>OX235277.1:22132301-22581710 GCA_944472155.2 Trichobilharzia szidati | reverse complement strand
CTTGTTCTGCTTCAGTTATTCAACACTAACTAAACCACACTTTTCTACTCCCAGCATATTATACTTCTCAATATAAATTGTGGATTGTATCGCGTACACATTTATACAAACGTCATGATTGAGATTATGTCACAATAAGTTTACCTGATGAAATCGAGTGAAATTTAACCAGTGCTGTGAAATCGGGACAATTGAATCACTTGTAGTATACTGCATTATATATAACATCAGTGTTTTGAACGCACCACGTGAACACTGGGATGTTAAAATCGCTGCATATCACTGTTATCATGAATTTCTTGGTATCTACTAAGTCGATAAAGCTCAAATAATAAGTGAAATCAGTGGGTCAATGATAGTTATCACACATTTTCTCCCCCTCATGACACCAATTTCCCAAGGCATTGTTGACATCCAACGGTATGAGCTCTAAGAACCAGTAATCACTGGATTTTACGTTTGAAAACTGACAAAACTTCTGGACACCTGGCAAATTTGCATTTGATTGATCTGAGTCAGTTCAGTCATCGTCTGCTGATATCATCAAATCACTTTTATCATCATGGAAAAGCCAAGCTTTAAACAAATGCAAAAATATACATTTAAGCTATTGAATATATGAATGTACGTCAGAAATCACAACAGATGTCTGAAATTCAAACAACGTTTGTGTACATTATGAGCATTTCATGGTGAAGGTAATTCACATCATCAGTTAATAGTTCCTTCTTATGGCAGCGTGATTCTGCCACTTTGCGAAACACAGAAAGAGAAATAATGGAAAAGAAATGACATGGCAGGCATTAACACTTTCCATGCAAAAAAATTCTCTCCACATATTCAGAGCAATTCTTATCTGGCTCCACACATTACTTTTCCAAATTCCAGGTATCATTACACTACCCAATGGGAAACGTAAGTCTAACATAAAGATATATATCATTTACTGAAGCCATGATATCAATCACCCTAGACAATAACATTTAAGGAAATTGAATTCGACTTCAATATCATAGTTAATAATGTGTAGATAATTATTGTACATCATAGTAATACAAGATTTCATATTAATTCCTGATTGTATATATAACAGAAGTAAATAATACTACACAGTGCATGATATCGTTTCATTGTGTGATACATTCACTGAGCAAATTATTGTACATTTGCATCTAAGCCTAATACATGAAATGAAGTAAAGTAACCTCAAGATAATATAAAAACGAAAAGTATCCAAACAACCACATAAACGTTCTCATGCATGTTTGGTGTCAGTTATTATAAACAAGTATTGCACAGGGAAATGATACCACGAAAATGCTATTACATAGTTCAAAATCTCAGATTAAAAGCTGCGATTCCAGTGTTAAAGTAATATTTACTAAATACACATAATTTTATTGAAATAACTGATACAACTTAGTGTCCAATTTCCTTCTAGAATAAATAGTCCCTTCAAATACTCATATTTAACCTCAAATAGAATTTTAAGTAGCATATGTCCTTCCGTGTGTATTTCACTGCTCTATAGTCTAATGATAAATGTTCTAGGGTTAAGCCCTACTAATATAAGGAATCAGGCACGACTAAAAGAGGAATCTGTGATCACACGTTTTTATAGACTGAAATGAATATCCATGTCAAATAGTATTCTTTTGTCTAATATACACTCATGAACTGATAATCTGCTCAGTAATAGTTTCGTTATTTCTAGAAATAACTTGTCGCAATTAACCTGAAGCAATTGATGCGGTAGGTTGTTTCGTCACATGGTTTGTGTTGTACACACTAAACATTTACTCGACGAAGTGAATATCTATGAGTGATTTACAGTTTCGGTTATCCATGTTGACAATACCTGCCACATTCATGTATCACTGTGTAACATAATTCAGGAATGAAAACTGTTTGATGCTCCCTGACATTCTACAACAGATCCTGGATAATGTTTTGCCAAGTTGCGTGACATCTTCATCACTGTCTTCAACAAATATTTGAAAAAATGCCAACAATCAAATATCGAAACAGAATGTTTTTTTAATGCATTCTTCTTAAACCATATGCACACGTATTATTGAATATCACGGCTTCTACCTTAATATACGATAAATTAATGCCTTTGTGTATCACAAGTAACGTTTTACAGTCACAGAGTTGTGATCAAGAGTCTAGGTAAACAATTGGTGACTTAATTATAAAAAGAGAAATTGAGGACAACAGTTCACTGGAGGGTAATTTGAGTTATTGTACTGCAAAATGAATAACGAGAAACATAAGTCTATTTACCACGTGAAATTCTCACATTCATTTTTTGTATTACTATGGTTACAACTGTTTGCACTCCTCCCTAAAAATATTCTGATTTGTCTTTTAGGTCACGGGAAGGACGCTTTCTCACAATAAAATTACCACTAAATTTTTCACAAACTCAAGTGATAATTGATCTACACTGACATTTTCTGGTTCATTAAATGTGTGATTCTTGCGTTTTCCGCTCATACTATAATTCGTTCTCCATTCGTTCTCTCCATAAATTTTTAATTTGTTTGTGTTAATAATGTCATAACGAAATAAATGCGAATTATTTTAACAAACGAATGTGTATTTTTTATCATGGATTTGGACATCCAATAAATCTCTCGCATTAAAGCTGGCTGTTATTGTGAAATCAGTTGTTAATTAATATCTTTGCTTCAGACGAAACGAAAAGCGACAATGTGAAATAAATCTCGCTGATGAATTAGTTTTCGCAGACTTTGATAACTGAAATTGAAATAATAACAGTGATTGATGGTTGAAAGGAAACGCATTGAATTCATTGGAAAATAGCAGAATTTTACTTCATTCAAGAGGGAACGAACATTTACTCACTTGTTGTTGTAGGAGAAATGTTGATGTTGCTTGTTATCCTGGAAAATCCTTTTGAAATTGGAAATCTGAGTCTCTTTCCGCCGGCTACTAGTCAATACAATGTTCAGTGTAGCTTAAAACTATGTTTTCTTATATGAGGCCTATATCTCTCTTCTTGAGGCATAATTCTGTTAAGCCAACTCCAAGTTGATTCACGTATGTAGTTGGATACCAGTGGCAACAATTAGTGATGCTAACTAGCCAGGACAAAGTGACCTATGAACTGTACGGCCGTTTCGCTCACTTGGATCCTAGAGCATTACTGTTGCTCATCTGAGTGGGCTGAATCACTTCAAACCGCCTGAATACTGTGCCTTTGATGCTTATTGCCAACTGATTTGCAAAGTTTCGTCTGAATACATCAGAAGTATTTTCTAAAAAGTATAAATGCAAAGTTAGGAATGAATATTTTTGCCACCAGTATTCTGTGAAGAATAATTCGTCCATAATATTTCAATTAGCAGGTTAAATAAGTGAATTGAATCTTTTCATTCTGAGTTCCACTTTGTAACTATACTATAATTTTCGCACACCTATTTGCATTTTAGAAGATTGGAATAAATTCGATTACAGGCACTTAGTTGATGGTCATTCTCATACTAAGCATTTAAGTTGCAATACATTTACTTAGAGTTCAGTGCATGACAAATTGTCTATGTGAGTTCAAGCACTACAATACTTGAAAGACTCAACAAAAACTGATGACCAATAGGTTCGAAACGGGGGTGCTTCATTGTGTACTTGACTCTTCAAGATTCAACAGTGATTTCATGGATTCTGAAGTCCCATCGTCGAAGTATTAGTAAATTCAGAATTGTTTTTCGGCAAGTGGGATTGTCATGCATCGCACAACAACAAATATTATTGGCGAAGAACAACAGAAAACACCAGCAAATTCTGAAACGAACATCAGAGACCTGAAAAGAGAATTCAATGAAGACAGTTTGCTTAAAACCATTGTCGTTTCATGTCAAATACTCGTAGTAGGTTTTCTCGATTTCGGTTACTTGTAAGACATAGTGTTTAGGAGGAATAATGAGTGCAATTCAAACTTGAGATGCTGAAAAACAATCAGTTGTGTACACAACCTATAATTTAGGCTAGAAAGCATAACATCCACTGGTTTCAGAAAGTTTGAACATGAAATTCTATCCTAGTAATATAAAACAACCTTGTAACTCGATGGATTATTCTGTTTAAATCATTTATTACAAAAAGACAGAAAATACCATAATGAAGTAATCCGGCAGTTATTCAGTCTAAAAGCATCTCCAGTACGAAATGAGTATTGTACAACTGGATTAACTGAGAAATGTTAATTACCTGAGAACATAATATGAAGCATTTTCGAAGCAGTACAGCGGTTAGGACTCCTGCCGACCATGCACATGGTCCGGGGTTCGATCCACTGCCGACGCACACCTGATGTCAATGTTCGGTCTGAATAGCTCTAGCTTCAGCGTTTTTCAATAAGAGCCCTTTCCTCTTTTCATAGATAACCTTGAGGGCTGTGTTAACACCAATCTTATCGTTCAACTCGAATAGATGTTTGGCTATAGACTAAGTTGGTAGTCTGCTAACTGCGTCTATTGATTTTTCACAATTCATTTACCTCTCTAAACATTTCGGGATATGCTCACCCACCCTCATTTGTGTTTTCACACACGAAAATCGATATATAGTGTTGGATGTGACATAATCACCTGTGCACTTTTGAGGTTTGCAATGGAGCATATTTTTGGCATTTTTGATCATTACAAGCCGGGGTGCATAATAAGTCCTATGGATGACCGAATTTAATCTTTGTCTCAAAATTCTACTGTTTATTTCATCGTTATATGGCCATTTGATGAAAACAATTTTTGACGAGGTATAGATTGTGGGTAATTTCCCAAATGTTTGAAATGTGCGTGGATATTTGCCATCATGATTGCTGTCAGCAACAGCCTCGAAATCTTCAACGCAGTTAGAACCAATCTCCTGTAGTGTCATAGTAGCAAGACTGAAGCTGTAAGATGACTGGGATCAACACGTAAGGTGAGAAGAAGTCGTATGACAAGACACCGCTCACCATGGATACCTGTTATCCGAAAACGGGTTGAAGGATGGTGACGTAGAAGATAAATGGCTGAAAGGAATAGCAATTAAGAGGAAAGTACCTATACAAACTCAGGTAGATCTGTGAGGCTGTCTCAACCTATCCAACGATGAATTTATTTCTTTTTGACTGGCTTGGTATTCTTTGTTTCACATTCTCCTTTGCTCTGCTTTCGATTCCAATTATACAATTCCAATATTCAAACTTCAACTCACCTAACCAACCGAAAGCGAAAAATTAAAGCATTCCACCTGATCATATGACACACGGAACACAGTTTTCGAATTGTGGATGAAAGACTACATTGTGGACTTTTTAATTGTCAGTACAGGGATGATGACCCAATTTTACAATGTCATTCTAAAAATGTTCTGAATTCGCCAATATGAGTAGGCGAAGTTCAACTACTCCACGTGTAATTCACTTGAAATTGATACTCTTCGGTGATCATCGACGTGCAGAGCATTATCTAAGGAGAATTATTTCAACTCTTCCAGTCTACTTCATTCGCAATACTTTGGATCACTGATAACATCTTTTGAACTACTCATGATTAATATACATGTCACGTGATGATTTGGAGGTTCACATATTGGCAAAGATTTTATCACATAGGCGTCAACTGATTAAGTCACTGATTAAGATTATTTGTTTATGTATTTACACTTTAATTCATACTCTATCTAGCACATCATCAGTAACCAGGATAGTATTGAATACAGCTATTGGGCTGCAGTTTCAGGTCATCATTAGCGTACTGGACTGGGAAATTTCGAAAAATAGTACGAGCTAAAAATCTTGTTGAAGTTCATTGACACGATATGTGGAATAAGTATTCATAATTTCATCATGAACTGACGCCGTTTAGAGGAACACAGGTAGGCCTGGGAGCGCTGGACAGCTGTTTCGTCCTAGTATGAGATTCTTCAGACGATTACACCCATTGAGGTTGAGACCCATGACCTCCTGGTTACAATGTGAGCTCGTAGACCATTAAGCCAATTCGACTCGATATAATGGTCGTGACCAGTGCGGAACAGCATGTCATGTGTGAGGACAAATACTTGCCAGGTATGACATTATTTGGAATTCATGAACCATTGGATCGGATTCCAGTAGCCTAATGATCTACCATCTCACCTTATAACCAGGAGGTCCTGGGTTTAAACCTCAGTGGATGCGTATTGTGAATAGTCGGAAACTAAGACGAACCAGCTATCAAGTACTGCCAGGTATGCCAATGATCCCAACCGATATCAGCTGATGGTGAAATCCTGAAACTCATCAACTTCCTGCAAACCAATACTTGAATATATTTCGAAAGTTATATTCTAAACTGCAGAGTACGTTGCCGTAATTTATTCGTATTCTGTTGCCTGTATTCTGAAAATGGTAAATTCTGATTCATTGATTTGCACAATTCTGTGTCAGTTTTTCAGTGATATTCATGATATCAATAACATAATATCGATTTCATTGAGGTTCCAGTTTGTGAAGTGAATAATAGTTATAGTGAGTCGGTCAACTACTGAGTGGCGTTCATCCTTCTCGGTGAGGATTTGATCACATTTCTATGAAACACATATTTCAACATTTTATTGATTAGTTTGTATATTTTCCACTGAGAGGCAGAATTCATTAGTTACATTTATTGCTTGCTTTCAAAGTGTACAGAGAGTACGTA
The DNA here is from genome assembly GCA_944472155.2 of Trichobilharzia szidati. Classification (NCBI taxonomy): domain Eukaryota; kingdom Metazoa; phylum Platyhelminthes; class Trematoda; order Strigeidida; family Schistosomatidae; genus Trichobilharzia; species Trichobilharzia szidati. The sequence goes on along the minus strand of OX235277.1, from coordinate 22,575,018 downwards.
TGTGAGGTAGCAGTATTTGCAACCAATCATGTCACGTTGTAGCCTGGACTGACTTCAGTGAATATTATGCTGTCCATTATTACGTCGAATATAATTTTGGCTGATTTTGACAATGTTGAAATAATCCAGAAAAACTTCAAAAATCACAAAGAACGTTTAATATCAGAAGCACTTCATATCAAGTGGAGTCAAAATTGCCTGAATAGGAATGATGGACTAAAACAGAATCTGACCTGGTTACAACACCTCCCTCCCCCCCATCAAGTGACAAAACCAACACGAATGTGATAAGCACTTTCATTATGTAAACACACGCTGCTTTTATAATTTCATACACTTATCAAACCCAACAATCTACACATGATGATTTTGTTATCTTTACCAATTCACCAACTTAACAACTAAAAATGCCCCAGACAGACGAACGATGATCAAGTTAGTAAACTTTTCTTTCTTTTTTCGATATCATAACAGACATACTATTACCTTTGTTATTTCGTATAGTTATCTTCATCGCTATTTTTACTTTCAATATGTCCCTTTAACTTGACCTATGTCTATTTTCTCACCCCCTAACTGTTTGTTATATATATGCTGAGATATTTTGTAAAAAATTTATATTTGTAAAGTCTCAGCGAGATTGAAATGAGTAATTCCAACGTTTCGTTCGGCAATCTGGTCCGAACTTCTTCAGGGAAATTAATCGAAATTAACATTACATAGGTTTATATATAAAAAGGAACATCATTTGTTTTTAAAAATTTGTCCAATCATGAGTCATACAAAAAGTACCAACAAGTATAATAAACAAAATATTTATGAGCTATGATCAAAATTTGACCTCGGACTTACAAATATCGGTCTACCTTTGTTAAACACTTTAAACAGAGTGTGTATGTGTGTGTGGGTAAACAGTTGCAAAACATTTCTTAACGTTTCCATTAGAAGATATGGACAGTCGAGAATTTTCAACAAGTATTAATAAATAGTGATACATATCCATTTTTATTTATTAATAAGGATTTTCCTATGCATCAGCTAACATCACGCCTTCATGTCTGTTCAAACTGCTGGTATCTAGAATTTTATGATTAGACGTATTTTCAAAATTATGGTGTTTAGGATTCGAGTTTAGTATAAGCACCCTGTCGGACTTATTGCTTTGCCTTCTTTCTGAAGATTGAGCTGCTTTATTCGACCTACTGGAGTTGTCAGGTGACTCGACATCTACGGATTTCGGATATGCATTCTGTTGCAGACAACGGAGAGTGAAAACACGATGATTGTGCCAGTTATACAGTTTCTTTGTTAATTTAATTCGATTGCAAAATAATTCAAATGAACTGTCGTCAAGATCTGACAGAATAGTTCTAAAATATTTGGGCGCCGAGTGAGAAGTAGACATTTGTAAAAAATTTATATTTGTAAAGTCTCAGCGAGATTGAAATGAGTAATTCCAACGTTACGTTCGGCAATCTGGTCCGAACTTCTTCAGGGAAATTAATCGAAATTAACATTACATAGGTTTATATATAAAAAGGAACATCATTTGTTTTTAAAAATTTGTCCAATCATGAGTCATACAAAAAGTACCAACAAGTATAATAAACAAAATATTTATGAGCTATGATCAAAATTTGACCTCGGACTTACAAATATCGGTCTACCTTTGTTAAACACTTTAAACAGAGTGTGTATGTGTGTGTGGGTAAACAGTTGCAAAACATTTCTTAACGTTTCCATTAGAAGATATGGACAGTCGAGAATTTTGAACAAGTATTAATAATTAGTGATACATATCCATTTTTATGTCTACTTCTCACTCGGCGCCCAAATATTTTAGAACTATTCTGTCAAATCTTGACGACAGTTCATTTGAATTATATGCTGAGATTTTGTAAATTCCGGTTTAATAATACTTTGATAAAGCTATTAGCATTAAATAGCGAAACGTCAGTAAAAACAATATCGTTTTGTTTTTCATTCATTGGGAAATACAAAAACCTTTATTATAATGAATATCATATACCCATTGCCCAAATTTTTTCAAACCGTTAAAAGTGAACTTGGTTTGGACATATATAACTTAATTAAAAACCGGATTGCTCTATCAAAGCATAAATGTAACTTCTATAATCATCGTATTTTCAACGTACGCTGTCTACAAAGTGGAATTATTCCTAAGTCACTACGAGTTAAACCTCTTGAATATTCGCGCAAATCCATACTTGCTGCAAATCATACCTCCAAGGTATTTTTACGAGAAAGAATACATAACTGCAACGTCAAACTTGAATCTTATCGAACGGGAATCAAAAATATAGACGACTGTTTAACTTTACTTGTTACAAGTCATATCTATGAATCCTTCCAAAAACTGTTTAATGAACGAGAATCTCATTTTCATAATGTCACTAAAAGAAGACAAATACAAAAATTCTTAAAACTCGAAGAAAAGAAACAACCGAAGAAAACCTCAACTAATGATATGAAGAATATTAGAGCCATACATAACATGTCAGACAAGATACTAACCGAAAGTGAAATCTCATTACTACAGAAAGGTCTGAATTTCAATATCACCAGAAAACCATTATCGGTCCAGGAAATAGCACCTATCATTGAACCTGCTCTACAACAATTCACCAATGAAGAATCACAACCTGTTCGTCAAAAGATATCACACATATTAATGACACAACGAAACATACCATCTAATCTCAACAAACAAGAATATGAAGCCTTAAGAAATTTGAAGAAGGACAAAAGCATCGTTATAAAGAAAGCCGACAAGGGAAATGTCACCGTGATTATGAACAGAACGGATTACGAAAAGAAGGCGATCGAACACCTATCTGAAGGACCATACTTACTCATTGAAGAGAAGAAGAAATCCGCCGAATTCAACAAAATGAAAATGAATACAAACAGAGTCCTTCAAGAAATGAAACCCAAAATTGGAAATCCTCTCTGGTTTAAACTAAAACCAAAGTCTTATGTACCTTCAAGATTCTACGGTCAACCAAAGATACATAAACCCACAGTTCCATTGAGACCAGTAATAGATTTCACCAACTCACCGACATACAACCTATCTAAATACTTACTCTCGATACTACAACCACTACAAAAAGACACTCAAAATATTGTCAGGAATTCATATGATTTCAAATCCCAAATAGAATGCCGAGAAATCGATAAAGAAGACATTATGGTAAGCTATGATATTAACTCATTATATACTAGTATCCCCATTACCGAAAGTCTTGATATCATCTCCAGTCTTCTAGAATCAGATACAACGCTATCACAAAGATGTCCGCTGGACACCAGTCAAATAATTAAGAGCTTAAAATTCTGTCTAGAAAATAATTATTTCACATTTAAAGGGAGTTTATATAGACAGACAAATGGTGTTGCTATGGGTTCACCAGTCTCACCAATAGTCGCCGGCCTTTTCATGAATAAATTCGAAAATAACATCTTTTCAAGCATACTCACTCCTAAAATATGGTTAAGATATGTGGATGATACTTTTGTAGTACTAAAACGAGATCTACACAATTCATTCCTGGAGAAAATAAACCATGTATGTCCCAGAATCCAATTCACTTCGGAAGCAGAATCAGACATCGGTGAACTACCATTTCTAGACTGCCTAGTTAAGAGAAAGGAAAACGGACATTTTAGTATATCCATATTCTGGAAGAAAACCCACTCAAATAAATATTTAGACTTCAAATCATCACACCCCATCAGCGCAAAGATTTCAGTTGTTTCAAGTCTTCTTAGACGAGCACACTCTCTGATAACCGACGAGAAAGAAAAAGAAGAAGAAATATCAAACATTACTGAAACTCTCAAGCAAAACAACTACCCATGGAACTTCATCAACAAAATCAACACAGACATCAAGTATGGCCGAAAACGCATCCCGAAAACATGGACATCAACAGTCGTCATTCCATATAGAGAAGAGACGTCAGACGATATCAGAAGAGTACTCAATCAGCTCGATATTAGAGTTTTCTTCAAAACATCAGACACACTTCAAAGCAACCTTGTCCATATAAAAGACCAAATCCCTAAAGATTCGCTATCTAATTGTGTCTATAAGATAAAATGCTTGGAATGTGATGCGATATACATCGGACAAACTTCTCGAGAAATCAAAATCAGAAGAAATGAACACCGTAGAGCATCTCTTCGACCACCGAAGAATCCTGTTGAACTACAAAGACTTGAAAAATCATCAGCCATAGGTCTACATGCTATAGAATCAGGCCACAAAATTGATTTTGACAATGTTGAAATAATCCAGAAAAACTTCAGAAATCACAAAGAACGTTTAATATCAGAAGCACTTCATATCAAGTGGAGTCAAAATTGCCTGAATAGGAATGATGGACTAAAACAGAATCTGACCTGGTTACAACACCTCCCTCCCCCCCATCAAGTGACAAAACCAACACGAATGTGATAAGCGCTTTCATTATGTAAACACACGCTGCTTTTATAATTTCATACACTTATCAAACCCAACAATCTACACATGATGATTTTGTTATCTTTACCAATTCACCAACTTGACAACTAAAAATGCCCCAGACAGACGAACGATGATCAAGTTAGTAAACTTTTCTTTCTTTTTTCGATATCATAACAGACATACTATTACCTTTGTTATTTCGTATAGTTATCTTCATCGCTATTTTTACTTTCAATATGTCCCTTTAACTTGACCTATGTCTATTTTCTCACCCCCTAACTGTTTGTTATATATATGCTGAGATTTTGTAAATTCCGGTTTAATAATACTTTGATAAAGCTATTAGCATTAAATAGCGAAACGTCAGTAAAAACAATATCGTTTTGTTTTTCATTCATTGGGAAATACAAAAACCTTTATTATAATGTATAATTTTGGCTCTCCAGCTACTGATAATGTAAAGGGACAGCTGCCAGAAAAATCCATCTCGATCAATCTATTTGTAGTATGGCTACTCATTGAAATATTTCTACTAAAATGCGTAATTATCACCTGTTTATGACAAATCAGAAGCGTGCCTATCTTCTTTTTGACTCAACCTTCATTGATAGTCTTTGTTTGTAGTTCATTCCTAATCATGTAGCTTCACTTTTTCACCTATGGCTCTTGTGCCTTTTGAATGATTTACATATTTTTATGAATGTGAATACACACCGTATATCAAAGTCTTCTGATGTGAAATATACCACAATTCTCGATATTGTATTATATGGAATGAAATGCTGGATATTCGGTTCTTTTAATTGGAATAATGGTTATTTCCTAATGTGATGTGTTAATTGAATAGAGAATGAACTGTAAAGATGCTGAATAGAAAAGAAATGACTGTGACTTTTCGGGTGAAATGCTTCAAAATGGACAAATATTTTAAGTGGAATAACCCTGTCGATCGATAATTCGTAAAATTTTGATCGGCGAAACTGCATCCTTATGTTCGTATGACTCATTTTGAATTGTGATCTTTGGTAGTTCGAAACTTAACTGTCTCACAAGTTGACTATCAAGGGTTGTGCATTTGCACAAAGACTTACATGTGGTTCCAGATAACTTCGTTTTATCTTAACAGTCATATGAATCTCTGAACAATATTTCTACTTTTTTAACATATGAATAACTGCTTATATGCGAAAATGGTAAAAGGATAGCGGAGCATATCAGAATTGGGCCATGCTTTGAAGGTTACTGAGACAGTATTGGGTGGAACGACCGTGTATGAGCAACTGAATGCTTAAGCTGTCCCAATTATGAACGTTCCTTTCATTTTTTTGCAGTTTCATGTAGACGAATTTTCAGCATGATTTGTCAACATCCCTTTAGGGAAAACCAACCACTGTTATCTTGACTACTTTTTATTTAATTCAATAGATGAATCATAACGATGCCAAGAGTGATCTACACTTGACTATAATTCCCATTGAATTCGCTACATCTTTCAATTTTTGAGGTAGTAGGGAAGTGCAAAATGATTGAGAGTGCAGCTTTCATCAAAAATATCAAAGTCTTCACAATGAAAAAACAGGTACCACAGTATAATTGTCAATGTGAACTACAAGAGCTATTCACGAAATAAAGCGTAGTAGGAGATTGAATAAGTACGTAACAAGTATTCAGTCTCATTTCTGTATACATAAGGTTCTTGTGAACGGTTGCAGCCAGAGTTTGCGTACTTCACAGAAGTTAGCATACATGAATTTTAATCCCTGTTCCATCTGCCGGACACTATCACAATTCATGAAATCATCATTATTAATACAATTTCTTACTCAATAGAAGACACATCAAAATAGAGAAAGCATTAGAAATAGGCGATCTCTTAGATATTTGTCAACCATAACAACGTTTATATAACAAACTGATTATCTCAGTGTCCAGGGTGATCAACATATTTTATTAATGAAACACTTAGCAATTAGTACATGATGACTTCTACAAGAGTGGTAAACACGTGACTGATGTCCTGATTAGTTGTGATATAAGGAGGAATATGGAGCTAATATGTAAACAGTATTTCTGATGCCAGAGATATTAAATAATGCATGAAAAACAAAGAGTTACTAAGTGAAAGAAATCAAACATTTAACGGAAATAGTATTCAACAATAAAAGGCTATGAATTGCAAAGTGTCAGTGTGACATGAAAATGAATATAAGGGGTGTATAGATAATAAACATTTGTAAACATAAACATGTGTAAACATATGTCTACTTCTAGAAGTGTACTTGCTGTAGATATTTGGAATAGTAGACGAGTGAATTGACAGCGGAATGAGTTCATCACACTCACCCCATGCCATTGTTATTATAAATAAAGCTCTTGGTGTTGCCAATTATTGTATGCGACCAAGTCATTTCACTTATTTCTCGCAAGCTGCCTACTGCTGGTTCAATAATTCAACAATCAGTAACTCAGTGTGATGAGCGCGAGATATTAGATATCTGTCATCAAACACCTTGGTGTTAAATCGTCTACCTTACTGCATGATTAACTGTATTCTAAATGAAAACAAATGAAACTGTGAGACACTTTCAGTAGATACAGGCAGGTTGTTGATTGCACCGAAAGCCTGTTGTCAACCGCAGGCGAACTAGTAGCAGTAACAAAACACAATTCAGTGTGAAAACAGTGAACTATTATATCAGCACATTATATTACAGAACAATAAATAATAAAGCCTTCAAAAGTACTAGCCAGTCGCACTCACACATTAAATCATTATCATTGTTAAACAGTGCCACAGATTCTATCGTAAATAACTGAAGTGTGTATACTGGCAGCAGATTATAGGACTGTGCGTTACCCAGTACTTTTAATCACCTATATAGAAGAACGCATCGGTTTGTCCCCTGGTCACAATTTTTCGGTCCTTGTCGTAGCTGCTTTCGAGAACCCGCTTGCCTGACATCTCTCAATAAAGTCAATACCAATCGAAATTGTTAGTGAACCTTATTCTTCCATCTCAAGAATAATCGGAACACAGACAACGCTGTAATTTCTTCACATGTTTGTTTATAAAATGTTTTCGTAATTTAGGTAAAGGAACTTCACTCCACATGTATCTACAGAAACAAAAAGCTCTCTTTTGAGTTTCAGGAGGAATTTTTATGATTCACTATTGCTGAAACCTACAGAACTTGTTTTAGGCTCACCTTGGTGTCGGTTGTACCACTATCTGCATAGCGATGTATAAGATGATTACTTTGACAATGAAAACATATTCATTCATCAAATATTAAAAATTCTGTGGATTTATCCAGTGTTCTTTTATACTGTGACATGAATTATTCAATTTTAATTGATTTAAATTTTCAATGATTAAAACAATAACAGCCTGTCAAAAGACTGACTGACGAATATTGCCACTATGTGCTGTTATTATTCTCTGTCATATCAGTAGAAATTTTAAGTAACTGCTGAAACTACTGTCATGGTTTACTCATTCTTAAATTGTATTTAAAAAATACATATCTACTAGATATGCTCAATCTAGCGTTTTCAAATCAATATCAATACCATTGAACAAAAGTTTTGTTTTTTACTGCTGTCACAAAGTCAACTCAGTCGATTTCAATATTTCTGTCTACGTTTCTAAAACTGTTTTATTCTCAACATCAGTTTTTTTATTTCTTTTCTGTCTCATAACATTAGATGCTAAAATAGGCAGTATATAAGATATTAAATATCTAGAGATAACTTTGTAAAACTCTGTGGAGTAAATTTATGTCTCTGAAGTCACCTCATTGTAGAATTTACTATTTTGATATGAATCAAATAAATGGGTGTAACCAGCAAACTCAGTAACTTAATGTTGTGTTATGGAATAGCTTTTATATCGATTGACATCATGATTTTTGTAAGAAGAAAGATTCTTACTGGAATAAAATAAAAAGCGTTTCAATCAGTTTCATATTTACTTTGTTTTATTTCTTAAAATAGTCAGCAATGCACGAAACTTCTGAAAGTGATGAGATGAGACACACCATTTGAACAGAATGTCGTATACATACAGATATATGGAATTAACAGTAAGTGAGCTGGAATAAATAATATATTATTGACAGCTTTATTCTAAAGATGTTTGCAAATGGTCAAGAAATTTCAGTGTAGGTTTAACTTTTACATTTGCAGAATTTCTAAGTAAGACAGTAATCTACTGTATACGATTTGGCGACGATTAACTTCAGTTCAGAATAGGCTTCGACTTTCAGCTAAGCCAACTCTTGGAAGAAGAGTTTCGAAAATGTGCGTGAGTACAGATTGATCATCAAGAAAGTAGATAATGTTTGAAAAAGTAGAGTCAATGATATTTGAGTCATTATCCTATTTGATTGTTCAGTGATTTTAGCAGCTGCCTCAATAGAACTTGATAAAATAATACTCATACACGACAGAGGGTAGAAAGTTAATTTCACTAGAAATGATGATTATTTCTCTTTTTGGTGAAACATCATCTTTTTCATAGTGGTTTCAAACCTGGATTAATCAACACTGTTGAGAGATTCAGACTTGTGCAGTCACAATAATTGAAAATGCCTGAACAAAACACCCAGGTATGAACGTGCAGTACGCTGTTACTTGCACATACACATGTATGTTGAATACTGATATTCTAAATTATTCTATTGGTTGTGTTTAACCTATATTAAGAAACTTGGAATTCCAATGAATTCTCTATTGGTGGAAAAATCAAACTCGTTGAGGCAATACACGAAATGATATTGTGAACGTAACATGAGAGATTCTGGCATTTCATATTATTTTTGTATGGGATAAAGATAGCTGGGATATGGGCTTTGTATCGCTCTCATTTAATTGAGCTGTTTCAGTGATAAAATAAACTTCGTTGTTTGTTGCATAACATTGAACAATTGAATGAGGTCTTCTCTATATACTGAAACTCGACTAGCAAAAATTGTAATTTCTGGTGCATACGATGTTAAACCGAAAACCATTTCGAAAAATTATTATATTCTCGTGGTACAGTGATGTGATTCTTAGAGAATTTTCTCCTTCACAACAGTACGTATGTGATAGAGCGAAATGCATTAATGTGATTGGATTTACTCGAAATGCAGAGGCAGTTGATATTATGATGCAAATTATTTGAAATATAAGGAAATTAGATCAGTAATAATATCAAATTGATACACCCTAAAACTTACTGAATTTCGTGCGAATGATTATCTCATTTATGAATAACGTACTTGACACGAACATAGAACGTACAACAGCTCTGCTCAGTAATAACTAACATTGAATTAATAAGAATACGCTGATATTATTCTTTTTCTATCCTTCACTTTCCCCAGTGGTACATAGGGCTTCAAGCTAATGGCTTGAAGCTTCTGTAGAAGTGTTAATTATACAGGATGGGGTTCCTAGCCTCATGCCCAACCTTTCCTATTCACCAAAATTATTTCTGGCTTAGTGAGGTAAAGCAGTGCGTCGGCGGGAGATTGAAATTCGGACCATGTGCATGGTCGGCGAGCGTCTTTACCACTATGGTATCGACGCGCAAGACATTATTCTGCTCACCATAAAATCTTAAAAGAGATCTGAAATATTTGTTGTCTCATAATAAGGTATGAATTACGCACATGCAGTTCATGTAGGAGTTCTGAAGCTGTTTGGATTTATATATACACATACCTACAAAGTAATAATATATGTTCCGATATTACATATGTCAAGATACATTTTAGGACAGACTTTGTGCGCTTATACGTATTTGGCAACTTTACACTTAGATCTCGAAAGTTACTCGAATAAGGTCAAATAAATGATTTGCGTACAGACATTCAACAAATTTTTACAGTGAAAATTATCACCTCGACGGGTTCATTTTTATTTCTTTAAAATCATAATTACACATGGCTTACAAATTTGAAATTAACCAGTCAGTGATCTGTTGCACTGTGAGACTGTTGGTTAAGATTGTTAAGAAGTATGAACTGATCAGAAATATGAATCAGTAAATGGTATCAAAAAGTACAAAGGATTGAACAGATGATAGGATTTCGCAACGAAACTTTTCTGATTTGTGAGCATAAATTTATAGACATCAAGAAATGAGTAGCGTTACGTTAATAAAATAATTGAGACTTTCGAATGCGATAACGTTGAATATGAAGATCTTCTATGACTGATATTGCACGCCTTTTGTATAAGCAAAGCTTCAACGGTTGTTTCTCTGTTTCCCTCATTTCAAATAAATTCGAGTAAAATTAAGATCTTGTATGATCTCGTTTTCAGATTCATGCAGGCACCAAACGTTTCAGTAATTTATATGAATCCAAGTTGAATAGTATCTCAGTGTGAAACTTTATACAGACAAGCGAAGAATTGGATTATCAATCGGTAAATTTGAATTTATTTAAGAGCGTAATAAACCCGCGAAATCTCAGAGAAATTGTATCAAATTACCATTTTGCTGTCTAAAGCTCCGTTCAAATGATTCACATGGCAGTCTATCATTAAATCTGAAATACATGATTGAACCGAAAGCTAGATCACACCACTTGGAAGTTACCATTACTATTCTAACAACTGAATTCATAATAGTCACCACATTTATAAGAAAGGCTTCTTGCTATCGATTAAGTTTACGTCTTCGTGTTCGCTCGAAGAAGCTGTGACGTTTTCACAGAACGAAACATTCGTGAACTGCATGAGATTAAGGAGTTTTGGGAAGCAGATTCAAATAATGATTGAATGCTTTTATTTCACAAATTAATTTCAAATAAGTTACACTCTGTCTTGAAACATTTCTTCTTCAGATTCAGTCGTGAACTTACCAGTTTAATAGTTTCTAATAACCTCAGTAGTACTTTATCTCATTATGAAATTTTTTACTCAGACAATTAATTGAAGAACTCAATTACCAATTAGTTTAGTTGAATTATTCAAAAGACGTAGTTAGCGGCAATATCTTAAGGGAACTGTATCAAAGAGACACTTTTCTGTGTAAAACTGCCATTCGTCTCATTCCCATAGTAGTCTATCATAAAGCTGGAAATCATGAGAACGCCACAAGCTCTTATTCTCTTAAATTCACCATCAAGTATTCCACGTTAATTCGCAGAACGTGACCATATGTCATGGTGTCTTGCTAGAATCATTTGACAATCTATTTAGCAACAGAGCAAAATCAGTGAAAGTCAGTCGAATATAGTTTACTTTAACAAATGTTCACGTCCTTGAAAATGATTGTGAATACACACGCATGTAGAGTTAATCTTTCATCGCGAAAACTTCTAGTATTTACCTGGTCAAACGGAACTACGCTCAATGTCGTTCGATGGATTGCTGCTCCACTTCACGTTTCCAAAAATTTTGAAGTCAGAGATAAAACGAAAATTCTGTAATCTGTGTTAATATTTTCAGAATGAATGAAGTATTATTGAATGTAGAAAGCTTAAAGTGAATCATAACGTTCTTCAATTCGAAATCGTCTTCAGATGGATAAAACGACTCATCTTTCCAATTTCAGAAGAATCATTTATTGGTGACAGATCTTGGAAATACAACAAAGTGAGTGTGATGTTGTGTGAAACCTCTTTCAATTTACTTAGGTAGAATCGTTTCCTAACAACGTGATGAAGTCAGCTGATATAGAATGTATTCAACAAGATAAATTATTGAATTTACTGAACACACTACACTATTTGATTTACATGAAAGCGCTTATTTTACAATGAAAAAACTGGAAACGGACATAAATATATTCCATATAATTTAAAAAGTAAGCTTCGGTGTTTCTCTCAGACAGAAAGGAAATAAAAATCTCAAAACGTGAATTGGTGTAGAACTTATCGTAAGAGTTCAAAATTTTTATTTCAAGATGCGGGGGTAGCTTTTTGCTCTGTTCTCACAACACATTGTCGAGAATAAATTATGAGAAGATCTCACCTGTGAACTGTTTTGGCATGTGCATCCATTTTGCAAATTTGTTTATCTCTGTGACGAATTTCACCACTGTCAGTCAGTCAAACCGTATACTGTTTGTTACCGCTGCAAAGATGATGTGTTTACTCGTGGATGAAATGAGGTTTACGTTCAAATCAAATTATTAGACTTCACACATTAAAATTATATCAGTGAATTACAGTCACTTTGTAAGCATCTAACTTCACTTATCACAAATATGCCTCACTTCAGAAATGTAGACACTATTGCATGTATTCAGCTAATTTGAAATTCAATATGCTATATATGTCACGAGAAATCACCCTTAGAATCAACCGAAGCTTGGAAATAATAATCTGACACATTTTGTGAGTCCTGGTATGACGCTTTCCGATTTATGAATAAATATTTGAATAGGACGCAGGTTAGGCACCATTTGAGGAGAATCAATCTGATTCATCCTATCTGAGTTTCAAGCAATTGAAAATTATTTCAAAATAAAAATTTAGTGTGTTGTTGTTTGTGTCAGTTTTGATAACTGACTGGTATTATTCAGGGGAGTAGCGGAAAATTGTTTTGGATTTATCGGCAGCACATGCCAACGGCATTAGTAGGAGCTTCAGATTATGAGTCGGGCTCTTTCGTCATTCAAGGACTTGGAAGATTTGTAGTGTTGCTTAACACCTAGATGTTGTTGTAATAAGATGAATACAGGCAAATCAATCGGAGATAGGCTTATAAAGCTGTTGAATATTAGCACCTAAAATTTCTTCCTCATGACAGACACTTAGGCTTTTCAGTTGTAAGTTCATTGTGGGAGTCGTGAAAAAGGAGTTGGAAAATAATAAATTTTGAACTACTTAGGAGTAGTATAAATATTTGTGCAAATTAAAGGACACGTCTCTTCATTAAATTTTTATAATAGATAAATTAGAGTCGTTTTATTCATTAATTTACAGACCGTTGGTTACCGCTATATGAATGACTTTCATCACATGAATTTTGCAGGTATTTATTCGAAAATCTGAATCTTTTGTCGTGTTCAGCTTTATGTGTGCATGATTGGCGAGCTTCCTAACCGCTATGCCACTGACGCACTTACATAACTTATATAGACGCATCATTGGCGGATGTGAAATGTTCTCGGTGGTCTAGAATTTATTCGTCAATATACAGACTTTAGGGCATACTAGCTAACTATTCACCAATTTATTATTATTATTGTTCCCTTGGGTTCCTAGTGGAACATAGGGTTTCAACTGCACGTCTCCACTTGCTTCTGTCTTCTGTGTACTTTTCACTTGCATCCATGTTATTCCATATTGTTTCAACTCCTCTTCACCTGATCTCCTCCATGTCACCCTTGGACGTCCCACTCGCCGCTTCCATTTCGGGTTCCACTCGAGCAATGGCCTGACGCGCAACGTCACCCAGCGGCCTCCCCAGTGAGTGTCCAATCCATCTCCACTTTCTCCTGCATATTTGTTGGGCGATTGGTTCTCGTTTTCTTTGTTCCCATAGTTTCTTGTTGGTGATTCTTTTCAGCGGTCATCTGATCTTCAGTATAGAGCGAGGACAGTTGTTGATAAATGTCTGCAACAGGCTGATGGAAATATTCTTTGTGACCCGCCAAGTTTCTGATCCGCATAGAAAAACTGACTTGACGTTTGTATTGAAAATCTGAATTTTGTTGTCCATGCTGAGTGACGAAGATTTCCAGATTGGTTTCAGGTTGATGAATGTGTTTCCCGCCTTCCTGATTCTCGATTTGACATCTTCGTCCGTTCCTCTTGCAGCTGAGACAATGCTCCCTAGGTAAGTGAATGAAGCTACCTCTTTCAAATCCCTCCCGTTGATGGTGATTGACTTTGGATTTTGCTGCTGTTGTTGTTGTTGGTTGGTTATTTTCATAACCTCCGTCTTGTCTATGTTCACTTGGAGTCCTGTCTTCTCTGGCTGCTTTTTCGACCAGTTTGTCTGTTTTCGCTTGTAAGTCTTCGATTTTGTGTGACATCAAAGATAAATCATCCGCGAAATCCAGGTCTTCTAGGTTCTTCATGTCGGTTCAAGAAATCCCTATCTTCTCGTTTCTCGCTGTCTGACGCATAATCCAGTCCACCACAATTAGGAATATCATTGGTGATAATAAGCACCCTTGCCTGACTCCTGTGTTTACTCCAAAAGCCTCGCTGAGTTTTCCGTTGTAGATCACTCGATATGTGCCGTTGTTGTACAGCTGTTGAATAAGGTTGATGAATATTTGGGGTACGCCGTAGTACTCGAGTAGTTTCCAAATTACTTCGCGGTCAACACTGTCGAAGGCCTTCTCAAAGTCTATGAAGGAAGTTGAGGTAGAGGTTTGATTGCCATTCCATGCTTTTTTCGATGATGATGCGTAGAGTTGCAATTTGGTCGGAACATGATTTGCCTTTCCTGAATCCAGCTTGTTCTGGTCGGAGTTCTGTATCCAGTGTGTCCTTTATTCTCTCCAGGATGATGTGACTCAGGATTTTACTTGGCATGGACAGGAGCATGATTCCTCGCCAGTTCTTGCAGAATCCTAAGTCGCCCTTCTTTGGTAGTTTCACGAAGTAACCTTTCCTCCAGTCAGTAGGCAACTTTCCCTCCTTCCAGACTTTTTGCAATAACTGAGTCGGCATATCTGCTGTCGTCTCTGAGTCCGCTTTCAGTGCTTCAGGGGGTATTCCATCTGGTCCAGCGGCTTTTCCAGCTTTCGGAAGCTCGATTGCATTCAAGACTTCAGCTTTCGTTGGAGGATCGGTGTCAACTTGCAATTGTGTACGTGCTGTTGATGGTATTTCTGGACGGGTTGCAGGTAGTGATCCGTTCCAGAGTCCTTTGAAGTGGTCCGCCCATTGTTTAATCTGTCTTCCTTCCTTGGTAATTGGGTTCCCTTGGCTGTCTTTTATAGGTTTCACTTGTGTTGATCTCTTCCCGGATAGAAACTTGGTTATCTGATATAGTGTCCTCAGGTCCCTTTTGCCTGCTGCCTTCTCAGCTTCAGTAGCCAGGTTGTCGTAGAATTGTCTTTTGTCCTTCCTGGCACTCTTCTTCACTTCTTTGTCCAGTGCTGTGTAAGTTGAGTTCAGCGTCTCTTTCTCTTGTCCATCTTTGCATTGAATCATTTTCTCTTTCACCTTTCTCCTCTCCTCTATTAGCTTCCAAGTGTCCGTTGAGAGCCATTCCTTGTCTTGTTTCTCCTTTCTTCCTAAAACAGTTGAACACGTTTCGTTGAAAATTACCTTCAGAGAGTTCCAATAATCTTCCACGGATGATTCCTCAGTGATGCCACGTAGTGTTCCATGCTTTGCTCTGACAGTTGCAGTGAAAATGTCCTGTGTGATTGTGTCCTTTAGTTTTTGCGTGTTGAACTTGCATTGTGGCCTATCCCCAGGTATCCTCGAGGCTTTTAGCTTCACCTTGAAAGTCCCTTTTACTAGATAGTGGTCTGAACCCACATTTGCTCCTCTCCTCGACCTTGTGTCTAGTAGGCTCCGTCTCCATTTCCTTGAGATTGAAATGAAGTCTACCTGGTTTTTGGTGTGTCCATCTGGTGAAATCCATGTCGCCTTGTGTATATCCTTGTATTTGAACACACTGCCACCAATCACCAAATCATTGAAGGCGCAGAAGTCTGAGAAGAGTTCACCATTTTCGTTCATTTCACCGAGGGCCTCGTGACCCATGGTGAGTTCTCTTCCTGTATTGTCTCCTCCCAGTTTCGCATTCATGTCACCCATCAGGATTTTGATATCGCTCTTTGGGACGTTGTCCATTACTGCTTGTAGTTGACTGTAGAAATCCTCCTTCTTCTCTTGTTCTGAGACGTTTGTAGGCGCATAGCATTGAATGATTGTAACCTTCCTTCCTTTTGAGTTGAACCTGGCTGTCATTATCCTGGAGGAGATTTTTTCACACTGCATGAGAGCTTTGGCTGCTGTTGGTGACATCGTGATGGCTACTTCATCGGTGTGCTCGTGATCGTCCTCTGGGTGACCGGAGTAGATTATTGTCTCTCCAGTTGGCAGTTGGCTCCTTCCGCATCCGTTCCATCTGCTCTCGCAGATTCTAAACACTTCTATTTTATATCTCCTCATTTCTGCGGCTACCTGAACAGCCTTTCCAGTTTCATACATTGTGCGAATATTCCACCTCCCCATCCTTATTTTTGCTTTCATCGAAAGAAGGCACATCGGCTGACTGGCTTCCCGGAAGCTCTCAACAGCCTGCGTCATTTCACTTCCCCGATTCCAGCGAAAAGTAAGGTTATTGTTTGTATTTTTAGAATTTTGAATATATTTGTGCGTTGAAGTTTCTGTAGCGATCTGGTTAAGTTTTGGGGGTAGAGTTTCTAGCACCACGCCCCGGGCCTCTTTTTTATCCGGTCTTGGGACCGGCTAGAAAACTAGTGAGCTATTAATCTAGGCGACATTATTCAGTAATTTGGTTAGTTTCAATTATTTAGTGATTTTAGACTTCGTCAAGTAATAATACTTGGCCGCCATAAATGGAGCTTGAATTCATGAAATGACCGGTAATCAACCACTTGAATAATCAACATATGATTGCCTCGTTACTTGGAGATTGCTAGTTGAATAATTTACATGCGGCTGTCTCATCGGTATGTCTTTAGAATAGCAACTGACATATTCGATGGCGCAAAACATAATTGTGGAAGTTATCCAAGTAATTAAATATAAACGTTAAAGTGATGAAAACCCATTCGTCCGATGCTTCTCTAAATGAATACTTGATTTAACAGCAATTATTGGTGAATCGTTTCTTACTTTCTCTCTCTAATCTTTTTCCTTGGTGCGTATCTTCGATTTTGTTTGATCTTATTGATAATGGAATGTTACACAACTGCAACTGGAAATACTGAGATTCGGTTTGAGGAAATGACAAACACAGTTTCGCCGGGGGAAAATGTTCTTCGAATGCTTCTTACTAGTCGCCTGCAAGAAATTTCACCTAACACGTATATCCAATTTCTCACATGGTTTATTATATAACTACTCAGATGGCCTTATTCAAAAAGTAAGAATTCAGATTCTTTTCGTAAGAGATCTTAATTTTCTTCCTCCTCGCGCAGAACAAGGCTACTACGGAGAACTCAGAATACAGTGGTTAACTTCAGTTTTTCAGACTTACGTCCTAAACATTTCGAAATCAAAATGATTCTCTTTGAATGTTGTTAATCTCGTCTTCATACATATATACAGGTACGACCTGAAAGCTTTTGTTTTCAGAAAATATTTCCAATTCCTATCCAATTTATCTAAAGTGCAAATTTCAAATTAACCTGTGATTAGTCCTTCACACATTTTGATGCACCAGAATTCATGTAATCTGAAATGTTTCAGTTCTCTCAGCTGAGTCATATAGAGTGCATCACTAATGAGTTTCCCTGCAAACAGTCAACTGAGCTGTAGGCTGTGTAGATCACTTTGTTTTGGCTAGCAAGCACCATTGGCTGGTTTAAATGGTACTCAGTCACATGAATCAAGATAATCATGGTGAGTTTATCAGAATAAAACCTCAGGAATACAGCACTAAGCCTTGCAAATGAACCAAATGTTTTAGGCTACAATGAAGGCCGCTTCGTGTATCAGGACACAGACACATTTAACTGAGGTATGTTAAGTAAGAATAAACTCGGATTCACACTTCTGTTAGAATGTTTCAGGGAAACAAGAAGAATCAGCATACGTTCTGTCCAGAACAGTCAGTTAGAAAATTCTCATTTAATTTTTTTCCACAATGGAGTAGGATTCTGCGATTTCCACTAAGTTTCCTGCTTAAAGTTCGACGCTGTGTCTATGATAACTATGATTATTTCAGTGTATGTTGTTAACTTCTAACAAATACAAAAGATTTGTGAAGACTGGTTATACAGTTGGTTTTCATTTAAGGTTGCATGGAAACCGTCTCCTCTCAGTAAACGTTAAACTGAAATCCTTTCAGTAATAACCGGAAGGTAAAACGCGTGTAAGAGTTCTATTAGACTCTCTATTCCGTCAAAAGCGCGTATATTTACTGATTACCATAATTCGCGTTTATTTCAATAAGATAGTATTATGATAAACGACATCAAAATTTGCAGTTCGAATTTTGACAGGAACTGTTGACAGAGAGTTAAAAGCGAGTTTCGCATTTTTAATGAGTCAGGAAATATTACTGTAAATCAATCATTATTTATTTGTAAGGGTAAAAGGTTAAATTTAGTTTTGCTCTCCAAAGTCTTGAATGATGCAATCTAAAGAACATTAGAAAATATACCGAAAAATTGGTACACATCAATGTGACCACACCAATACAGAAGTGAATGCCAGAATGCGACATTTGAAATCAGTTTATAATGTTTGACAATTCTTTTTGTCGTAGAATAACCTAAATTATTCCTCTATAAACCGTATTCCCAAGTTTCTCCGCCTGCACTGGAATCACTAATTGATCATTACTTTTTGAATGGTAGACATTTTTAATTACATAGGAAGCTAAGTTTACTGCTAGGCATAGTAGTAGCTGTGTTATTCAATAATCCTAGTACATATAGTTGAAGCAAAATAACTGGAAAAAATTCCATCTCCTGAGCTTTCATTTATCGAATTTCCATGAAGCCACTCATTCGAATTTCATGCAACCTAGTAACGAAATATTCAGGTTCCGAAATCAAATGTCAGAGAGCATCGAATGGTTACGATTTCCATAATGAGCCACAAATCTCTATTTTTATGAAAATGATTATCCTCACGGGTTAATATGTACTTTCTATTTGAGGGACAACAAGGATTAAACGTGATCAGACCTGCTGTTTCTTTTCATAAACTCCAGTTGGCGTTTAATTTAAGTATTTGGCATGCTTAATAATATTCTTTCGCATAGTGATACCTAAATGCAACATAGACTGGTACACTGTCTTTCCTGTACTTTCTTTCATGAAATGTGATTCACATATGACGACAATCTTTCTAATAGACTGGTAAGCTGATTGATGTGGTTCTTTATTTGCAATCCAAAAACGCCAGTAAATAACAGTTTAATATGCGCATTCATTTCTCTTAAATATCTGCATCTCGCAAAAAGGAGAAACGAAAGTTTGAATAAAATCTACAAAATAATGAGGTATTTATGAGTAGACAGGATAACAGTTGACAATACTCGTATCAGTAAAATTGCACACCCGCCTAATGGGTAGGCTAACCTTAACAAGAGACGGTTTACGCAAACGAATGAATTGCTTTAATTTACTGGTAGTTATTGCATGAGATTATTTTCCATACGCCCATATGCCTTATGGGTGTTTTTAAGTTGATCTGTCTGTCATTTCACCTTTACGTAAATAGTGTGACAACTCCACCCAATGTATTCATGTACACACATGTATGCTGGTCTAAAACGTTGAATGTAATATATGCAGTGAAATATCTTAATAATAGCTAATTGACATTGACTCATCTCTCCTCACCTAATCGATTTGCAATCACTTATAAGTGCGGTTTTCTATATTAATACAAAACCATCTTGTCACCGGTCAACAAGTGATGTGTTTTGAATGAACTATCACATACTCTCGAATCTTCTTCCAAACTAAGGATAATTAACTGCTGTTTCATTACAGTTTGTGAAAACATCCGGCTGTTCATTCCAATAAGAATTGTATTCTTGAGTATTTGTCCTCATATAAAACTCCTTCTGAATGGAATCAAAATGTTCATTTCTTATTCTGGGTAGGCAATATCCTATGACAGCACGATATTGATGAATAAATAATTTCACCTGAGGTGTAAATTAAATTCTCCTTCTGTGTGAATATGAAACCACTATTCTTCCTCGTGAGAATAACATAAATGTTCTTGGAAAATGTGAAATGAAAACTGGATCAGATGATATTCATTCAAACATAATTATGATCTAGGAGTTTGCCTGCCAACTGTAATCTCAGCACTTGAACGCAGTGTATTTGAACAATCTCAGAGAATTCAAAACACCAATTACCACAGAACTAAATAAATTGGATGGGGAGACAGAAACCTCAAAACATTAATATTTGCAAAAGCTTGTAGTAAGAGGATGTAGCTATTGATTTACCTGTGTATTAGAGACAGAAAAACAGTAAATAGAAAAGAATAGTACAGTTATGTGAAAGAGTGAATATTCAACCCGACATGTGGCTGGCAACACGTGTTTTTTCGCACATTATTTCCAGTGCCATGTGTGGAATGAAACAACTCAATAGTATCAAATCAGCAATGAATTATCTTTCGCCAGCCTAATCGACTTTAAGTCACATTTGAGTCCTTAGTTTTATAATGATACGTTTATCGGCCAAAACGTTATCTGTCCCTAATTCTGATACCTTAACTTCCGTCATCTTCTGGCAAGTTTGATATGAACGACTAATATCTTTCCACGTAAATTACTGATGTTCATGGTCCATTAATGTTGTTCGTATGGTATGTAGGCACCATTTATGCTATTCCATGCTCGTGCCTAATAATACACTTCCAACTGTGAGACTTAAGCACAATCTCCTTATCCCTAAAGAATGAGTCTTGGTCTTTTGTTGATTCAGTGGAAAACAAATAGTCCAAGAGAAATAACCTATCACATTCTTCATTTGCATAAAGAGGGTTAGAACGATCTTCATATGCACCATAATCTGACTAAGTTTGTGTCAAGGGAAACTGAAAGACACCCTGCTGCGCAGACCAATCTGCATAAGCATATATTATACCACACTGTTAAATGCCGGTTAATTTATTGAATTTCTACATTTCTTCATTTAAACTGGCGCCTTCGATTTCATACATGCAGCAGTATCAAAGGATACCTATCGTGTCTTTCCAATACTTATTTATCCCCTTGGGTTCATATTGTGCTCGCAGTGAACACTGAGTAATGTAGCACTTGAGAAAGAAAAAAGGCAAAATCATGCAGGTGAATTTATTTTTATGTATTAAACATTTTTCCTGTATTGACATGCATAAGCTGAAGCATCAGCTTAGTTTAGTCTTCAGAAATACATAATAATGAGTGAATCTTCCCCCTCAATAATGATTAAAACTGGGCTGTATGATATTTTCTGTAAATAACGATTGCTTCCATTATTTGAACTCTTGAGATACAGTGCTAGAAAATTTTAAAAGCCTTAGAAATTATTTTCGAAGAAAGTAAAGGAATAATAGTTAAATTATATTCACTTATACAAATAACACGTCTTCGAACACCGAAATATATGTTCACTTTATATATTATTCTACTTACTCTCAGTAAGTAGCTCAAATGCTTGTAAAATAAATTTTCCATACGTGTAACTCATTCAATATAGGAGCCCATGAATGTTGATGCAGGCAAAACATCTTTTCCTCAAGTGAACCATGGTGATGCCCTTATCGTGTTCCAACGATTTCTAAACGTGTTCATGATTAGACCATGGGAATGTGAACTAAATGTGGCCGCGATTCCTGAATGTTACACAAACAAAGATGGATATCATTTAAGGAATACTTGATTGAATGCGTGACACAGGTCTTATTGCGTAATTGAATATTTCTATCTTACAGTAAACATCCTTGCATCACTGTTTTAGCCAGGCCACTGAAACAGACGACGAAAAGAGAAATTATTGTCAAACATGATGTCGACGGATGACAGATTACTAACAGCGGTGAAATGTGATGGTAGTATGGTGAAGTGAAACCAAAATCTATTATATTCAATGCATCATCAGTATATTCTATCATCTATCGTCCATCAAATTTGCATTAAGTTTACTACATTCGTTCCTTTACATATTTAGCACTCATATGTGACCTGATCATGAGCTAACTGTAACTGTATTATGAATTAAGGATATTCTAAATGGATTCAAAATGAAGACAGCCCACTTATGGTCCCAATATTTCACTTATCCTTGGTAATTTGTCATCTTTCACTATCACTCGTGATGGTCAAATCATTATTTTGGACGATGAATTATATAACGTGAACATGCCTACAGGTAAATAGCTGACACACCAGCTACTTAGTGTAAACTACACGCTACTCACACATTGTAGATTTTAATTCAGAAAATCAAATCTCTTTAATAAATTTCGATTGTGTTATTAGAAGATGGAATGTTTCTGCAAAAGCAGATGCACTTACATAATACACTTTGAAAATTCTGATCATATATTCACTTGTCGAATGATACATATCAGGAGCAAGACAACGATTAATATACACCTTTTAAGACCACCATTGGTGACCTTATGAGATATGTACAGGCAAGTACTGGCAGAGAAGTTATAGTGAATAAATAGTAATATTATTTGAGTGTGTGACTCTGATGGCTTTCATAAATACTGCCGAAAGTTGTTTCGATATCAATCTTGTGATTATTATGGATTAAGTACAAAGTCGTCAGTCCACTACCTCAGAGTATCTGTTTTTCAAAACACTTGCGTATATCTTCTTATAGCCTAACGTTCAAAGCGCATGCCATTATACACGCACATGGCATGGTGTACAGAATGTGACATAATCATTTGTGTAATGCTGACAATTGAATTGAAGATTGTTTTCGACTTTTTGACAATTATAAGATGAACTGAAAAGTAGGTAAAGACAGATGACCGCATTTAGTCTATCTTGAATTCCTACCATTTTCTTACATCGTAAGACGATTTGATGACAGAAACCTTGTAAAACATGGAAAAGTCTTTCGGCAATTCATCACAAACACCTTTGACCCCTGATCGGGTTTCAGTTTAATTATGCTGGCTACAAAACGTCATATATCCAGATCTTTGAAGTGCGCAGGAGATGAAATGCTTTCGGTATCAACAAATTTATCTTTCAACCAGCTATGATAGCTTGTTGTGGTGAGACCTAGAGGAATTTAGTATTCAAATTGATTTTTAAATTAGGAATATTTCCTTGATGGGATAGAAAACATGAATTTCAATCTTCTCTTATCACGGCTAATCAGTTGATTGCGTCATCGATCCGGTGCGAATTTTCCACAATAACTGTATCAACTAAGCATATACTCGTTATATTTCAGCACACAAAACATTCGTTTTCCATCACACTGCATTATGCATGCGTAGTTTTAAAATCAGTTCAAGATTGTGGTATGCTGGGAAACATTTTAACTAAATATCTCTGACGTCAACTAAATGAACTAGGACAAGAATTAATGCCGATAATGTTCTGAGATATTTATGAATATTAATCCGCATTCGCTAATTATCGAAGAGGTCAGCCGAGAAAGATTCGGAAGTCCTAGTGATAATTAAATGTCAGTGAGTTAGTTTATGTCCACTTACATCACACAGTCTGAAAAGTTCTCTTTTCAAACTAGTGAACGTGATAATTCAGCCGATATTCATTTTGGGAACGCTCAGATAACTTCGCACAAACGCACAGTGGTAGTACTTATTGAATCTACTTAAATGCTTGTAATCTATAGTGAACGAAAACCAGTATCAAGCTAGACCGCGGTTTCATATCAGTTAGAAAACCGCTGAAATCCAAGTGAGAACCAGACATATATTTCGTTGTAGCTTGCGACCAATCGGCGTTTTGTGCTCATCAGACTTCCACCTCAGGACCTTCCAGGTACGAGGCGAACTGAAGTTGTTTCGTACATAGTATTATCAATACATTCCCCAACGCCAGACACTTTTGCTGAGCGTTTGCTATTTCGCGAATGATAGTATATATGCGTAAGAAGAATTTAAAGGTAGCTGTCCAGATGATATGATGTCAGTTACCGAGGAGCTCTAAACATAAAACGCATCTCTCAGAAGTTATATAACTTCTGTTACTATATAACTGTATAACTCTCAGTTATATAACTTATAAACAGAGTTTCAAATTCAAATAAAGCAAAACAAATGTCAGGAGAAAGTCTGTCCATTGTCGAATACACTAACTAACTATAACTATATAAGATGAGCTTAACAGGCGTTACTCAAACCGTTGGTATGCTCTATTCATATACATAAAGGTGAAAAAGTATTTGAGATCACCACTAAATATTGTTTATAAATTTGGGTAGAATCTAAGTCAATGTGATATTCATCCAAAACTTGTCCTGTCTATGAATATTCAGATTTCTAGGTAATATCATTATTATTCACCCAGCTGGTTGTGCCGATTACCGATTTTACATTACCTCAATTACTTATGGAGTAAAGCAGCTTTTTCTGATTTATTTCAAGGCGGTATTGCATAATCACCGCCACACGTTTTAAAGATGGCGGGTCTACCAAAACCATCATTTTATCTCCATAGCTTCGAACACTGAATACTATGCATCTGAAGTCGTTGATCATTAAATGAATTCTCTCCTTTTTTTCTTCATCCATGCGTTATCATATATAAACAGTTGTTAAAACAATGAGTGAAAGTAGTAGCGTATTCTATAACGACACATAGCGGAATGGATTTCATTCGATAAGTTACAGAAGGATTTCAGCAAGTGTTTTACTTGGTTGTTGTAAATAATATTCCGTGAGTATTTTCACAGAGTGGTCATTTAACTTAACAATCAAGGAATATGAGGAATGGTCTAATAGTAATTACATCGGAACGCAAGTGAAATAGACAGTTTGGTCATTGTGTAAATAGTTTTATTGAAGTCCATCCTGATAACTCGAAGTGATTAGTTTGTGGTGAGAGCTGGCTGCTAGAAAAAGTTGGTAGACAGTAATTGACGTCAGTGTTTATGTCCCCAATATTGGTGGTGAGAAAATGAGAACAAAGGCTTTGCATAGGCGGATACAGTCAGCATATGGATGATCTGACACAGCCACAAAGAGATGCAAGGTTAACTTTTTGTGAGAAACAACCAATCAAAAGACTGTATTTTTTACTAACAATAATCTACAATAATGTACATTAAAATCTATAAATATGTGTTGATTTTCCTTAATAAACGATCTGTTGCCTTAAAAACTGAATCATACTCAGAGGAATAAAACAAACCATGAACGAGATAACTTTGATGGTACAACGCTGAATTGTTTTTTGGCCACGTGTAACTTGTGGCTATTTCTTCAGTGAGTGATGAATCTGATCTAAATCAACCTGCATGTTTAGCAAAGAATTATTCAGAAAAAAGCCTTATTAAAAGGGTTATTATTGATAAATTCAGTACTACCAATGATAGACGTTTGCACACCCTTTATCAGTCACATTTTTACTGGTGGTTTTCTACGATTATCCATTATTGAGAACATGTATAATGTATTTCTCTCGCTATTTTATATTATGCGAAGGCCAGTGAAGCATTTCTTACGACTAGTACAATGTCTTTATTGTAAATGTCGTTGATCTTGTGCTATTTTGATGTTGGATGTTATGGTGCGCATTTCACTGAATGAAGTGATCATGTTGGTTTGAGTGCAATGTCTTTATCTGAAGGTTTTGGTATTCCATCCAACATTTCATAAATACTTTTGATGAAAGGCAGAATGTAACTATAGCTGTTGATGTTTGTTCGACTTGAAAGTGGACATCTTTTGATGGTTTGGTAAGAATATCCAATTGATAAACATCTCCCATCTTTTAACTTAACCATACAGCTGCTGAACTGTGTTCACCTTTTACGAATAATGTTTGTACACAGTTTCCTTAGTTTTTTGCTGGAGATGACTGTTTAACTGGTTGGATGATTTCCTGAATATTCCAGTGTTTAGATCTCCTCCAATTCCATAAGATTATTGATTAGAACAGTCAAGGTATTTTTGAAAGTGCATGTTTACAATGGGCACTTTCTTCTTGAAATCGCTGATGTTAAATAAGTGTCATCTTTTTTCAGATAATTAAATAATTTATAAACTAATTCATTTATGTAATATTATACCAGGGGTCATGTGAAGCGATGGAAAATCTGAGTTTGTATGCATTCGTCAGTATAGCATTTCCTACAACTAGTCAGGAATTTAGAAATGTCGATTTCCGCATTACATTTATAAACGTCTCACAATCAGCTACATCTATCAATCAGCTTCAGCATTCTTATGTGGGATTTAAAAACAAAACGCAATATTCTGCACTCTGGATCACAAAATAGTAAACACTTGTCAAATTATAGGTTTCCAGGCCGTAGGTGTTACGAACTTCCTGGAATAATTTGAGCGCCGAGTCAGAAACGTTCAGAAAAATCTAGTTTTGATTTTCTTAACACGCTGGGATTAATTTAAATAATTTATAATGGACTTGTCAAATTGACTCAGTAGCCTGACGATGGTGCTACTAGCCACGTTCCTTCATAGTCATGTAATCAGTAGCTGGATACAAAACACATCTTTCTATATGTTCTTCAGTTGCTAGTGAATTGAGGTTTGTAAGTAAGTAAGATGAAATCTTTAACTTAACTAGAAATATTATCGACTGTCAGCCCCTGTATAACATCTCATTTTTTACAGTTGAAAATCTACAGCCATTGATAAACATATTTAATCCAAAATTCTGTTTAGGCAACCACATTTAATTAACTCTTGGACACAGTAAGCTACAAGTGACGTTCTGACGAGTTCAATATATTTCAGTGTCAAATAATATCCAAATAAAACTGCAGAAGAAACTGCGGTCTACATATACAAACATAATTTCACAATGAACGTGTTATTAATTGTCAGTTTCGATCCATCAATAAATATAAGATTGTACAAGTATAAAACTGAAAATGTCCCAGTGATTGATTAATCGTATTACGTATCATAGTTTTGGTCTTGATAAAATGTAGAACAATGAATGTTGGAAGGCTGGTGTTTACTGAATGAACACAACAGTTCTTCATCTATTGACACTTAAATGATCCACAGCCAATCACTAAGGTCAATGAAATATTTCGTTACTTGAAATTCCAGAATTCTTTGAATTCATTTCAATTCGTAAATTTACAGGGTCTTGAAGAGGTATATTATCCAACTTTCCTGAATGGGTCAGGAGAAGACATTTACAAACAACATTCATTAACTACCATTCCCACAAGAAATATCTACAGCACAGTCCTTAAATGAGAAATGTTTCTTTTCATAACTGGTGTGCAAACTTGAAAAACCACGATTATTTGTATTTGAATGAGTCGCCACATGCAAAGCATGGATTTCCAAGTTCAAACACAAAATGTGAGTAGAAAACATCATTACTGGCCTGCATTAATCGCTTAGTGAAAGGATCCTGAGTTCAAGATGTTTTGACTTCGAAACAATGGCTGAATTGCTTTACTTCTATAGGATGATGTGTTTCAGTATTAATCTTTCATATTGATGGATGAATAATTGGTTGCTAAGTGGATTCCATCAACGTTGACTTATATCTTAGGAATGTAATGATATCATTTTTCACACAAAATATGCCCCGCGATTATAGAATTTTTGATGGAGATTAGTTATTTTAAATGTGAAATAAAAACTTTTAGATGGTGAATTTGTTTCATAGAGGAGAATATGATGAATAGAGACTGCTGATTTGAACGACACACGGATTCATTTGATAAACAAATAACAAGGTTCTAACAATGAAAAGAAATAAATAATTAGACGTTCTCCCTGGTATGTGTATATATGCTTGAAATTTTCAGTCAAAATTCATTCTTAGCAGCATAGGTAGTGAACTCTAAATTTTCTACGTTCAGCTATTTAAAATCAATATCACTGGTCTTTCACAAAAATTCAGTCATCAAGTCAATTTTGATAATTTCAGCGCTTATGTTTTATGTTTCGTGAATAGATATTTTTCTTCAGATGTGTTATAACTTCTTTTTTGTTCTACAAATAATTAAAGATAAAACTAGGTAAAATTATGTAGGATAAATTGTAAACTGAGAGTTCTACTGCTAATCGAATAGCAGGGCGTGCCCAGTAGACTTACATTAACTCTGTCAAACGTTATTCTATTTTCACCAAATTTGGTTTACCTTTCGATGAAATTGTATGAAATTTGCATCATTTCAACACAGAAACATATCTCACTTTTACTGTGTGTTAGATGAGAATAGTCAATTGAGCAATTCAAGGGAAGATGAGCAAAGTGGTTTGAAAGAAGCTCACCCCGACTCCTGGCAGAGGAGACTTAATATACAAGGTGAATGACAGTATCATACAAGATTTGATTACAAGTGGTGTGCGTGCACGAAGAATGAATTGAACGACTTTCTCAGACAGAGAGAAAAAGAAATTCTTGAGTAGTTTTCTAGTTCGATTTGACTATAGGCTTCAAAGTGCAAAATCCTTTTTTCTAATTTGCTTTGATTTGAATTGTGTAGTATCATCGTTACATTAAAATTAATCCGGAATCGAAGGACCACAGGCATTTGAAGGTTAACGAAATGCGGCTAATCTTCCGTTTTCAGTGCACTAAACCCTTCATGAAAGTTTGCTCGTAGTCAAAACAGAGAATGGGTAGATATTAATTCGAAGACAAAAGCTCAATCTCGCTGAATTCTCAGAATTTTTTTAAGTTTAGGAAATGCACCATTGGCTGTCATACATGTATCGCTTCTCAGCGTTAATTTTGGCGTATTTTTTAATCGTAATAGAGAAAAGATTATTTGAAATTCCACTATCCGATTCCCATCCAACTTGTCAGTTCTTCATGGAAATCTTCGGGTTTTCTTGATATGATTGATAACTAAATTATTAATTTCATCAATATAAAATATGTATGTCTTAGACAACTCTGTGGTCCAACATATGCTTGTCTTCGTAATCACCACATATTCATGATTCATCTCAATACAGGTGGAGAGGACACTGTCGTCGTACTCCTGCTATCTTCTCAAACTAACTATTGGCCTGAGTGAACAAAGCGTATTTTTCTGTTGTCTGTAATCTGTGAATCCACTTCAGTTCAGTGTTCATCTACTAATTTCAACCTCTGGTGTTCTCTTTATCTGTCATTTGCTAACAAGGTTAGCTTAACTATCCTGGACTGTCTTTATCTGTGTTCACATATTTTCTGGATAAAAAGGCTGAATATTATCTGTAGAACTGTCGAGACTGTTGTGCCTGCATCCTGACTTGCTTTTTTCACATTCGGTTTTTGACAGAAAATTTTCCTAAACCCTTTCTTCATTGCTGTATGGTTTCAAAAGAGCATCTCGTATTCGGTGTTTATCCCCGCAATTGTTCATTTTCCACAATCTTCGTTCGTAAACTGATCTTCGGATGTCTGGTGACGGCTATTTCTTACCACATGTTTCGTTCCTTCCTAAGGCGGATATGTTGATTTTCTCCCAGCTAATTTTAGAGTCATTCAGTGTTCTTCCCAGCATGTTAGTTACGTGTCCTCCACGCTACAAACTGTCAAGCACAAGACTGTATGAACTGATTGTTAAAACGAATAAAATATCTGGATTCTCCACTGTCAGTGTAGGCGTGCTTATGAAAATTTTACGAAGGTTAAACTTGAGGGTATTGAACACGCTTTATTCTAAAACGAAGTGACAATATTCTTCTAGGTTATTTACAAGCATAAAAAGTAGTGAATGTGTGAAGAATGCAATGTCTCCACACAAAAGAAAAAATATAAGGGTTTGAAAGCATTGCAAAAATACTAACAAAACCTCTAGCACCAAATGTTCTGATCAAAGTTTGAATTTTTATTTTATAAAAAGTAGCTTATTTCATTACAATGTACATATGCATTTTGAAATATGATTTTATAGAAAGTTATAGAATAGACTTGATTTCGTCTGATGTAAAATAAAATCCATCATATAAATCAAATCAAAAACAACGTCAAATACTTTCTTATTTATTCAGTCGAATTTCTTAAAATTTTTATCAAATACGCTTCGACCGAAAATGAACAGTCACTTCATGAATTTTACTGTCAATTTGTAGCATAAGTAAAAACTGATCAATCGATGGAGTACGTGAATGTCCTTGCAAACAACGGTAGTTTTTATCGAATGATTCTGAGGATCAGAGGTTTTGTCTTTTTTATTTCGCACTACTTTTCGAGTTGAGTTGTAGATAAGGTATGAGAAATTAGTAGTAGTAGCAATGGCAAACTAAATAATTAAACATCAACGCCATGAAATTTCATTATAAACTAGCAGTTTATCCGACATCATTCGTTACCTCAGGGACCTTCATCATTTAACAATAACTTATATGTAGTAGACGGATTCCTAATTGTTGACAACATGACAGTTTCAGTGTTATGTTCATCATAAAGGCCAACTCAGCTGAAAGGAGAGGGGAAATCATGCCAGGCCTAATTCTTGTGTCATCATTTTCATAAACAGCGAGTTAACAAAACGCATTCAAACACTCAAAAGATAACAGAAACGGTAACTACAGCTTTCTATAGGGTAATATTTTCATTCAGTCATTTGGTTGGAATTCATTGGTCAGTGAAACTTTGACTCACAGGTGATGTCCTCATATTACTAGTTGACGGAATTGGCAAGTACTGAGACACGATGCGTCAACCAAATACATATCTACCATACATATACTGACTCATATTCGTTGGATCACGGAAAGTTTCTGAAATCTGTATTTCGAGTTGATCCTTTTGTTGGAAAGTTTTAATCCATTCCACTGGTGACAGTTTATATTTTGTGCCGAAATACTTTCATCTACAAATCGCTCGAAGTCATACTAGCTATTCATCACAATTCTGTGGGAAGATTTGATATATTTTCTAGTTGGTTAATAACAGATCACTCATTGACCAGCAGCACACATGATAAACAGATTATGCTATAATACACATCACAGCCTTTACAAATAATCTGAAGTTGTCTAGGCGGTTTAGGACTCAATGATAATTTACTCCTGTGAAGGCGTTTCATTTCAAAGGTCACACTCAATATCACACAACAGGTTTTCAAGTACGAACATGCATACTTAGTGTGGAGTAGTTGATCTTAGCATGCAGTGGTGATCTGACGAACAACAAAACAGATACAAATTGTCCAAAAATACAGATGGGCATATTCAAAAATATTCTTAGGCTATAGCAATTAGGCCTCCTTTTGTATGGAAAATCAATTTCTCTTAATCTGAGCAGACACTTCAAGTGTAATAACCAAATTCGTTCAGGAGATAAGGGTCAATTATAATATTCCTTCTCCCAAAATACACTATTATCTTGTTACTTGTCTTTGAGTTTCCCATTATTTCATTTTTGTGCAAATGGATTGACTTGTAGAAGTGATATGCGTTTTTGTTAATTGCCTGTTGCAGATTTAAACTTTTCAGATGAACTCTGTCTTGTAATGATGCTATTTAGTCAGCTTTATGTGAGCAACTATTTTCATGTTGAATCTTAATATTTATGTATTCAAACGCGTATACAACGATCGCTTATTCTTTCTTTGTCTTTCTTTGCACTGTAGTAGGAATGTAGTTTCAAGTGATGGCTTTAGGTGATCTGTATAATAACTGTCTATCATGACAATTCAGTTGAATCTTCATGAAGGAAACATGATCTCTTTTTTTCTGGATATTTCTCACTTGTCATAGCTGCTTCCAGTGTAATATGTTGACACCTTGCTTTCATCGACAAACACAAACCAAAGTGCTCCCACCGAGAAAGCCAATTATCCTCGGAGAGGGCTTTTCAAATAAACAAACACATCTTAGTGCCAATTTCAATTTGTATCGCTGCTGATAGAATGAATACTTGATTCAACAATGCATTTATTGTAACCCGGTTAGAAGTATATTGATGCAACTTCTCGAGTCAACAATCTTTCATTCTTACCTAATTCAGTAGCTGATTTGACTTTCTTTTATAATGACTGAGGTTTCACTCATTTAATGACCGTATGTTTCTCGCGATTTTCAGTTCCCGATGTCAGTTTAAAACAGCAGTGCAATTGATATTCCCTCCATATTTACAACTGAGGCACCTGAATAGAAAGCAACTTTATAATGAGAATATAAGCATACTTGAGAAGGTAAGTTACTTTTTAATATTCAGAATACCTATTTGTTTGTAATATTCCGTCGACACGAACTGCTTGTCAGTTGCATAGTTTGATTTGCGCTTTCGACATACAACCACTAAACTAGTATCAAGGGCACCGGATCAAAAAGATGTTTTCTTGGCATTTTCTAATGAATTCTCAAATCGCTTTCAGTCATAGGGTTATTACTGTCATGGGCATCATGGAGTGAGTTTTGCGTATAAAGCAAATGCAATATAAAGTGTGTGAGTTTTGAAATTTCATGTTTCTAATTAACTTCAGTAAAAATATCTTTTATAATGCTATCTATTCAAAGTTAATTTTACTAAACCCTCTGTGAATGGGTTGTTCTTGATCCTCAAACTGTCATCATGCCTTCAGTTATCTGTTATCCTGACTTTTTAAAATTTAAACACAGTCTCATCTGAATTCACAGAAATTTTACAATTTTGTTAGTCGGTATAATGTAACTAAAGAATCTTATTCAATTTAGTGATCAGGATTACAAATGAGATATTTTCTTTGAATTTCGTCATCACAAATATTTAAATATCCATCCAATAGAATAATTATCCTCACATAAATATGAGGTGTAGGCTGCCGCTTACGTCCATAAATCTGGTTTCGGAAGGCTGTCAAATTGTGCTACTATGGCAATCTGTGTTAACCAGTCCGTTTGTTGGTCAACTTCCAAAAGCTTGGCAGCAACAGTAGAATTTTCCATAAAGGATAATTCAATGTGACTTTATGTTTTGAGTAAGAATGGGAACAGTGAATTCTGGCTACACCTACAAAGTATCCTAAATTATTTTTCCAGTTTTGACAACTGTGATGTCGCTCTTTAGAAGAACTTCATGTGCAGTCTGATATGTTGTATGTAGAAAACATTTGGCACATTGTCGTGACATTTGACTAAGATTTTGTAAGAATTATTTTAGTAATTTGGATTATTTAACACTGATATATAATTGAAAGCCTATTGTAAATTTTCAAATGAGTTCAGAGCATGATACTTTGTCAACACAATTTAAAAGGCTACTTCCTTTGTTAGTTCAAATTTCACAGATTCAACATTCTGTTTATGTTTCACATACCCAATCACTGCCTTCCATCCCGTTTGTCACATGTTCATTCCCCAGTTTTAGTGGTCAAGTCAGTTTTATTTTGCTTAACTAGTCTTGATTTACTATCACACACCCATTAAAACGGTAGCTTGCTTGTTGTATACTGAACGATGTGCTTAGAGAACCAACAGAATCATACTTCATTTTTCGTAAGTAGTTTTGAAACAGTGAGATTTCAGGCATGGGAAAGCCAATCTGTTTGCAAGATACGTCTTTCGTTCATCTCTGTAACCTGTAATTCAACAAATTCTTTTACATATTTCGTGTTCAAGAAGATCAAGTTTTCATGTAATGGGCAATTGATGAGACGAGAAAGCAAGTGACATGGGTTTGAAAGCAAGTAAGAAAGATGATAGTTGTTCATGAGATTGTGAATCTGAATAGAGGGTAGAATAAAATGAATATACGATGTCAGGTAACTAAACTGTCATCGAAAGTAACATTCACTTACTAAGCAATAGACAGTTACACTCAGATGTAACGAATCTGTCAAACAATTAGAACACCATTGCAACGGAAATTTTCTTTTTTTGGCTAAATAAGTTTCTGAGGGTGTACAATCTTATTATTATTTACTAAAATCATGAAATAGTCTATTGTGTAATACAATTACTCAGAAGTAGTTTCAATCAATCGAAAATGACGCAATAGTTAAAGAGATATAAGAGTAGGCGGTTTGATAAGTTGAAAACTGAAAAACATATTCCCTTCAGAACACAGAAAATCAAAACAGGTGGTTCAGCTAAGAGTCTTCCTTCGAAATATAGATATCCTATATCAGGTAGCACAATCGTATATTTATGATTTCAAAATAGTGAGAGCTATTCTCAGACATCTGCATTAAAATTGTTTCAAGCCTCATTCATACCCTTTCACTAATAAAGTTACGTTTTGTTCATATAATTTGCATATCCTTCCCTTATTGTCTTGACTATTGCCATTATTTCCGATTGAAACGACTTTCAGTACTATCTGATATTTATTCATTTGGCTAAACATAATATTTTTACGATGTGCTATCATAGTTCCCGCTTCGTTGAGTTTCAGTCACCTGCTATTCCTAGTAGTTATACAAACGTTTCTACGATTTGTGCATTTCATGAATTATTTTTAAAGAATATAATCAATCTATTTGTCTCGATTCACATTATTACCAACTGATATTATTACATAAATGCGTGTATATTTCTACGAACATACAGCCTGATAACACGTTCATTCTAAAGGGGGAAATTGTTATTCTACGGGAAGTAGAGCAGTTAATTGTCCACCTGACAAACGGGAATATAATGAGTTAACACACTTCGTGGTTCTAATCCACCTAGAAATTGGTTGAAGGGTTCAGCAATTTTGCATCATGTAACTTCACAACAGTCTGCGTAATCATACATAACTAACTTATGTGTGTATCCTGAATTCTTTTTGATTTCTGAGTCGTGACTGAATTTTCCACGTTCAAATCTAGTCCCCTAAAATTCAGCTTCGATATTTAGAAACAATACGCTTAGATTGCATGCATAAGGTTGCATGTTTGTTACGTGGAAAAGTAGCGTTTGATGATCTAAATGGAATCTGATTGCCCTGTTCATTCAAAGAGACTTGAACGTTAGGCAAATACCAGGCTTTGGGTGGATGTTTCAGCAGGAATTCACTTCAAAACAGATGCATAACAAGTAGGTCTTTGACTTTCTACTGGGTGAATTCGACGGTGAAAATTTCATCCTACCGGATATTTATGAATTTCAGTAACTTTCCCATAAAGTAATGGTCACTGTTATGGTAATATTTTGAGCAAAATCTTTGTGCTACATAATTTGTATTCATTGGAGACAGTCATATGGAGAAACGTTATAAGAAATCAGATTATTCGATTAGATATTTACATTTAGTTGCAGAGTCGAGACTTCGCTCTTTTGTCAGCGCTTCATATTCTCAGTACAAACGTGTAGATCTGATATCGATGAT
This sequence comes from Trichobilharzia szidati, assembly GCA_944472155.2. Lineage (NCBI taxonomy): Eukaryota > Metazoa > Platyhelminthes > Trematoda > Strigeidida > Schistosomatidae > Trichobilharzia > Trichobilharzia szidati. Next base: position 22,539,533 of record OX235277.1, on the reverse strand, counting down.
CGATTAAATTTCAGATACTTTTTTTCTGCCAGAGACAATATTGATTTTCTTTAGATTTTTCGAAGAAGAAGCTTTTTTAAATACTGTCCCCTAAGCTGGAACTGTACACGTCTGCTACTGTAAAAGTATGTCAGAATGTGAATCACAATGTGTGTCTTGTATTCGAATTTTAATTCTCTAATTTTAGTGGTCAGTGTTGCTGTACAATACCTATTGGTCATATTCGGCAGATTTAAGACTTTCTATAAATGGTAGTGAAGATAAATTGTACTCATATTTGTCCATTTGGATTTAACAGTTATGAAAGTTATTCTGTGCCTGCTTTTCTGCTTGTTCATCATGGTGATTTATACTGAAGGTACCTCAGGTAAGTTCTGATGTTATTTGGTTTAATTTCTATATTGTATGAACGAGTTTTTGTATAATAATTCATCTTAATAGCTGAATCTGTTTCATGAATGAACCCTTAGGCGGAAAGAATTCCCCCGTCACTGGTATTTACATGCAAGATTTTCGTATAATTAAAGATCATGGCGCAATACAATCACGATTTATGAATAACACATAAGTAAACTGACAGAAACAATTAGGAGTGCAGATTAAAATAAATGTTCCTAATGAAGTGCCAAAACAGTCACGTTTGAACGTCAACTCTCGCTAAAAGTGTAATGATATTTCACTTACGCGCAATGTACTTGAATAGATAATTCAGACAATAATTTTAGTTTGTGTGCTGTGACGTTTCAAACAAATCTAGTATATTTAGGGACAGAAGATCAGTTTTCTTATTAATGGGTGCTCATCAAGGGTAAATCAGTCACAATTTTACTGGAAATTTCTGTGTCATGCTCAATGAAGTGCGGTATATGTGGAAGAAATGGTGTTGCATATATCATCAGAAACGAATCTCGTATTGACTATTGTTAACTGAGATCAGTTATGTTATCATTATTAACTTTTTTTTAATCCCATTAGTGTATTGGAAATACAACTTTAAGATGTCTTTGTATAGGGTGGTTTCATAACATTAAAGTCCATCGCTGACTTTTCATTAACGGGTCGTTTACGGTGACTTTTGTTTGATAAAGATATTTTGGTATATTTATATGATTTATGTGACTAAGATACGTTGACTGGTACATATCACATGCTGAGCTACAACATCATATTTTGATGATAACAGCAACCTTTTGAAGGACATAAAACTTTGTTCTGAACCTTTTTCAGAGAAGGAAGACGAAGGTATTTAATGTTATTCAATTTACACTGAGCGTTTTAATTTGGTTGAATAGAAATAACTTGAAGCTTTTTGTTCTAGAGTTCATTTCTAAAAAGCTGCCTGAATCGGTTTCAGTGTTTCTTGTGCTTTACTGAAATGGCATTAACTATATTAGAAATTTCTATCCTGATCGTTATTGTTTAGGACACATCAGCCTGAAGTGATGAGTATTTGGGTGGTGATGGTTCTTCATTCAGTGCTTTAATTTAACCGTGAAGAATTCTAGACCACTTTGTTTGTAGTTAAACTGTAAGGTCTGTCAGTAAGAAACTGTATCACCTGCAACAATGCCATAAAGAAAGTTAGCCTCTTTTAGATATTGTCCCATGAGTCCCAATCGACATAAAACTAGTCAAGTCATTTCTTACTGTTTTTAAGGTTTATGACATTTTATTATCTGTTGAAAAAAGTTAAAATATGGTTATCACATAAGAATCCTGGTGTACTTAGTGAAAATTATCCATTTCTGACATTCTAAGTTATATGTTCATACGGTTGTCGTAATAGAGCCAGTAGTCGAACTCGAGTAAATTTTCATTAAGAATTACAAACAGCTACCTCGTCAATCAGGCGTTTTCAGTTAAAAGTAACCATCTTTTACAGTGAGCTCCTTAATGACAATTTTTGTTGTCTCTTTTCAAACCTTGTTACTTGCCGTTCACATTGTGAATGTGGGACAGGAGTTTCTCTCTTTGTTAATCTTCAATTGGGTGCACTTATAAATCCCATTCTAAGTATTATCGATTCATTCCTATAAGTAACCCATATGGCAAAATTAAGCCCATCAATGTAATTAGCTATAACGACGGAAGATCATGAGTATGAATGAAAAATTACTTGCGCTTTGTCTTGGTGTATCGACAGAAGATCAAGAAGAAAAAAGTCGTTTGTCTTAGCATATACGCGCATCCATATAATTTTCCATTAGGAGTGGCCGGTAAATCTGTGATAAAACCGTGAAACTTACAAGATCTTCCAAAGTCTTATGAGTCAGACGTGTTTTTCTCTGTATTAGTTTGTTTATTAGATGTATCACACAGTGAAACAGTATTATTTACTGGATGACGTTTCGAACAAAGTGTATTGTTCATAATCATATCAATTATAGTAACACGACTTCTAAATTTGGGTTTTATATTTTTCTAAGTCCTCCCCTACTTGTCGTCGTTGGAGTAGTAGAATTTGCCAGATATCTGGGGCAGGTGTCGAATCAATCCTAATACATGTATTTGCAGTTGATTCGATAAACTAAGCTTCTGTTGTACACCCTGTGACATTAGATCCTATCTCATCCTAATGTGTGGTTGTGTGTAACTGCATGTATTGCTATAGCTGAAATATTCTCTAGATTTCTCATCTTATTTGGATCAAACAATCTAGATTTTGCTAAGGTTTTATGTTCGGCTAGTCTGACTGCCCCTGTTCTACTAGTTTGACCTATGCATTTGACTCGACAATCATTGCAAGGTATCAGATAAACTAAATTGTTTTGTTTTAAAGGCTCCACAGGATCCTTTAACCGAAAAAGCTTGTTTCTAATTGAGCTTGGTGGTTTGAATGTCACTTTTATTCCTGCCTTGTTAGGAATTCTGCATAAGCTATCCGAGGTTCCTTTGTTATATGGAATTATAACTGATGATTTAGATTCCTTATTGTTGGTGCTGTCTCGCGCATATTTCACATGAATGTTGTCACTAATATTATTATTATCACTATCACTACTATCATTATTTTATTTTTACATTTCGCTACACATTTCCTGACTAATTTACCCGGGTAATTATAAAGTTTCAAGGCTTCTATCATATGTATCACTTACTGTCTTAGATTTTCCTTGGTACTACTTAGTTTTCGTGGTCTGTCACTTAAACATTTCACCAATGCTATTTTCACTGTCATAGGATGGGATGTTCGGAAGTCTGAATATCTGTTTGAATGTGTGGGTTTCCTGTAAACACTAGTGTTTAGTTTCCCATCTTCTTTCTCTTTTACACTGCAATCTAACATTGGCAGTTCTCCTTCCTGACTTTCCAATTCATAAGTGATACATCTAACAAACAAACTAATATGGAATCACTTACTACCACAATGCCCAAGTTTTACACATATATTAGTATTTTTCTCTGCTTTTCGGTGTGTTTGTTAGGTAAACTTGATATTGCCTTGTGCATATATTTGCTCGTGCACACGCTTTATCCAATCTTCAAATCAATGAATGCGCAGAAGTCTGCTAAGTCCTCCATTTTCATTCATTTCGTCGAGAGTCTCCTGACCTATTATGAATCATTTCGCTGTATGTCTACCCCCATTTAAGTATTCATACCACCTATAATAATTTCGATCATGGCATTAGGAAGTTATCCAGTTGTCTAAAGAAATCTTATTCTCATTCTTTGTCATCTTTTGTGACTTGTTAATAGTCACATAGCAGTGGATGCTTATAACCTTCATTCTTTTTTGACTCAAATGCTAAAGTCATTATCCTGAAGGTGATTGGTTCCCATGGCGGAAACTCTTTGGGTGCTGTTAGAAAAACGATGACAGCCACTTTGTCACTATGCTCATGTTTATCGTCTGGGTGACTATAGGTGACAGATGATAACGGGGTTAAACATTTCAAGGGCTCAATTCAGAATGTTCCCTCAGATTCCTGAATCTTTTCTTTGCTACTCCAACAGCTTTTTCCATTCCTTCGCGTTCCTAGTGGAACATAGGGCTTCAAGCTAGAGGCTTGAAGTTTCTGTAGCAGTGTTTATTTTAACAGGATAGGGTTGCTAGCCCCATGCCCAACCTTTCCTCTTCACCAGCTTTAGTTCTGGCTTAGCGAGGCAAGGGAGTGCGCCGGCCGGGGATCGATCCCTGGACTATGTGCATGGTCGGCGAGCGTCCTAACCACTATGCCAACGACGCACAAACAAACTATAAGAACCCTGAAATGCTCAAAAGGTTTCGGTACTGACGGCATATCTTACTATTTTTATAAATATGGTGACCCTGACATTCCCTTACTACTTATTCGTTAAGGTATATTAGCTCCATTCCGACTGAACAGAACTTGCTATTTTTCCAAGCTCACTGTTAGTAAACGACATATACATCAGTGATTTCCAGCCAATCGAAGACAGCTTCTCAGATTGCCTCATCGTCAAATAATTGTACAGTGACTTTACATCAATGGAAAGGGTGTCAGTATGGCCATTTTGTTAATGTAAAATAATTTTTAAGTAAAATTTAAACTGCCAAACTGGTGCTTCATCAAATAAGGTGAGACAAAAAATAATTTTAATGAAAGTATTCCTAATTTTCGTTTGAGACGGTATAATTTAGGCGATGAAGCTGCTCTACGAATACGAAAAGAGAAGAGTTGGTTCACCAATTTTAAAATCTGGAGGTATTTAAATATATTTCATTCATTCTCACTCATTTTGGAAAAACAAATCTCAGGCTACCTTGAAGCCATTATGCTCCGCAAAAGAGGAGAAATATTTGTAACCATTTCTCGGTATGAAATTTTCCTATTTTTTTATACATCTTCATCATAATAGCTGATTTCATCTTGGTGACAGTATAAGAGAAGTATCTGCATGATGGTTTTAACATTAGTAAATAATGCACAAAGAACTTCGTAGTTCCACTGGATTTTCTGTTTTCTTTCCATAAAAAAATTGAATGACATTCAGATTGCGTCTTTACAGTTTGAAGCGCTGATAATAAATACTGTTTCCTACATAGTCTAGTGTGAAAAGAAAATAGTGAAACCAAAGTGTAGCTTCACAAAATACAAACGAGAAGGATTCACTTTATTTTAAATGTTTCTGATTTTCTTTTGAAAAAGTATAATTAAAGTAACTTCAATGATCTTTTTATACTAGATAAGAAGAGTAAGTCCACTAATTTGAATAAATCGAGAGGTATGTTAATGTATTTCATAATTTCTTACACAATTTGGAAATGCGACTCCTAGTCTGGTCTAAATCCATTATTTGAAAAGATGAGAAAAAATACCATTATTTGCAACTGTATATTTTATTTTTTAAGTTTTATACACCTTAATTAACACATCATCCGAATTTACCTAAGCAACAAAATAAGGGATGTTCGTGTTTGGTGTTTTTTCATCAGTAGATAATGGACATGGAACATGAAATTTCTGATAAATATTCTGTTCTTTTGTCGTAATCGAAAGTAAAGTCTTTCAGGTGGTGTCTTCTTAGTTTACATCACTCACATTAAATGAGGCTTCCTTCATAATATTGTGTGAATACAAAATCGTTAGGGAGCCTTTAAGTGCAGCAACATAGATAAGTGCAGTTATAATTTTGAATACACTTGTAGAATAGTCTACATATTAATCTGTCTGCGACCATTGTAGCAGTCTAGCCTGTAGCGAAATCACTTGTATAGCACCATAAATAATGTAAGGTCAAGGTGAATTTATCAAAATGAATGAGCACAACGTTAAGCAAATAAATGACGCGACCGCCGGTAGATGCCGAAGGTTTTTAAAGTTTGATGTTAACGACGACACATTTGACGAAGTGAATAGGTAAATTAACGCTTCTCTTTTTCACAGGTTACACAAACTAATTTCGTCGAAGTCAGTAGGTCAGCCACAAAAAGATGATTACTACCAAACTTTATCCTCAGAATGTTCCAAATACTTTATTCTAGGTTAATGAAGCGCCTGTGAGGTTCGGGACAAAAACCAAGGTACACACGAAAACTCAGCAGAATAACATCATCACGACTGCTTCCTAATGCTTTCGCCTCAAACGCTTTAGTCAGTAAGGTTTATAGTAAATCATTGTTCATGCCAAAAGAAGCAAATGCATTACAGTCTGAATGACCTGGCTAGATTACTGACATTTTATTAAACAACTCAGAGAGTTCCCTCTCATTCCATTGTCTCTCACAGAGTCCTGGCATTTTATTGCAATTTCATTTCCTCGCCAACCTTGATGGCCTACTTAGCTTTGTACATTGTACGAAAAATTCCATGTCTTCATGCTTAGTTTTCTTTTCATCAAAACAAGACATATCCACTGATTGACTTCCTAAATGTTTCCAGCAGACCATTTCATTCCGTTCCCTTGATCAAGGCAAAAAAATTTCGCTGTTTATATTCTTTATGTGGCATCATGTTTCTTTTGTTACGCACCTGGTTTTCTTAGGTATAGTTGATTTTTTCACGCCTAAGCCTCTTTCTCTTCTCTCAGTTAAGGCTTCATTAACAGCAGTTAATTTGGTGACACCAACCGAGTTAATAGTATTGAAATATGTATCAGTTATTGTTTGAAGACATTAGCTCATTTTCCAATGTACAGAACTGAATGTCCAGTGTCTTACACCTGCGTTGATTCTGCAGAATATCAATGGTATTTTTCTGACTCTAGCCAGTCTCTGAGATGGTCTCACCGCGAAATAATTTTATACAAATACAACCGGGAAGATTCATTTTAGTAAACATGCTCCTGATTTTCAATCAAAATTGAATAACTTGAGTATTGAAAATGATATTCTCATACTGGATGAAGAGAGTAAGTGCACAAACTCAAAAATATGGACGTTTATGGGCATATCTCATCATTTCTCACACGTAATGGTAGAGTGACTCTTAGTCTTCCCTTGAAGCGTATTCTGCAGACAAAGATGCATATTTATCAACATTATTCGTTGATAAATATTCAACTTCACAACCAAAGATAACACAATGCCCATGAGTTGTTGGGGCGGCATTTTCACACAGACGAAACTCTTTCTTCATTTGAAAACAATAATTGGTTGAAAACGAAGGTTCTCAACAGACGTATGTTTTCCACAATGGGCTTAGTATTTCTGTGCTCAAGAGTATACTGACATGATATATGTAGCCATGTTTCATAAACTGAAATGCAGCGTCCAGTGTCTATGTTTATAGATTAATCGTTCTGTGATGTATTTTGTTTGCATCAATGAAGAAAATATAAATGCAGCTTATTCACAGGTGTTAGACATTGGGCTGATGATGATAGATATGCTGTCGGTCAGGGTTTGAAAGGACGTTTCCTCGAAATCGTTTTGTAAATGTTAATTATACACCCATTGACGGTCAGTAAATCGAATCAGTGTTCAAGGAATCTTATATTTGATATCGGTGAAATGGATTGTTTCAATGATAAAATTTGATAAAATGTCTGTTCTTCTCATAAGCAGAATTTTGACGATATGCATGATCAAGGAGAGAATGGAACACTTCAGTACCTGAACTTCTTCAGAGTGTGTTTATTCGATAGGACACCAAGTGATGGTGTACAGGATGAAAGACTACGTTGTATTTTATATCAAGACGTTAATAATTTCCAGAATCGCCGTCTGACGCTTTTCTGAAACTTCATTTGTGACAAAAGTTCTAGTTATTCATTGAAGACTTAGGCAATGTAGTAAAATGTATAGGATTTCATGGTGAATTTAGTGGAGTTTAATGTTTTCAAAAGGAAGGGAATATAAGTTTCCGATGACTTCCAATCAAGTATCACTCTTGTGACATTTGTTGTTAAATGACAACAGACTATGTATTTGAAATAGTAATAATAATTTGCTTTATTCCGAAGAGTACTTATGTCGGGTTGTGAAATTTCAGCACCTGGTACAATATTGCATCTAATTTGATCGAATAACATTATTAACAATTATAAAGATAACATTACTGGATTGTTAATTGTGATTCTTACAAGGACTGAATGGCTAATAATTTCATCCGTACATCCGAATGTACATATTTCGCACATCCAAGAAACACTGAATCATATGTTCAGTCACTTTAACAGAATCTTTTAGCACTTATGACATTTCTACTATAGATTCGAAGTAATACTAAGAATCATATCTCAGTTGCTCATGGATAACTCATGTACCATCACAAAGTCGAAATTCGTATTCATTTTTAGGTCTCGATGATTAATACTTCCAAAAGTTGAAATGTTCAAAAGTGTATGTGATGATGTCACAGTGTCTGTCTATTGAGATATATTTACATAGACTCAATATTTCAACTATGAGGATATTGATGAATAATATCTGTATACGGTGATTGTTTCGACATAACAACAATAACAGTAGTTGCTCCATTCTGAGCTGTGTTTATTTTCTGAACAGAATTTTCATCGGAAATTATTGAATAATAGTTTCGTTTCATCGAGCACCTTCAAGCGAAATAGAAGAGGTAAAATCGTGAATTAAGGAAAGAAATAACAATGTATTCTGTATTGCTATGAAGTAACCGAAATTATTATCTTTAGATTGAATACTAGTAATTTCGTACATACAATTTTATTTTCATACCGACAAATTTTAGTGTGTAAAGGTGAGCATGATAAACAGTTCTGAATTTACAACTTAATCATATACTGATTTTCAAATGTTGGTCCCAGCATGAATCTATACGATCCATGGATAAGTCAGCTTTAAGAAGCCACAGTTATTCACTCGTGCTGTTCCACCAGAATCGAGGACTTGTTCGTGAAATGGTCTTCTGTCTAAAGTTTCAATGAAACCATTTCCTGAAGTGTGATGTACGGTCACTTTGTGGTGTATCCATTCAAGAGAATTTCGTAATTCAGCCTATCGTGCATACCTGTTGCCTATATTTAGCTGTTAACATTGAAATTATATACAAGACAGAATGAAGATAAATACGCCCAAACCATGTCACAGATAACTACCACAACTACGCCAAAGTAAAAGTCACATAAATTCAGCAGCATGAGTTAGAGGATGCCCTTCCCTCCTTTGATGTATAAAGCGTAATGTAACTCAATGAGATATTTTGTGTTTACGCAGAAGCAGTAGGTAAGTTGAAATGGAAACAGTACGACAGCAATTTCTTTTCACAGTTTCAATAAACATGGTCATTCCAACTATGATTACGCAGACCTAATGACCTTGTGATAAGAAGTCCTTGATTTACTATGAGAAATCAGTTATGCTTTTACCAGTATCATATTCAATTCAACTATCATAATAGAAAATGGCTTCAATGTATCCACCTAACACCCTTTGAACGACACATTTCAATTTCTAATTGACTAATGAATTCATCAATGGATGAAAACTCATTTGGGTTTCATTATTATTGGTAAATCATCGGATAGTTAAATAGGCATTGGATCGATCAAATATATCTTTACCAACAAAGAAAATTTGTGACTTAATCGGATGACCTATTTGGTTTCACTGCCTTCTGTGCTGTCATATCATATTCATTCGACGGGTATATTTAACGTTGATTTCATTTATTAAATCAATTAAAGCACATGTTCAGTTACACTTAGTATCAGAAACACGGGATCAGTCTAAACCAATGTACTACATTGTACATGGAACAATGAAATATTATGTGCAAACCTCAAATCTTGGGGTCCCTGTGGTGTCTGACAGACAGGGGCACAGAGTCGATCGCAAGTGCAAATTCAGTAGAAACTGGAAAACGCAGAAGAAATCATGAATGTTTGTGAAAATTTATTTTATCCTCAAATATTTTAAAGAAATGAGAATGACGTTAACGTTCAGAGCAAAATTTTAATGGTCTCTTATATGCTAATTTGGATTATATCTTCAGCACAAAGATTATCCGTCACGTGTGATAATGCATTAGTGGCGATGTTACCTGTCTCATTTCTGCACAACTTGTTACTCCTACCAATCAAGTCATTAGTCAAGTGTTACTTGAAAGTATTCCCCACATAAATATTGTTAAATATTAGGAACGCTCAACTTCACCTTACATATGGTTTTTGTATGAAGACCATGAATAGCTTCAAATTTCTCTTTCATGAAATTTATAATAATGGTCTTATTTTTAGAGAAAGCAAGTAAGGAAGATTGTTGAATAAGAACTTTATTTCAAATTCCATCCATAAACACAGTGAAATGCACTTATTATATGAGAAATTTTCTTTTTTACTTATTTGTGCTCGAATGTTGCTGGAAATTTAGTAACCCTTTCAAGGTACCCTCCGCAACTTAAACAGAGTTAGACATATTTAACTGTGCCGTAAAATTCCAAATGATGTGAACGGCACTGTGTAAAACTACTGATTACCATAAAGTTTTCAGTGGATCAGATATTTCGCATAAGCATTACATTGTTTCCAAAACCAGTACAGTGCCAAGTACATCATGCTGCATCCGCCATCTGTTGTCTTCACTTTGATGACCGAACTTTTTGATGATGAACTGATGATGGCAAATTAAACTGAAAATTGTAATGCTTACATTTTTGATGCGTCAATTGCTTAGTTCATCTTCCCTACTACCACTTATACATCAAAGTATGTTTTATCATCTATGTAATTTTGTAATTTCTGGGGACTGATGAGCACCTGTGAAATAGAATGATATAATTTTATGCTGCAAACCTGGTCTTTCTTTCTCCACCGAAGTTAATCAAGGGAACGGAATGTATGAAATATAGAAATATTGATGGAATCCATGGTAAATCACGTACAGTAAGCTGAATGTTGGCATAATTATAATCTGAAAGAAGGGCAGGTCTCAAAGAAATCAATATTTGAAAGACTATTAGATGTTACACGAATAAATAATCCAACGTTTAGACAGAATTCTGAGAGGGCAGTCACACGACGTGGTCTGACATAATGGAAATTTCATGATATCGTTTCATTTTCCACAGAAATAAATCACAAACCTGCATAATTTGGGATGTGTTGATCACCAAATGCTATGAAATTTATCAAAATATATAATCCCGCTGAGAAATACGTTTAAAAGATGTCAACGTGTACACCTGATTGTCATCACCACTTTAGTCAGACAGAGTAAGTCGCATTTAGCTTCATCTTTCTGTTCCATTGAAATAATATAAAGATACTCATTTAACACAAAAGGTTATTAATACAATCATTACTCCGCAGCGTTTGCATTACACAGTCACCTAATTTTCAGTTCCATTTCGTACATTCCATCTAAAGTGTACAGTAACTCACTTTATGTCCTACATTTCTGCGTGTCACTAGTATTTTTACGAATAATCCACATGAAAGAATCATTGGAAACAAAACTAACTGCATGATTTTCACATTATTATTTTCAAAGAAAATTTAAAGCCATCTCCACGTGGTAAAATGAACAGAATCGGTCATCTAACATCCCTATCCAATGAGACAATGTCTACTACAGCCTTCTAGTTTCCTCTTAAACAAATCATGTATTTCGTAACTAGGGAAAATATCGATCATCTAACGCACTGGAATCAATAATGCAAGTGTGTAACTTGTGCACTGTGGTAGAATGCATATCCATATTAGATAAGCCTATTTCAAATACCACACAATATTTGTAACTGTGTGCTGTTTCGATCAAAACTTGCCGCTCGTAATCACATCATTTTGGTCACATAGCTTCACAATTTGCCTTATAAATATTTTCATCACCTTCTCTCTCCATTCTCCCGTTGTTGTTTGTTGCCATTTTCTCTACTTCAAGTATAGGCACTACATAATTTTAATTGCTGAGTTAAATGACAAAAATACTCAGACACTGAAGTGAATTCTTTCGCAAGTTATTACAAAATGGGTGCGATTAGCTGAAAGTATTCAAAAGTTTTGTAGTTAAGTGAGGCAGGAGGTTAGTCAATGAATCTCTGTTAATCAATTCAACACCGTACACGTACATTCGAAATGAAACAAGGTCCACACCGTAGATAAGGAAATCGCCAACAAACAACAAGCAGAAGAGAGAGAGACAGCAAGAGAGAAAATTTATACACAAGGCGAATTGTGAAGCCGTGTGATCAGATTGATAGGATTATTAGAAATTATTTATGCTGACGACGTTCGCCAGTTAATAATTCTATACCACTACTGTTTGGTTTTGGAAATGAACTTTGGAACAAAGCCCTGGTACCTATGAAACACAATACCATGCCGTTGAGGAATACATTCTTAATACGTAATAGCATCTTCAACTGGTAATCCTGATCATTTCAGTTAAAGAAGGTGAGTCACATTTTGCTTCATTATTCGTTTTCTTTGAGGTAATTAGAAGATTTTCACTGTATGCCAGAAAGTCATAAATCTAACTATTTTAGCAGCAGTACAATTCTGCAGTGGTATTTTTCAAGACGTTTCACTTAAAGCTGCTTCTGAATGAGTCCCAACTGATTAAACATTTATTATTATTATTACAATAATTTACATAAATTTTCCTCATCCTTTAATTCGAGAATTTATTCCCACTTCACACGTCACCTCACGTGGTCATAAAGATGAAAAATGTTTTCTAGTTATTAATACTATTACTGAATCATTTCGAATCATTTCTTCTTTTAATTTATTATACAAAATCCTCACTATGATACTTGGTCAACATCATTCATGAAAATAAGTTTTTTGCTTAACTTCTCATCATGTTTCACAATTATAAAACTAAAATATTAGCCATATACTTTGAACATCAACGAGGTTAATGGAATTAAACTTCAGTACTTTCTTTTCATGGAGCAAACAATAAAGTACTTGCTTTTATGTAATATTGTGATACTAAGACCAATGTGTTCAGGCACAGAAAGCAGTATCACAGTAACAATCATGGCAGAAATAACAGCACAAATAAAGTCTGTATTTCCGGTGTTGAGGTAACGCAGGGTTAGAAAAGTATCGCGCTGAATAATTCTTGACACCAACTACTTCAGTAATACTTAGAGATTGTAGTTGTATAAACTTGAAGAACTGAAGTAAGATCTTGTTTAGAATCAGCAAGCGCGAGTGTTCTGTGAACATCGTGGGGTTTATTCAGTCAATAACTGTTAAGAGATCTTCAGTTCATTATCTAACAACAGTGGAAGATGCTGAATAAAGCAACAGTCACCTTCTAATTTGAGTGTATTCACAAGTGCAGATTTGATGCAAAAATGTCATTTAAATGTTTGATGATAGCATGTTTAATCATTTTTGAATAAATCATAGGAATATATGTGGATAGGCCCTAGAAGTGCCAGTGGATGTAGTTAATTCCAACGTTAGCTCAACTCAAAGTACCTCTTCATAAGCTCTATGACTATGGTGAAAATTTATTCCACACAGAGCGACGTAAGTTGATAAATCCATGAAATCTTTGTTTGTTTAAAATATTACATTACATTATTTTTGTTTCTTTATATTCCTAGAGGGACCTAGGGCTTCAGCCGTTTAAAATAATGAAGACACAATGTGCGTGAACAATTTGAAATATTTCTAAAAGAAGAGTGGTTGTGAAAAGGCATTTCAAATCTTCATAAGCGGTTGTTAAACAGCACTAAATTAATGGCATAGAAGTTATCAAACAGTGGAATGAAAGACAAATGCAAAAATGAAAATAAACGAAACAATTCAAAATAACAAAACAATCAGAGACAAAACACCTCCAATAAGTAAAAATTATATATCAAATGAAATTATCTATTACGAAAAAACAAATTACTTGCAAATAAACAAATATATCTACTGACATAAAAGTGGTGATGGTAAGGAACATGATATGAAACTAAAGAACACATAACATTATTCCTAATTTCACCCAAAAACAATTTATGCGATCAAGAAAACGCAAACTTTTCCACGAAATTGAGAAATTCAAAAATACAAATAATTGTGTCCAACTTGAGGAAATATTTTCTGTGGCCGAATTGAGAAATTCGACAGTAAAATCAAAATCAATCAGATTCCTGGGTTCGACAGAATTATTCTGCATATATCCACAGTAGGACGAGTGTTCGGTGCTGAAATTGTTTCATTGTATCGAAATCCACTCTTAGTAAAATATGACAGACAAGTGGTAACCCAGGAGAAGGCTCATTGTGACACATTCAATTCGAAGAAATAAGTCATCATTAAAATGTTAGTGTATTTCATCCGTGAAACAAGGTAGGCGAGTTCGCATCATTTGAAGTCATTTCCTTTCATCGGTTTCCTGACGTGGCGCAGAATCACCAATAATATCAACAGCTTCCAATGAAAACATCTTGATGGATTGACACCTCACATTCAGCTGTATGAATTTTTCATCATCGATTTCCTTTGCCCGCCCTCGTATGAATTCCTGAATGTACTTAGTCATTCTCACCTGCTACATCAGGAGCATATCGGTTGTCAATCTTGATGCTCGTGATGTGTTCAAACAGATATATCTAGTACCGAACATATTTGCGGATTTGGCTAGTCATTTTCAGATGGCTCGTAAACTACAGTTAGACTTGGTCCTATAGGCTGAGCATTTTCGAAAACTGGTGGAGAGATTATGTGGTAGAGCGCTTATCCTCCTGGAGCCTGAGAAATGGCCTTCCCCATCTTTTCTGTGTGATATGGATCGTTAGGAAAACTGTGAATTGTTGCACTATCATTCTGACTGTGAACAACCGTGCCAATGACGTTTTATCTGTCGAATAATAAGATCTCAGATGCTTTCTGTGATATACTTAGTAAAATGCTGTATTTTTAGCAGTGTTTCTCTTCAAGACTATCAGCTGGTCCTCGTTCAGGATAATTACCTTAATGACATTATTTGTGAATAGTCTTGACGAATGTATAACGGAATGTGCTGATATGTATGGGTGATTGATGCTTATCAAACTGGATGTCTATTATCCCTGCTCACCGATTCCTCAAAGCTAACTGTAGTAATGTGGATTCTGTCAAATGTGAATCATGATAAATTGTATTGAAAATATTATGGTATTTTGTATGTTGAAGAGTCTCAGGGTGAGTTGACATAATATTGAAATCATTTATTATTCTCCTGAATGTGTATGCACATATCTGTGCAAATAGCGAAATGCAAATTCAGGATCCGGTTTGTGAATGCCAGATTTGTTATAATAATAATAATAATCGTATCTTTATTCTAGACAATACATGTTGTAACATAAATCTCACGTACAATATCAGGAGCGGTACATGTGACCGAAAACCTCGTTCACACTCAGATGTTCACTCCTCATATTTTGGCAAATAAATGGATGTATATCACCGAAATATGTTACATGAAAAGTGTGTCGTTTCCCATGCACATCTAAAGGATCTGTGATCGTCATAAAATCTACTGAAGAAAAAACGCACCAGCAGGCACAAAAAACGATAATTTTTATTCAATAATTTCAGTCAACAAATCTATGAAACGGCTCTGAGATTTTGGAACTAAGTCCTTCATGATTATTTCACTGTAACGAAAATTATGCGAATGTCTTTAGAATTTGCATTATCAGATATCCTGATTTTTGACAAACCACGCTGTTTTGAAACATTTTATCACACACTCGGATATCGTGAAATAAATTCATTTTTATGGCGCGCACAAATTCACACAAGTTACTTGCGTCACCTCTCCATAGGCTCCATGAATTCAGCTGACTTCACTTGTCCAGAGTTCTGTGGCAAAAATCACTGTTGAGATAAGGTTAATTCATGAGGAAAGAATGAAATGAAGTGTCAGTATTAGCCAATATGTTGCTTTCTACAGAAAATATCAGAATCGATTTTGACCATTTGCAGTCGAGTCAATGAAATAATAAGAAGAGCTAAGGCATTAATATTGCCGAAACATAAGTGAGCTAAATTCTTCGTGGACTACAATGAGAAATCTGACAGGAATCTCAACATTGAACGGGTTCCTGGGTGCGACAGAATTATTCTGCATATATCCACAGTAGGACGAGTGTTCGGTGCTGAAATTGTTTCATTGTGTCGAAATACATTCTTAGTAAAATATGGTAGGCAAATGGTGACCCAGGAGAAGGCCCATTGTGACACATCCAATTCGACGAAGTAAGTCATCATTAAAATGTTAGTGTATTTCATCCGTGAAACAAGGTAGGCGAGTTCGCATCATTTGAAGTGATTTTCTTTCATTGGTCTCCTGACGTGTCGGAGATTCAGTAATGAAGTCAAAAGCCTCCATTGAAAATATGTTGGTGGATTCAGGCATCATATTTAGCTGGATGAAATTTACATCCTCTGTCTCCTTGACTCTCACTTTTCTGAATTCCTGTGTTTGTTTCAAGGTGAACTTTCTTATCCCCACTCGAATTACTTGTTATCTATATATCCCGCGTTAATATCATGCCTCACTGGAGATAGGTCGAATTCCAGGCTAAATAATTACTGTGAGATTAAGCTTAAACTCTAGGTAATTGAATTAGAAAAGGATGAAAAGATGATTACTTTCGACAGACGCAGTCTGTATACTAATATTTCCTATTAAATAGCTTTGAATGTAGTTGCGAATGAAGTGAACATTTATCCTGAACTCAAAATTAAGACTAAGTCCTCGGCTGATGAAATGTTAGTTACACTGTTATGTCTGACATCCACTCTATTCAAATTTGAAAACAAACTGTGCAAACAAACGATTGCAGTGGAAATAGAATTACCGATATCCCAAATAATGGCAGACATATTTTTGGATAGTTGGGAAAATAATGCTGCTAGAACATTTGACCCTGGCTCCTGGTGGATATATGTGGATGACACATTCAACACGTTAAAATCTGAAAAAAACACTCAGTTTTGCACAAACATAACCTCAGTAGTAGACAGAATGAAATTCGCTTCTGAGTTAGGAAACGAAAGAAGAGAGTTGGCCACACTAGATCGTAGAATAAAACCAAATTAATGTAGTGGACTACATACTCCTATTTATAGGAAGCCGACTTACTCTAATCCAGAGTCCGCCTTGAAAGCTTTAGTTAAATGTCGTCATAACTAATCCAAGAGCCTTAATAGTAGGCCAGAATATTTAAATATAGAAATCAAACAAATGGAGAAAATACTACTAGTGAAAAATTACCACCTGAATTTATTTAGAAGTGTTTGAAGTGAAAGATTATACTCAGTCATTCTCACCTACTACATCAGGAGCACATTGTTTGTCTCATTTGACGCTCGTGTTGTGTTCAATGAAAAATATGTAGTATTGAACATACTTGCGGATTCGGCTAGTCATTTTCAGATGGCTCGTAAACTACAGTTAGACTTGGTCCTATAGGCTGAGCATTTTCGAAAACTGGTGGAGAGATTATGTGGTAGAACGCTTATCCTCCTGGAGCCTGAGAAATGGCCTTCTCCATCTTTTCTGTGTGATATGGATCGTTGGGAAAACTGTGAAGTGTTGCACTATCATTCTGACTGTGATCAACCGTGCCAATGACGTTTTATCTGTCGAATAATAAGATCTCAGATGCTTTCTGTGATATACTTAGAAGAATGATGTAATGTTCGCAGACATTATCTTCAAGACTGCTTTATGAGCCTCGCTGTTGATGATTATCTCATCGTCATTCATATGTGATACCTGTTTGCTGAGTTAAAATATTTTTATCTTCTTTTGTTTATTAGCTCATTTTCATGAATTTGAAATTTCGATACATATTTCACCAGTTTCTTTGGTGGATTTCTGAATGGTCTGTTTTTTTGTTATTTGGTTTGCAACTTCAATTGATATGAATTGCAATTTTTTCACAAATTTTAGGAAAGGAAGCGAGTATGTAAATTGAGCTTCTTGCCGTCTTCTTAAGTATATGATATTGAAATAAGGTGAAATCTTACTTATATGGAAGATCAGGATAAACGTTTTGCGAATAAAATTAATAATCGAAATACTGCGAAATGTGGATTTTCTGTAAATCGGTATTCACTGGGACTCAGTCTGATATCCGTTCATGAAAACTCCAACTCCAAGTGAATCACATCAGTGCAGACAAAGAAATCTTTGCCTTTGCTGCATAACTCTGATGAGCGAATTTGTGAAACAGCCGTGACTTTTAAGCGCTGGATTTTACGTGCATACTTTCGTTTATGCCAGGAAGATGAGGTTTTTCTTGAGTTTACATAAGGCTTACAAACCGAACATGCCTTTTTTGGTAAGCAGGCATAGTTTGAATGCTTCAATCATAAGTTCTCCTAATTAACTTCATTATCCTGATCTCACTTACATTGAATAGATCGGCAAAATATTGTAACGTGGGTTTGGATCAAATAAAATATAATGCACAAAGTGGTCGGTGGAAGGCAGAAAAGATGTTGATGTTACGCATGTTCATGCGAAAACATTAAAATCCCTGGGAGAATCCACAAAACAAATGGAAAATAGTGGTTATGTTATGAAAACTACATAAACATTTCGTACATTCAAATAAATACATATACCCACATTAAGACATCAAAGGTAACGAACTTGATATGAAATTAAAGAACACATAACATTATTCGCAGGTACATCCCAAAAGACTATTTGCGCGATCGAGAAAATGTAAACATTTATTTGGACGAAATTGAGAAATGAATACATACAACTAATTGCGTCCAACTTGAGGAAATATTTTCTGTGGCCGAATTGAGAAATTCGACAGTAAATTCAAAATCGATCAGATTCCTGGGTTCGACAGAATTATTCTGCATATATCCACAGTAGGACGAGTGTTCGGTGCTGAAATTGTTTCATTGTGTCGAAATACACTCTTAGTAAAATACGGTAGGCGAATGGTGACCCAGGAGAAGGCCCATTGTGACACGTCCAATTCGACGAAGTAATTCATTTTGATAGTATTATTAAAAGACGGAAATTATTTGAACAATGTGATGTATTTGCGCTATACATTTCGAACAATCTGATCACACATTTACTTATCAAGTAAATATATTGGGAAAAGTTAAATTATTGAAATAAGAAGAGAACTTGGGCACTGTGGTAGAGTGTAATTCCATTATGGGTAAATTTTTATTTTGATAGAGTCTCACAGTGTTATACAGTAATATTTACTGATGACGTTTCGAGCACAATTTATTGCTCATAATCATATCAAGGTAATCACACGACTTCCTAAATTCATTTATATAGTTCCATTGTTTTTCACTTGATTTGATTGGTAGTATTATTTTCCATATTTCAGGTATGAGTGATGATTCATTCCTATTGCATGTGTTGGGTGTAGATTCGATGAACAAAGATTCAGTAATCAACCTCTCTCTCCACCTACCTAGATTACTTTTTAGAATTTTAACCCTCTCCCACCCTATTGTGTGGTTGTGTGTTAATGCATGCATTGCAATTGCCGAGCTTTTTTCTAAATTACTTATCTTCTCTGGGTCAACTATTCTTACCTTAGTTAAATTCTTATGTTCTGACAATCTGACTACCCCTGACCTACTAGTTTGACCTATGTAGTTGACCTCACAGTCTTATAACCAGTCTTTACACTAATATACCAGTCAATATGGCCTTAGAAGCAGTTAAAAAAGAACTAACTGCGGATACTGAACTCAATCATAGGACAAAGCTGTCCATTGAGGAAATTATTTTAGTGATTCAGCTATGCCTCACATCTACTATATTTAAATTCCAAGGCAAAATATATAGACAAACTGAAGGTGTAGCAATGGGATCACCAATATCCCCTATCGTGGCAGATATATTTATGGATAGCTGGGAAAATATGGCACTTAATACATTTAATCCTACTCCAAAAATATGGTGGAGATATGTGGATGACACTTTCACAGTGTTAAAAACAGAACATATCTCTAGCTTCTTGACACACATAAACTCACTAGTGGAGGGAATAAAATTCACATTTGAAACCGAAAATGAGCAAGGAGAATTAGCTATGTTAGATTGTAAAATAAAACGAATAGAAGAAGGCAAACTACACACTAGTGTTTATAGAAATCCAGATTAATAGATATTTAGACTTTAATTCATCTCATCCTTTAACTGTTAAGGCAGGCTTAGTTAAGTGTTTAACAAACCGAGCAGTAGCACTAAGTAGCACAAAAAAAGACCTTAATGATGAAATAAAACAGATAGAAGAGGCGTTGGTTTTAAATAACTATCCTCTAAAATTCATTAGGAAGATTGAAAAACGCCAAAAGAAAAATAAAAAGAATTGTGAAACTAGTAGTAATAAAATAAATAAGAGAGAATATAAGTCATCTACAGTTATACCATATAAAGAGGGGACATCTGAGACCCTACGTAGGATTCTAAATAAAGCAGGAATTAGGGTGGCATTTAAACCTACAAACACAATCAGGGACAAGCTCTGTAGGTTAAAGGACCCAGTGGACCCAATTAGACAAAATAATATAATTTACAAAATACCCTGCAATGACTGTGAGGTCAACTACATAGGTCAAACTAGTAGGTCAGGGGTAGTCAGATTGTCAGAACATAAGAATTTAACTAAGGTAAGAATAGTTGACCCAGAGAAGATAAGTAATTTAGAAAAAAGCTCGGCAATTGCAATGCATGCATTAACACACAACCACACAATAGGGTGGGAGAGGGTTAAAATTCTAAAAAGTAATCTAGGTAGGTGGAGAGAGAGGTTGATTACTGAATCTTTGTTCATCGAATCTACACCCAACACATGCAATAGGAATGAATCATCACTCATACCTGAAATATGGAAAATAATACTACCAATCAAATCAAGTGAAAAACAATGGAACTATATAAATGAATTTAGGAAGTCGTGTGATTACCTTGATATGATTATGAGCAATAAATTGTGCTCGAAACGTCATCAGTAAATATTACTGTATAACACTGTGAGACTCTATCAAAATAAAAATTTACCAATAATGGAAAAGTTAAATTAAACAAAGTGGCAAAAATAGAATTAAGAATAATTAACACAAACATTCGGTAATCTAATCAAATAATTATTACCAAGGTAGGTTACGAGTAATGGCAAAGTGTTTTTGAATACACTAGGGGAGCTTAAGTTTATGAATGGCTATAGCCTCAGCGTATTTCAGTAAACGTCCTTGACCGTTTTTATAGATGACCTTAAATGCTGAGTTAACATCAACCCTATGGTTCATCTCGACTAAATGTTTAGCTATAGACGAAGTTGGTAGTCTGACACCTGCATCTATTGGCTTGTCACAATTCATCAGTTTTTCTAACCGCTTTGGGATATGCTCTCCCACCCTCACGTGCAACGCGCGATCACTCCTCCCTATGTATGTATGTCCACACACACACACGAAAATTGGTAAATTGTGTGGGATGTGATATAATCACTTGTGCACTTTTGAGGTTTGCAGTGAAGCATGTTTTTAGCTTTTTCCACAATTACAAGCTGGGCTGCATAGTAGGTTCTGAGGATGATGGAATTCAACCTTTGTCCCAAAATCCTACTATTTATTTCTCCATTATATGGTAATTTGATGAAAACTTTTTTCTTAGTGACGGTATGGATTGTAGGTTTAGAGGCTAGTTGACTTCTACACCTGTTTAAAAATTTCAAAGTATATCCGTTTTCAATAAGAGTATCCATCAATATTTCGTTTTCTTTGTCTACGCTGAATCCTCTTAAAAATAGACACTTCATCAAGCCTCTCTTATATTGTAATGGACAGAAGCTGTGAAAATTAAGATTTTGCCCTGTCCAAGTGGGCTTTCTGTAGATAGACCGCCTTATTGAGCCATCGTCTCTTCGACTCAGAAGTATGTCTAAAAATGCGAGCTGGTTGCGACTTTCTTCCTCGCATGTAAGACTAATATGATTCTGTACAGAGTTAAGTCTGTCTAATAGACGACTCGCATCTTCATGATCGTCACATGTCAAAATGATTTCGTCTACATATCTCTTATACAAAGGCAATTTAGAAACTAAATCAGAGGATACGTTTTCAACATAAGACATGTAAACGTCCACTAATAACGGTCCTAATTTACTCCCCATAGCAACGCCATCCACTTGTCTAAAATGTTCACCTTCGAACGTGAAATGGACGTTGTCAGTACATAATAGTAATAAATCTTTCAAATAAGTTTAAGGAAAAGGAAATGAAAAACAACTAGAAGATATATAGTCACAAAGAATATCAACAGTCTTAACCAATGGTTCATTAGTAAACAAAGAATTAACATCAAATGAATACATTTTCCTATCTTTTATGTTCATATCTACAAGACAGTCAACAGGTTCAAATGTATCTTTTAAAGTAAACTTACATATTTCATTGCGTACTGGACTTAAAATATCAGCTAACCATTTTGCTAATTTATGTGTAGGAGAGTTACATATTGAAAGAATTGGACGTAATGGATTATCAACCTTATGAATTTTGGGTTATTACTCTTAACTTTCCTTGGTAATACTAATTTGATTGGATTACCAAACGTTTGTGTTAATTATTCTTAATTCTTCTTTTGTCACTTTGTTTAATTCAACTTTTCCATATATATTGACTTGACAAGTAAATGTGTGATCAGATTGTTCGAAATGTATAGCGCAAATACATCACATTTTTCAAATAATTTCCGTCTTCTAATAATGCTATCAAAATTTATAAAAAGGACTAACTGTTTTAAATTTTTGAGAAGTAATTCATCAATAATATGTTAGTGTATCTCATTCGAGCCCCGAATTAGGCGAGTTCGCATCATTTGAATTGATTTTCTTTCATCGGTCTCCTGATGTGGAGGAGATTCAGTAATGAAATCAAAAGCTTCCACTGCAAACATCTTAGTGGATTCAGATATGATAATCAGCTGGATGAATTCTCATATTTGATCTCGATTACTTGCCCTCCTAGTAACTCCTGCGTGTCTGTCCTGGTGTATTTATTCATTCTCACCTGCTGCATCAGGAGTATATCGGTTGTCACTTTTGACGCTCGTAGTATTTTGAATCAGTGATTTGAAATGTTGAACATTTTGGCCGTTAAAGCTAATGATTTACTCAAGGTTCTTAAACATGTTCGTTTCTTTCACCTCTAGCCCGATTTATCTAGTGAATTTATATTAATTGTCGGTATATTTTTTATTCACTTTTTTCGACTTTTTTCACAATACTGGGTTTCCATCTGACACTTTTTCCTTCTGCTTTGACGTCCTTTTCTCAATTTATTTCGCGTTTTTACACAGTAAATCGTTTCAATCGTATGTTTCATTATAAATAATTTTTGTTATATCACGCGCTACATGTATGGTGAATTACCTTCAATTGTGAATATTTGCATTAAAATATTATGAGTAGTTTCAGTAATCTCTCACGCAGCATGTTAAAATATGAGATGATGTAACATATTTTTGAAAAAAGAAATTAGGCACAAAGGAACACGTTCTTGTTTTGAAAAATTTACACAGAGCTATAACTGAAGAAAGATATTTGAGTACTTATTCAAAAAATTATTCAAAGCAGTAGAAGTAGAGCAAAATAAATATTATGGGGATTATATTTAATAATTTATTGTCGACGTAGTAAGATATGTTCCTTATCTACTTTATGTAAGAGAGTCATTGGCTAGGTTGTCGAACATGCACAATTCATCCACATATTTCCGATCTAACAAACCATTCATCCTTCATTTTCTTGAAGTTCTTTGTTAAACGTGCATGAATCTGTTCACTGGGATGACCTTTATACAATCATGTTATCATTCAGTTCAATAAGGGACTGCTTGATATGAACCGTTCAGTTGCACTCTTGCAAGGCTGTAGTATTCACAATCGTATTCTCTTATAGTTTGTTTCTTTGACTTCACTGCTATTCGGCCAACAAACTGTGAAAGCTGGACTGATTACTTTTGCAATCAAGATAACAACTTGAGCCAGCGAAATCCAAATGGCCTTCCTCGTTGCATGAGACTGAAAATTTATTTCGGACTCAACTAATTCGAGTGTGGAATGCAACGTCTGTTATAAGCTCAACAATGTTATGGAGTTGAGACACAGAACAACGGTTTCAGTATTAGGATTTCAATTTGAACTGTTGACACCAATTCACAGAAATGATTCGATGCATAATTTTCAGGGCAACTAAGATGATAGTTTAATTGGCTTCAGCTTTCGAAGTTTTATTCAACTGCATCATGGAATCTTCAGAATTCTTGCTGATGGCAGCATGGTGGGTGTCACTGTATGGTGTTCTATTCCTTGTTAGATGATGGACGTGGAAGTGCACAGTTTTGGAAGATATTGTGTTCCATTTCCGTAATCAGGAGTAATGGCACTCAGATTGTGTCTTTTCAGTGTGAGTGACTGACATTCACTGAACCTTGATTTATAATTTTGTGTGAAAGAATATGTTTGATGAAACTTCTTAATGCGAAACCTCAGATACACTAATCAAGAATTTGGAAACTTCTTATGAATTAAAGGGAACACTTTTGCTGACGCAGTATCTTTTCTGAAATATGTTTTTCTACAGCCTTAATAACAATGGATGCTTTATTTGGATTTTTTGTTTTCTAGTGTGAAAACACTTTTATTTTTCCATGGTAAATTTGAAGAGATTAGTCGGATTTAGCTCGAGACAGTCTGCCGAGTCTGTTGACTTCTTAAATTTTATTTCATGGGTTGCACATTCGGCGAACTCTTCCGTATTCGCTTTGCTGAGAATAATCGTCTCTATGCGATTTTATATTGTTATTTGTAACGAAGTTAGTAAATAATATATTGACAGCTATCAGGGAATGACTTTTATCTATTCGGAGGTATCGGAGGCTTCAGCTCATCAAATCGAAATTCTAAAATCGAAGATATATAATTGAATGCAGATTCACTCTTGATCGTTATTGAATTCAGATTATTGTTTCCGTTGGTTTTCTGTTGGAAGGAGTTGAGCGTACGTTCATTGTATTATAATATTATGTATTCATTTTACTAAAGTGAACAAATTTATTATATCACACATGTTCGCCATTACGAAATGAATAGTTTTCAGCTGCATAGAACACTTTATATGCGAGATGATGAAAATATGGAAGCTGCAATAAATGAATTCCTTTTCTACTAACCAACAAATATACACCTGAATATCAGCAGAGAGAGTAGTTCTCAAATTATTTTGTTTAGACACTCTGGTATTAATTGGCATTTACCGATTTCTCTATGTGAAATGATAAGGAGTTTTCAGCCTTCTATTTTCTGTTGTCACGCTCACATATCGTAGGATTCGGTAGTTCAACCTCACGAGGTAGACAAGTTGAACCTTGTAAATATCCTTCTCAATTTCATCTGCGTCACATAAATCATGAGGCAAAATATGGATCATTGCATTGTTCTTTCGAATTCTAGTTATCTTACCAATGTAAATGTCTCTACCTGGTAATAAGATCACAGACTCCTTATGTGTTGCATCTACGAGAATGTTGCAGAGATATCGTTGGTTCTCTTGAAGGCTGCTCTATGAGTCTTGTTCACGATCATTTTTCAAATACAACTTCTTGTTGAATACCCGTATCGAAATGAGAACAGTGAAAGATACCGAAGAGAAGGTCTCTTGAATTTCACCTAGTGGATTCAGGATGATTGGTATAAACTACTTCACGGACGCGGATAAGTGGCTCAAAAATACGCTTTTCACCACCTCAAATTTTGATTATTCATATTATAGAGCAAGTGAGAGGTATGTCTTTGTCTAAACAATCTCAACCATTTTACAGGTATATTTTTCGTGTTCCATTTATATTTGAGTAATTGTGTTTTGGTCGCAAAATATTGAGGAAAATATATGTCACATAGTATATGAGAAGCATTTCTGTGGACCGGCTTGTGAGTGCGACATTTTCACGTCCTCTCATCTTATTATGTTATGTTATGATGTTATTCCTTCGACCTCTAGATTTATCCTTTCGACATTCTAAATTCTATAATGGCTTAAAGAGCTTTTGATTGGTGGAGAAATCCATTTGCGTGTGAACCGCTTCAGCATTAACAAAGATTCTTTTTCTTCTGATGTATAATTACAATCAGTATATTTGTCATATAGCTCTGAGATTTTAGCACTGGGTTGTTTGCATTTCTATTCACTTATGCTGAAATGGTGTGATTTTTTACTTTCAATAACATTCGCCTTTCAAATCAAACATACCAGTTTCGGACAAATATCCCTGATTTGAGTCCTTGAATCGTCACTTCTTCACTCATTCTCAGATATCTTTATCTCAATTCCACTCAGTGGTCACGTCAGATAACTCGAAACTAATTGTTAACCTGAGTTAACGATTTGTTCCGTTTTCGAATGATAGACACTTACCCGTTACCCGATAGCCGGACAATTTTAGCAGTGCACACCTGCAGTGTGGCGAATCTAATTGAACCATGGCGAGAAGGTGAAGTGACATGGTCACTCTAGATAAAATGTTTCCCACCAGAGAGTTTCATTCGTTGCCCGACAGAGAATTGCGTTTCGCTAAGACATTTTGAAATCTTATTTCCGAAAATCGTTCTTCTGAGCTTGTTGTGCATTTAAGGCAACAGAGGTTTAGGTGCATATTTCCTGGTGTCCCCAGAAAAGTGAATTGATGAGACACCACCCTCCGAAAAAAGGCTACAGATCTGGAAATAATTGAATTGTCACTCCTACGTGAGCAGATCTCCTCTATTAGTTGTCGCTCAATTTTACTGGTGAAGAATCAGTGCAATCAGACTTTGAGTATGGTTCTGCCTTTTGAGTAAAGTCGACATTTGGTTGAGCATTACTGGAAGTACGTAGTGCATTCTCCCATCCATCTCCGTTTCAAATTTAGATGAAGGCCATCAACTGTTTTTGACGAGTATTTTTTTTAAAGCTTGCCGTGCACTAGTCGTCTGAGAGAGGACACAAGTAGGAATTAGTCGCTACACCACAAAATCCTTTGAAAACATTATTCTTTAATGTGAAGTGGACATTGAATGCTTGATCTGTGAAAATCTGTTTACATAGCAAATCAGTACGCAAACACGAGTTTTGTGAGATTCGGTCGAATGAAATCAAATGCATATATTTCTTCATTGAGGGGGTTAACAACGTCTAGGGTGACCATTTTTCCACAGAAATGCGATAGAATTTTTTATTCAATGAGTGAAACCAAATGTGAGCTATGAGGTAAGGGTGGTTAATTTCTCTTTACCTACTTCAAAGTTCCCGACCAGACACATAATTACTGAATGATACAGTGAATCTCTTCATGCTTCATATAGACCAGATTGAGATTTGTTGCTTGTGCAGTCTAGGTAAGCCGCATCTGAGTGATATTTTGGAAGTAAATGAAATACGCGAATGCGCTGTTAGTTATTTTACATGTTTTGCTGTGAACTACATATGTTACAGCTATGATGGTGTGACACATATTTGTTTTTCTTTTCCTTTATAGAAGGCTGTAAGTACACAAATCTGCAGTTTTGATGACTAATGTTTACGTGATTTAAATGGCATGACATTGTTGCGTTTTCCAACTGTCGAAAAGAAATTTCAACTTTTGATCAATACCTCATTTTTCGTGATTCAATCAAATCTCAGATGTTACTGATATCTGAGAGTGAAAGCGAAACTCAGTATCATTCATGGTGACAGGTAACTTAAAACCTACATGTGCTTACGTGATTATTCTATTGGTACGTCGGTGTGCAATGGCTTAACAGCAGTTGATCATTACTCACAGAGAGAGCGGATTATGCATCCATAGTAACACCATGTCAAATTTCAAGGTGCACATTGGAACTCTGTAATTTATCATTATCATGAGTGCATTATCAGACTACTGAACATACATTCGTAGAACTGCGTCTCTTCTGCACAAACACACGCAGCCTGGAATAGTGTTGTTCGTCAGACTAACGTTTGGTGATCGTGTGAATCAGTGTTTCGCATTCCAGCTTCATGCTAATTGTAATCGTAGCCAATTTCAGTTCCACTATCACCAAGGCTATTTCAAAGTTGACTTCTCTTGCATTTTTCAGCAACATTTAGCGTCAAATGTGGAAACGTCTCTTAACAACACGTTCTCAAAATGGCTTCTCAGTGATTTGGCTTCAAATGTATGAGTAGTCGAACACTTTATTCATCCGTTTTTCAAACTGTCTCCTGGTCTTATATTTTCCGTCATAAACTGCCTTACATTAGCATGTTACTGATGAGTCTTTTTAAGTTAATTTAGCTTGTTTTACATAAGAATATCATGCTGTATAAAAATACCCAGTTTTTGGAGGGAAAAAAGTACATTGCACTCGTTCAAGAAAAGAAATAAACCCAAATGCAATAAAAAGCTAGTAGAAATCGAAATTATTCCCTTCGACTTGAATCTCGCTATCATTATCTAGAAGAAATTCTTTCCCACAACATGACAGTCCTGACTGGCTTGGTAACTCAAGACACTGTCTCAAATAAGTTTCACCACCGAGTTATTGTGCTATATATTTATTTCACAGGTTTTACGGAATATCGCTATGGTCCTTCGAATTGTTGTTTAATGAATTTAAAATTCAATATTATTAACCAAGAGAGACGAATGCGTACTTTTGAAAATGCTCTAAATTTGTTACTTGAATTGCATCATGAAAGTAGTGAAAATGATGTTTTCATCTTAGATAAGAGGGGTAAGTGCACTTATTTAAATATCTGGAATTTCACGGACATATTTCACCGTTTTTCACAAATTACGGAAATGATATTTCTAGCCCTCCACCAAACCATTGCTTTAGAGTAAACAGACAGATTTGTGACCACTTTTGCTCCCAGATATTCTATTTTGAAAGTACAGACAACTTATTAAGGCATGAATTCTATTTGGATGTAACTTTGTCTGCATGACTCGAGGCATTTTATGAACGGTTGATTCGCAAATGTTAGACAGTGAGTTGATGAACAGTATGATTTTGATGTTTTCGCAATCTCCTTCTGCAGGTTAATCATTCACCAACTGGCGATTAATAAATCTAGTCAATCTCCAAGCGATCTTTTGTCTGAGTTGATGTAACGGACTGTTTTTAAGCCAAAACTTACCCACCTGTCCTGACAATAAAACTCTTGGATTCTCTCCGTCGTAACTGAATGTTTGTGTAGATATGCAGGACAGAAGAACGAATGAAACAACTTACTATCTGAAATTCATTGAATTCTGTTTATTTGATGCAACGCAGAGTGATGAATTAACGTTTTCGCTGTCAGCCATATTACTCGATTTCTCACGCACTATTGACGACAGAATTTCAACCTATCCATTGAAGACTAAGTAAATGCAGTAAAAATGAGTAGGCTACATTGTTGAGTTAAAGACGAAGGGAATAAACACTTTCGATGACTGTTTGTCAAATCTCACACTTGTTGAAATGACAACAGACTATGCATTCGAAGAGATATTGCTTATTAGTATTTTACTTTACTCAGTAGTACTTACAAGAAACACTGAAACATATATTCAGTCAATATAATCAGAATTTGTTGCACTGCTAGTATTTCTACAACAGATTAGTTCATGTAGGATTGTCCGTACGATGTTGTTTCGCTCTCAGTTTCGTGGGATACGCTTAAGCAAACTTAATATGGATAGTGAAGATGTAGATAGAGATTGTCAAAATCTGTCTTTATTCATCATTTCGACACAGGCATACTCTAGGAAGTTATGCCAATCTCTGAAGTGCGATTATGTTTAGTAACTGACATACTAATAACTTATATACATACATATTTCCTCGTACTACCTGATTTCAGATTGTAAAGGTGAGCACAGCAAACAGTGCTGAATTATCAACCTAATCATTGATTGAGTGATTGTTAAAGTACTACCTGGGGTTAAATTGACATCACTTGGAGACCGAACGATAATTAGCACGCCAAGATATGTATAGTAGTTTCGTTAGAAATGGATTGGCAAATGCATTCGTGAAAACATCTAACATCTCTAATTTCTGTGAAACTATATCTTTAACTGCATTGTGCAGTCAATTTCTGGTCAATGTTGCAATCCTCATCGAGATTCATCCGTAAGAATTTCATAATTGAAACATTTGTCAGCTCGTTTTGTCTATACAATTTAAGCATTTCACTGACAGCTATCACAACATGAAAAGCATCAGAGTCAAAGTCAAACGGAATCAAATTGAAACGGTATATTGGATAAAATAGTCACCAACCTATTCAATATATAGAGTATAACGTAACGCATATAAGATAATTTCGTATATTGTGCTTTGCAGCTGCAGTTAGTAAGTAAAAATAGTTATATTATGATGGAAAATGTTTGTGCCACAGTTCCAGTTAAATTTTCTAAATGTGCCATGCCTACCTATTCATAAGAACATTGCTGTAAGGAAACCTTGACACCAATACATTTCATGTAAGTATCTAGTGTTACCAGTAATTCAATAACATGTCCAAATCGTTTATTATATCAGATGATAAGTTCAGTTTATCCACTCACTATCCTTCAGATGACATTTTAAAATTGCGTATTAACTCAGACATTCATCAATGGATCAACACGCATAAGAATTCGAATAATATCAGAAAATCATATGGTAAGTAAACGGACGATGGAAAAGCTAAAATTGTCTGCAGTTTTAGAGAAGATTCGTAGAATAATTCAAATACTTCTTTGATTCCAATGCGTTCTGTGCTGTATCAGTTATTCGATCATATAATTAAAACACTCATTGAGTTAGGCTTATGTTCAAAACACATAACTTGTTTAAACTACAGTACAATATTATAAATAAAATAATGAAATATAATATACAGACCTCACGTTTCGACGTGTGAGCACAATAAGCACTCGACACGTTAAGCGATGTATTAACGGCGACAATAACGCAAAAGATTACTCTAACCAGTCTACTCAGTTGTCAAGAGTTTCCTAGAATTATTCTTGCAAAATGTTTATTTAAATATCCTAGCCATTCGACTACACCAAAATCGTGACCTATGCACAGACAACAGTAATGTGTTTGAATTTCTCTTCCATGTCTTATGATGAATATCGCCACGTTTAGAAGCTTCGGATAAGGAGAATAGTGACATTTAAACTAAGCAATATTTCATTTCATGCTCATTTCTAATTCATTAGTTAATTTAGTGACTCCTCTGAACCATGTTCTGTTATCCAAACCACAGTTGAAATTATTCAATTATCCATGAAGACTTGTTCAAAATTTCTACTAATATCAATGGTTCGAATACAATTCCATGTGCATCAGTTATTTTGCTTAGAAGAAACTCTGTTTCAAAAGTACATGAACTAATTCGTTGAGAAATCTCCATACAGACACTAATGAAAACAAATACGCACTTCAGTAAAGAGGCTGCTTCCAGCAAATTCACTTCCCTCGGCTTCCCAGTCAGGTTTATATGCCGATTTGTTTGCAGAAAGTTATATTAAAGAAAGTGATGAGTTGTCAAACAGTCAATGCATTGAATGGATTCCATGAATGTGTCAGAGTTACATAATAAGGTGGACAATTTATTGAATGAGTTATAATCAGGCTGCAAACTGAGCTGAGGAAAATATGGTGATTATTAAATATTTAGAATATTTACATAATTTCATATTTTCCTTCATGTCGATGTCAATCCTGATTACAGCTCATTCGTAACATTTTTCATGTTACTGCATAACTCGGATACACTTATTCAACTCGTTTGATGCATTGACCAATATGATCAACCATGTTTGTGACGACGTATTTTCTTAAAGCCATCTTTCATGAAAAAATTGTATATCCATGAAATGAGTCAGTTTATATCATTTACCCCTCGGCTTTGCTGTATTGCTCAGTACAAGTTGTCTTTCAAATTTCGCAGCGAAACGAAACTGAAAAATTTGGTTTATAATGTTGCATAAAGTAACGAAGATACATTTAAAAGGAAAGCTAAATGCTATTACAGAAATTTCCATGCGGTACACCACTACTTTAGTCATATGTAAGCTATATATATACACATTCTTTACAAACGGATGCGTACTGTAACAATAGAAAGCAAGACACGGATGCCAAAGTATATTTTCTAGTCATTAAACCACAATATATATATACATGAAACTTTAACTAAGTTAACTGAAACGTACGGCACTGGATTCCAGTAGGCAAGTGCCTGTTGTTAAACATATATCATCTGATTAGGTGAGTTTGCAATGAAAATAAAGCTGGAAATGTCACCCTGCATGTCTTTGTTTCTAAGTAAATATGCCATTTGCGATGCATCTTCTTATATGACCGGTCTATATCCCTTTATATGTCATTTTGAAGATAAACGTAAGTAACCAGCAAAACAACCAGATGCTCATTAACGATGACTCTTCTCATCATGCCTAATAAATGAAATGATATTATTATGATTATTCCCCATCGAAGGAAAGTTCCAACTCGCTGATTTTGTGATATCTACTAATTTCTTTCAGTGTATATATTTGTAATTATTTAAGACCGAATAAGTTCGTATTTCTAGCCATCCACTGATACTGAAATGAATCATCTTCGGGTTGATTCAAATCCGTGTTATTAGAGGTTCCGTCAGGCTGGATTGCCTTCTGCTGTGAAAACTCTTTCTTGAACTCCATGTTTCTTCTGTGTAAGACCGCCTCTATGGGAGGCAGTTTGGCAGTTTCAGGTCATATCACTGAGGAGAGGGTTTGGTAACATGTTGTTGGATGTCAGTGATAATCGCAGTAGTATCTGGAATATTACGCCTTGCACACATTTTCCCTACCATTACTATATTTTGGCTTCTAGATCGCGAGGTTACTGGAGCTACATCTGGCAATTTTGAAGCGCCAGCTACAATCCGTTATTACACAACAACTCATATTACAACTTTTCGGCAGCAACTCGATTGTTTAATTCTATAATGTCAGAGGTGTTACTCCAGAATCTGTACGGAATTGCGGATAAGAACAGTGTCAATCATGACTCACAAAATATAAATTAATGGGAAAATCTTCATGCCTTTCGGAAGACGAGACTGGTCCTATTATTCCCACAGTTACCCTCAAAATGGTTCTCTTTTCCAGTTCAGCACGAAAGTGAGTTTCAAACGCAGCTATTTTGGTGCTGCTTATCATTTTCATCAATAATCTTATTCATGTAGGTATTCATTCACAACTAATACTGAAAAGATGATA
Source organism: Trichobilharzia szidati (assembly GCA_944472155.2). Taxonomy (NCBI): domain Eukaryota; kingdom Metazoa; phylum Platyhelminthes; class Trematoda; order Strigeidida; family Schistosomatidae; genus Trichobilharzia; species Trichobilharzia szidati. Next base: position 22,506,398 of record OX235277.1, on the reverse strand, counting down.
TCCAAAGTTTAAATCAGGTCCACAAAATTTCCATCTCTTCTATATACTTCTTTTACTTATTTGCTCAAAATCATTCTGGTAGCAGTTTAAAAAAAGCATTTCGTTGTAGCCGTTCATTCAAAATATCACTGAACAAGCAGATTCATATATAGAAAACACAAAATAATAATAAGTCGATTCTCGATTTGTAAACGTGTTAAGTAACATTGATTGTAATTCATGGAATATATATCCACCATTATTTGAAAATTTCTTGTGGTATAACAATTTTGTTTTCGTTTGACCAACAATACATTTTCGCAAGCTGTCGTGCTACTATGCACAGCTGGGTCAGCCACCAACAATCCTTGAATATCTTTAGCAGTAATCCACAGTGGAACTTGTTTTTCAAATAAATTTCGTCAAAGAATAACATTCGAATATCAGTTCAATTTCACTTCATTAGCAATGAATCGGTTACATACCTATCTCAGTATGAACTCCATTGTGTTCATTGTTTGATTGAATCAGAAGATAAAGGTATGTTCATATAGTCTAAATGAAAAAGAGTGATTTTGTTGAAGTGTAACTCAGAACAAATTAACTAAACGATAGTACATTACAATCGGCGAAATAATACGCTAAACTGAAAAATGCAGGTAATACAGATTTCTGTCGTGTACACTTTTATTTTGGATTATTGGGCAAATTCTATACTGCATTTAATATATGCGAAAAAGGAACTTATCTATTTGAAGACGATGACTAAAGGAAAAACCAAGATAGAGATGAATATTTCTCTTGTAGTGTCTATTCGGCTATTGTGACATTGTTTCGGTTAATTGATCTGAAAAAACCTTCCAATTTATTGGGAAGTATCTTAAATCAACTTTCTGAGCTCCATTTACATATCCAAATGTTGTTAGTTAAAGTAAACTGAGGCCTTCAGTCCAAAACCTATGGTAGTCGACCTGTTCACTTACATCCCAGCCTTTTTATATTTCCTGTCAAGTAGTTGGATCAAATCACATAGACCACATGCTCACTCATTTATCTCCTAAATACTGCAAGTGTAATACATGAAAAAATTTTGTAGTTCAAAATATATACGTTGGAAAAAGTAGCTGTTTGATTGTGTAAATCTATGTGAGAAAGAAATCACCACCATACTTACTTGGTCCATATGGCTCCAAATATTTATGCATGTTGCAAATCTACTGTATTCTGGAAGCTTTAACGACGATTAACCGCCTACACATTTTATCCTACACTGTATCTGGTTACACTGCATGCATCGAAGTTGCGAAGTATATTTGCAGAGGTTTTGAAATCATTCTAATTCTCATAAGCCATGTTAGGAGACGAATCTACTGTAAGAAGATTGGCTATTCCTATAGGCATCGCAGGTTACATCAGCTGAAGCAGGACTAAAACTTAGGATCACAAGATTAGAAGTTTACTACTTATTCAAACAAGCTATTTCTGAAAGTGATGTAATGTTTGTCAGATTCAAGTAAAGCAGATTTTCAGCAAAATTTAAACAAAAGACTTCAAGTTAGAAGCAGGTTGTTCTTCCACACAAATGTCATGAAAAATTTAGTTATCCTTTACTAATTCTGCAGCAATTACCGTGATTTTCTCGCTGCTGTAATCTCAAGGAGTGATGTCTAACGCCTTGTCAGAAAGCATTCAAACATTCAAACCAATTGAATCTTCTCTGATCATTTAGAATGTTGCAAAGTCAGATGTCAGGCAGGAAGGGGTTTCTTAACTACAGTCATAGCTTTCAGTGAATTGTGTAACAGGTTAATCAATTCGTTTTCTGGCCTATGTTTTTGTTTCGGCTTTGTGTAAATAATCGATTGAGTCAAAGACATGCTCTGCAAATTAATCCAAATTTCGTTGTAATCCGTTTCCAGCTGGAACTGGCATATTTGACTTGTTTTTATTCTCAACAAACTTGTGAATTGTGTCATGTTTAGGGTGAATACAGTGGAATATGAATGACTTTCATGTATTTTGTGTCATAAAAAAGCGTTCTTTTGCATCACTTCAGAAGAATTTCGTACGTCAAGTTATGATATTTTGAAGTCTAATATCCGACATATATGTATATATATGTATATGAAAGCAAATCCAAGTATGATGATAGCTTCATCCAAGAATTCTCACATTATTTCGGTAAGATGTGCATCCATTCTAATAGTGATATCGAAGTTTACGAAATGTGTGAACTCCAATAATATTGTACCAACAGGAAAGAGAGAAATTTGTTTTCTTCCGGTATATAGTGGTCTGCAGATGTAACTGTGCTATATTTGAAATGGGTATTTCACTAACTGATTTTCTAACAAATATCAGCTTCGTTTATTTTTTGCACAACCATGCATAAATGGTACATAAACGGTACATAAATAATCGTATACTTGAAATAGTTTTAATGAACCAGCCAGATTATCTTCAAAGACTTCTTAAAATAGTTGAAGCGTTGGTATTGAATGTAGTGCTAAAGCAAAATAAGGAAGAGGCGAAATCAGTAATTCGCCAGTCTGGATTAATTCTTAGAAGCCTTCCTGTCAAACAGTTTTAGTCCTATGATATTTATTTCAGTAATCAACTGTTAATTCTGATACTTCCCGATCCAAATGTACTAAGGTTATTCAAATATTTTATACTCACGTTTATGGCAATAAAATCATGAGTAACTTCAGATTTACCTCTCATATTTTGGTATTTTAGGAAAACTGTGTAAGTACGACGCTAATGTGAAAACTAAAACAAATAGTCTTTTTGATTCATTTAAAGAAGGCGTTTAGAAGATAAATTTCGTGAGATATCATTTCGTAGATTCTCTACAATCGCTTTACAACTATAACGGTCCCCAATAATGAAATAAAATGCGTGACAATATCCTAGTCACATAAAACAAAAGTACATACTAATGACCAATGAAGATTGAATAGGTCTCGTAATCCATGATAGGCGAAGCTTGAAGACTATTGTGTTTTGTACACATGATTTGTTATTTATTTGATCAATCCATTGTGTTACTCTTCCTAATTATTTTCGTACAAATATCCGAGTGACCTCATAATTCGAATCGAATGATAAACTCAGTTTCTTTGATTTTCCAATGGCCAGGAGAGACAATGGAACGAATTAATTATATATATTCCGCAAGCAGACGTGCAGTGGACAATATATTCATTTTACCAGTTTTGTTCCTCACCAGTAAAAAAGACTTACAGTTAAATGTTTGTTTTCTAGTGCCTGCAAAGTATGCATGAGCGATACATTCATAAACTAGCTTCGACACACATATTCAGTTTCGTTAGCTTATGATTATCCGGAAAACTTTATCAGTTGTCATAGTAAGGATAGACCACATATTGAAAAGACAGCCGCTGTACCAAAAAAAGCTGTCTTTATTTACCGTATATTCAAGGTTGATGAAAATATGCGGCTGACAGATCGAAGACTTCAGTCAGTCATCAGGCGCATTTCTTTCCCTCACATCTCGAACGTTTCAGTCCCCTATATGAACGATTAAAGGAAAAAATGCTGTGGGCTTTACTTCAAACTGTATCTTCAAGATCACCTGCAGTTGCGGTGACACTTACAGAATGTTCCAATGTCATTGAAAAGAATATATTCTAAAATATTTAATAAGACAGAGAAAATCCCAATGCAACTAATCTGAATAGAAATCCATCATCATAGACTGCAAAGCAGTTATCAATGTACGGTCACAAAAGCAATAGAAATGTCTGCTTCACAATTATTTCACATAACTCACGTAATTCAAGGTTATTAAAGGTGATGTAAGCAAAATGGATTAATCACATACATACTGAACTTTGTGGACAAAACAAAATAGTCTTCAACCTTCGCCCATCATAGATTACTTGACCTATTTAAATTTGATTGGCCATTAGTATGTATTTTTGTTTCATATGACTGAGTAATTGTGATGCATATTATTTCATTATTGGGGACCGTTTTAGTTGTAAAAAGAGTGTGGAGAATCTACGAAATGATATCTCGCAAAATTTATCTTCTGAATGTTTTATTCAAATGTGAAAACTATTTGAAATCATTTTCATAAACAGATTGAAGTGCATGTGTCAAATGATGTTTCAAACTTATTAATTCACAACATGATAGGTTTAACTTAATCATTTGTCTATACCACTCGCTGACCAGCAGATGACGACTGAAATCATTCATCATTATTTTTACTGGTAATAAAGCCGGGAAACGTTTCAAATTTATTTTGGTGGTTACACTGAAGCAGAAATTCACATGGAGCGAAGTTTGTTTCCAATGTTCTGGGGTATGTCAGCTAAGTCTTTCAATATGTTCACCATTTCGTGGCTTCACTTTGACCTTCTAGCCGTGCTCTTTTGTGAATTTGGCTTGCCTGTGTGAAACCTCCTACACTGATTCTCAATTTTCAAATTGGCGCTTATTAAAAAATAAACCAGAATTGAATTCAACCAAATCACATCGATGATTCGAAAGAGTATTGTTAAACTGCACCGTAAAATGTTGTTTTGTGAACTGCTGGCATATCCCCGAGTGCTGAACTCACAGTAAGCACGCCGAAAGAGGATGATTTCCTCGAGAGCGGTATATTATTTTCCACCAGAATACACAGTTAACTTCATTACTGTTTCATATTTATATACATAAACTACAAAAACATCTGAACAAAATTATTTTATAGATTATTGTTTTTCCCATATATTTTTCCATTGAGGGAAATGTACTTTGATTTTGCAAACAAGTAAATTCCGTCATTTTGGAAATTTTAGTGGGAGAATGTGAGATAATTTGCTTCACCGTTTGTTCTAACTTCAGTAATATAAAATGTATTCCTGTATTAGTTTCATTAGATGTAACAGAACCATCTTATCACTATGAAATAGTGATTATGTTTCCCCATCTTTAATTAAATTATACACACTTTACCGAAATTCTAACTAGACTGAGTAGAAAAATTGATTGAGATATTCAGGTCGATGTCACTGTACATCGACAAGAATCACAACGTATGGGTGTTGAGTATATTAAAAGAGAATCGAATGGTAGGTCTTCTACTCAGCATTTTGTTGACCACTTTCATCTATTTTACAAAAAGTAGCGAAGTTATTTATTTAAAGAATCACTATTGATGCACTTGATTAGTTTTGTTTGGTGACACTGACTACACGGAATACAAAGAAATATATTTATATATATACATGGGCATACAATTAGGAATAACATAATATAATAAATATAAATTGGTTTTCACAAAACTTTGAATCCCTCCACACTTGCCTAACTGTGCCTAATATGAATATTCTTTATTAATAGATCCTAGTGAGTCATGAATTTCAGTTCAATGTGTATTGATTCAATGACTTCAGACATTTTTGAAAAAGGATGCTTTCGTACAGTAAAAGGTTAACTGAACAATAAGCATTAATATTAACAGCGCAGTGCTGTAACCTTTACATACTTAGTAAATCACAGAAATTACATTGGACGCATCGCAGCAAACATGAATCACCAGTTAAATTGGATGTTATCTTTACTAAATGTTGCAACCATATGTTTCGGGATATTGTTCAGGAGCAGTGCGTAACAGTGATTTCGATCAAGCTGCAAACAAAAAATTCAGCATATCAAAGGGCTAAATAAACAGTTTACGGTGGTCACTTCTTCATACTGTTATCTTGAGAATATCTGCCAGGGAGATATGTGAAGTAATTAGTAGGAGACTACTGATTACTTCACATAAAAAACACACTGCAGACCTTCATTAACAGTTGTCTTCGCTCAATACTCAAGATCAGATGGCCAGAAAAGATCCACAATAGAGGTCTCTGGGAGCCAACCAACCAGGAACCGACTGTGCAACAAATAGGCAGGTAGAAATGGAGACGGATTGGCCATACTCTGAGGAAACCATCAAGTGACATCACTAGACAAGCCATTGCTCGAGTGGAACCCGAAAGGGAAGCGGCCAGTTGGTAGTCAGTGCAAGGGTGACTTGGAGGAGGTCATGTGAAGAGGAGATGAAAACGTGTGGGCAGACTTGGAGCCAGGTTAAGACTCTAGCGGAGAACCGAACACAATGGTGACGCACGGCTGAAGCCGTATGTTCCTCTAGGAATTAAAGGAAACAATAAGAAGAAGAAAAGAAGAATTCTCCAGAAAATTATCTTGCGACCACTAAATTATGTTTACACAAATACACGACCTTTTGAGCCTATGAAGCAGTAGTAAGGTGTTGTCATGTTTCAAGTTGCATTTAAAGAATTCTAATACAAAGATTCGTTGCGCATCTGAATTTTGAACTCAAATGACAGCAGTCATTCATTTTGTCACTTTTGGTTGCATAAGAATCGGAGAAAGATTTCTTTGCGCTGTTAGATTACAAATATTTGACGTTATGGCTAGCGAAAATTCTGAAATTCTTAATCCCTTAATCTCCTCCAGGAGAGACACAATCAGAAACCTCTTATTTCATGCTGAAATTAGTAGTTTCATTGAATTTTGTGATCAAAGATAATCATGATTGAAAACTCATTACATCAACCTCAGATATCATCACCACGTGAAAGAAAAATTCTACTTTCATGTGATCGCTATTTAATACATTCCGTTCATTCATCTTAATTCTAAGCGATAAATATGTGAATTGACACTGGAAAATTACATCATGTAAAGATCTTCTAAACTTTCACCAGTATGAATAAGTCAGATTTGAAGTTGTAATAAAAAAGCCATCGATGGTGAAGAAATGTTTGTGTTCGATGATTCATTTCCGTTACCTCCACATTCGTAATAAAGTTAAACAACAGAATCATTGAGGACAATCAGTTACCGGTCAATATTCAAGTAATTCGTCATCTTGAGTTCAGTCTAATATCTCACGTAAACAGTCATTGGTGATTCATGTTGTTAGAAAGGAGTCCAATTCACTTGTTCACTTCTCTGTACTTAATTCGGAAACAACTAGTGACTGTATGCTTTCGAATCAATTTGAATCTGCATAATCCCCATGCATTTTAATATTAGTGAAGATTTACCATTTAGCTCATACCAGACAACAAATTCATTGCTTATTCCTTTATTCATTTAGGGGAATTTTGTGAGTTAGAATTCTGAAATATTATGAAGCCAGAATCCAGCGAATACTGCACAAAACTATGGAATGCCTTAGACAATAAAGATAGGAATTTGTGAAATGTTTCAAGTTGATGATTTAGACCATGATATTCACTCTGTTGCTTGATTAACTGATTAGTTGTACGTTCATCAGTGTTTTCTCCTTACGTATAATCACTGAAGTAATTAAGAAGCATATGATATCCTGAGTGTAGGACATGACTGCAACATCAATTTTACGGAGTAGGAATGTTCAAGAAAAATTCGACGGAAACTGAAGTTTACTCCATCATTTATTAGACCAAATATTCATTGTTATTTCCTATTTTATAGCGTTAATAAATTGATCAATGCATAGCTTATGCTCGATTCTCAGTTACGCATTTTCACAATGGTAATCCTCCATGAGACTTCCGACACCTAACATATAATTTTGCGTGTAATCAATGCTACAGTCATTGGATAACATGAAACATACAAGAAACCCTTAAGTAATGGATCACCCAATACTAGCTTCTAGTCGTGAAATATACAATTCAGTATATTAGAGACTTTGATTTTTTCATCAGACGCACTTTAGATGCACTTCCATCAGATGACGCTTGCAATTGTGTCGATTTGATAGCTAGTGCATATATTATTTACTACTGAAGATGAGCAGTGGACCAGGTTTCTCTTTCTTGATAAATATATATAAGTATGGAATTTCCTGTATTGACCATCCCATGTTATTTCCTGTTCAATGAACTGTGAGGAGGTGCGTCAACGAAGAAGGATGTCTGCAACGCCTCATAACTTGCGTCAACATCTCGCTAGATCATTCAGATTCGCGGTGTTTGTGGGGGTCCATTTCTGATGCCCACCATTCTGCATCCCTCCGTAGTCATACAGGATTTCTTATCCGATGATTTTAAAGATATCCGGACATAATAATGTCTCTAGCTTTCTTTTATGTTTGTACTTTCCGTGGATAATCCTCATTCAGAAAATAATAAAAAGAAAACACTAATTCGTGCGTCGGTGGCACATTGGTTAGGATTCTCGCCGACCATGCACATGGTCCGAGGTTCGAGCCCCTGCCGGCGCACACCCGATATCTATGGTCGGCCTGCAATGCTGCGATATCCACGCTGAAAATGCCATACTTGTACTGAAAATACGGTGTGGCATCAAGCTGTAACCAAAATAAATAAAATAAAAATTCAACGAAGAGTCTCTTTTTGGAAAATTCAGTCACTTAGCTGTGCAGTCGCATTTGTACATAATTGTTTTTGAAGGTGTTTGTACATTGGGATATACGTCGAAAGAACCTTTCTGAAATGGTTGTTACTCCTTATAATATTTGTAAATTGTTTAGAACACTTATTTAATTCCATACTTTCTTCGTTTCCATGTGAATCCTAATCACAACCCACTCAATAAACCATTCATCTTACTACGTAACTGTATTAAGCTTATTCAAATTCTTTTATGCGCTTATTATCATTAGTAACAGTTTTTGATTAAAACATAACTGCAACCCTTTTGTCAATCTTCACCCTCCCTACTTACAATTTCATTACCCATTGCGTATTTTAGATGTCTTGACAGCAATAACCCACCTAATTTCTATTCTTATCAGAAATATCGAATGTACACACATACAAAAAATAAGTAAATATAATTGCGATTGTAGGGAAAAGTGAATGAATTCGCCAAAGAGACTCTTCGTTGGTCTGCACTATTACAGATTCTATGTGTTCAGCTTTAATTGCAGTTTACTTCTGTCTTCTGTCAAATGCTTTCAAGTTGACCTCAAAATTTCTTCCATTAGATAATAATTTATCACTCACTGAGTCCTCTTCTTGATTCTTTGTTCAGCAGGCTGCATCTCAACTTTCTTGTGTTTGGGATGACGTCTACTGTTCTCAATTATTGCAAAAGGGTGCCTTTCAAAACATGATAAGACTTCTAATGTCGTCTACCTGCAGTCTGGCTTCATATCGTCTATCAGGAATTGTTGACATCGTTTCATGGTTTAATCCAAGACTTTTCGCAGTTGTCCGGAGTAGTCTTCTTTGTATTGTTCATCAATGTTATTTGTAGTACTTCGATGTTTTACTATTTGCACCTGAGTCTTAATGTCATTGGAGGCTGCTTTTTCCTGAGTTAGGTAGTTGACTTCACGCCTAACACTCATCTGGTTCCTGGCTTAATATCATATCACTTAGAAACTGATAAAGCTATTGATGAAAATATTCGTATAAATTATTCTATTGAAAACGCAACATAGTGGGGTAGTACCATTCACTGAGTGACGTCTGAAATAATAGTCATGTTTCATAAAATTATCAGAGGATATGATTAGATTGCATTGCGCTAATCCATGAGTCAAAATATCTAATTTGTACACACGCATTGATCAAAAGATGTCTGAAATATTATGTGATCCAAATGATGTGGATAATAATTCATTTAAATAGTTATGAAGAACAATTTGCTTATATTTTGAATGTTTCTCAATGCCATATTTTCTTATTTAGTGGATAGACGTGAGTGGCAGCTATTACTTAATTCTGTTATTTCTTCGCCTATGTGATACAGTGATCCAGGTTGATTTACTATTAAATAACTAACAGTAGAGTATTAGTGACTGATAGTTTTAGTAGGAGAAAGACTGAACAAATATTCGAAGTCAGTCGACTCTCAATACATACGTTTTCATTTGTAAATGCGAGATCAAGTGTGCTTTCAATAGTACAATGCAAATGTTGAGGAATTGATGACTGGTAGGTTTCTCTTGATTTACTATAATTTTTTCAAGCCAGAGGTATGTGCAAATTATCTGTTTTGAATAATGCTTTCATTATGCCATGCACTGGTAATTACATATGACTAAGCCTAACAAGACTACAAAATTATCTGCAAGAAAATATGGTGAAGAAGAATACAGATGACGTATGAAAGCAAGAAGAAAATCAGTGAGCTGAAGAATGACCAGAGTTTACGCAGTAATGATGATTCAGTGCCTGAAATTTACTGATAATCATATCCGCAGCAAAAGGTTACCCTGAATGAGTTCATAGTATGGTGATCAGCCTAATTAATGTGACACTGCTAGAGTCTCTGCTAAACATTCACTTTTCATATTCTCGCCGATGCTGGCTGTCAAGTTTATAAAATCTACCACAACTGAATTACACTTAAAACGGTTCTCCGACTAACAGGAATGCAAAAGTGTAACTGTTTATTGTACATCTGATCACGGAATCTTCAAACGAGTAGAGTTACTAGGCATAGAGGTCGATAATTGCAATAATGTTTTCTAAATTTGGAACTTCTTGGAAAGAAAATTTTGTTTTCTAACCTTTTAAAAACCACTATATTCGAAGCTAAGAACAACATGCGCGATTTTAATAGTGAGCCAATTTAATGAAAGTCATATAGAGAATATGCAATAGCTGCCACGTACCCTCTGCAAATTTTGTCCCTATCGGTGTGAGGCCAATCAGACGACTAAACTCAGGAAAACGTCTACTTATCCGACTATTTGTGCTTAAATTCAGGAGTCGTTTCCATTGTAGAAGTTGAAATAGTTTATTTAACATTTTATACTAACAAATTATCATCCATACTGTTTCATAATAATGTGTTCGACGAAGGTACAACGAAATGAATCAGTAGTGTCTACTGGTTGGTGTTTTCCAAAAGAAATATATTTTTCGTGATAATTTAAACGAATGGCATGATATGAGATGTAATTACACACTCCAACAATGTTCACTTTTTACACAGACATTATTGCAAACAGGAATTAGTTTTCATATCATCTACTGAAATTGGATAAGGCTTTCCATAATTAACCACAATAAACTACTGAGTCATTTTGAGTATTTTCGGCTAACATATAATCGCTTTAAGAATTGGGTCGTAAGTTGATATTTCCACTTTAAACTAAATAGTAGCTACTGTTTATTTATCAAAAAATATTTTTTTGGAAATATGTTAAGGATTTTCATTTGTGTAACATGTAGACAGATAAGATAAGGATAAGACTTGGGCACTGTATAACACTGTGTGATTTTACCAAAATACTATTTTATCCATAATGAAATAAAGACTACAAATGTGTAATAAGTTGATTTTATATTCTAAGATTGTCGTTTTGAAATTTTGAGTCATTTATGTTGCCATTCAGAATGTTGTTCTTAATTGGGCGTGACTCACCCAAGCATTTGTGTGAATATATGCGAAAAACGATTGAAAAGGTAATACGTTTCAGAATGTTTACCATTAATCTGAACCTGTTTTTTTCACAATAGTTGTGAGTATAAGGAATGTTTGTATAACATTTTTGCATCTTATTAAATCAGCAGATGAGCAGTTTTTGAAAATCGCTATCACGAGTGTGAGAAAAAGTATTGTTTGCTATGAGTTATTTGCACATAATTAACACATTCCAGTTAGGGATGGTGAGTTGTTTGTATTCATAAACAATTTATACATATTTCACAGGTATTTAGAGGATAACTGAACATTGTTGATTCACAACAGTTTATATATCAAACAAGAGAATCAGTACAACTGTACAGCTGACACTCAAATCAACTTGGCGAAATGAACTTGTCGTCAAGTCAAGTGACCAATTAGGCCAAAACACGTGTACTACTTAAATTTCTATCCAGTATATTGCATCTACCTTCCCTTTTTTCTGGCCGCTAAAACCATTTACTTACGTCGTTTGATGATAACATAAATTATCGTGGCTTCCAAATTATCACTGCACTCTTGAATTAGAAGACAAATCAGACATCTCGTGTAAGACTGATGCGAGTTTCAGAAAGCATAATGTTACATCATATGAAACATTGCTTGTGAGTGTTTAATTATCGATTTCATGTGAGGAGTACAATTTTCAAAAGAGACAGAGTTCTGGATTTTGCTAGACAAGCATTTCTAGAATAAAATTCTTATTATAATTAGAATTGCTATAGTTCACCTGTCAGAAGAGAATGAAAAATAACAATTGAGAAATACGAAAATTGAAAGCAACCGACATGAACAGAAGGAGACAAATACACGAAATCATTGTAGTCTTATCATCAAAATTCTATTCATAAAAATATAGAACGACTTGACAACCCATTTTGCAACTTTATGGCCATATCTTTTCAGTAACGCTGAAACCATTCCCATGACAACAACTGATATTTGGAGAAGACAAATTATATTGAAGTAGTTACTTATGTGTAGGATAGATTTTACGGTTACCTAGTGTCAAAAAACATTCCGCTGGTTCACGTGATGCTATTCTGGCAGACAGTGACTGCAGATTGGATACAGTCGGTGAACTTTGTCCTATTTTGCACTCATACGCCGACATCCAGGTATTTCAAATGAAACAATGAGTATAAACGTTAAGTCTCTTTGTGAAAACTTACCATTCACTGCTGAACTGACGAAAAAACACAGCGGAGTTATGTCTCTCTTAATATATGAGCTGAAAGAAACGGAGAGATTCATTTACATTTCAATCATCAGTAAACTCATCAGGGGAGAAATACATCACCTGCGAGATTGGAGATGAGCTTGTCCTTGACTGGAATAAAATGAAGTGGGGATAAGATTAGGAAATTTACTTCTCGTTTCCTTATGCTTCTTTTTGTACAGAACAATGATCAGTCCGTTTTCATCTCAAAGCCACTTTTGATTCAGCAAAGTGGTCACAATTCATATTGGTCACATAATTCACATCGTTAAGTATTCCTATTAATTTATAAGGAAAAACACAGTTTTTTCTAAATTAAAAGGCGTTTATCTAAATATATTGAACGCTTTTTTATGCAAATACCTAACATTTAGTAGTTATCACTCGAAATATGATTAGACAATGCATCAGTGATAAAATACCGTTTATGCATGTGTGTGCATATACTCATTCACGCGCTTGTGTGCAGCTAACGATATAGGGTTAGCATTGGATGATGAAGTCTTCAATATGTGAGTACTTTCTGGAGTTCAATCATTCAGCAGGACGTGATTTGTGCTCTACAGGACTAAATCGAACTACTTCAAAATCTTACTTTTTCCTGTCTATGCATACCCAAAGCTCTAGCTATATATGGACTGAAACCTAAATTGTGTTCGAAAACATTTTTAAACCTTTTTCTTTACTCTGGTCATAAACATGGTATTTTATTTTATTCTCTCTTACCACTCATTCTCATTCCACTTCACCTCAACTTCACTGTATTTATTGTTTGTTATCATCGTTGTACACTTAGCCAACTGCTTTCACAATCCTAATAGTAGTTCACTTATTTATGAATCTTTGGAAGTTTTGTGATTTATCCATATTCAACTTCACTCTCCTGATACGTCATGTTAGTTATATTTATTCTCATCTTACGTATTGCCTGAGTGATTTGAAGGTTCACTTCATGCCTTTTTCTGTAATATCACTGTGACTTAACAGCTTAGAAAGAAATAATTCTTCACCGAATATAATTCACAACTAACACTTAATTGAGAATTGATATCTTGTTTTCATCCGTATCTCTTTTTCATTTCACTAATGCTGTAAATTTCTCAACTTGATACATCCTTTGTTAATCCAGGAACCTTCGGTATGTTTGTAATTTGAAATTTGTTGGAGCACACAATATATTAGATGACGCGGATTAGTAGCAAATAACTAGAGCGAAATTGAGTGTATAACGTAAATAATTTGCAGCTTGACCCGGCACATATTACGTATGAGATTTAGAACATATAGTCATAACATTTCCTTCAAAAATATTAGAGGCAGAAAATGACATATCTCTGATAACCTTTCAGTAGCACATCAAACTACTTTTAAAATCATCTTGTACTTCTAGAAACAGTTTCACATACAAAGAATACTTTGCTACTTCATTTATTCATACATTTCAGAACACTAAAATACACAAAATACTTTAATGCAATCTGTTTCTCATAGGAGATTCGATGGTTCTTCCAGGGAAGACCATTCACGATACAAACACGATTTAGTAAATTAAAAAGTTAGACAAGTTTCTCAATCTTCGCTTCTGAATTTACTTACATTTGCCTGTTAACTGATTATGTTGGACTTGAATTTCAAGTGTCCTTTCACATATTCACTTGTACTGCATACAATTCATCATTTTCAACAGAATGACATGATGTCATTCTGATATGTGGTGGCCAGCAATTGAAGCTGATAGGTGTACTTTCTCCTAGTTTGCTCTCACATGCGTTTCGAATGAGACTAATTCGACTGAATTACAGCTTCATGCTAAATACTTGTGATTTGTGCCTTAACTGACAGCATGAATTCTTCGCATGTTCGTTTTTTTCAAAAAATATCGCTGATAGAAACGGAAGGGCACTTTTACGATCCAAGTATCGGTGAACATTGCAGGGACTTAATATACACCCTTCGGTTTACGAAGAGGGATGAAATGAAACAGGAATAAGATAAAGAAATTCACCAATAGTTACCCTATGCATAACAATAGTTACAATATATCAGACGATCCATTTTAAAAACACATTCTATCCCGCATTTTGGTCACAATTAATTTAAGTAACACAATTCACGGTTTACACCGAACATATAATTTTTATTTTGTGTTTATCTCCCGTTCTCTTTCTTTTCACTAATATTCTTATTTTCTCAACTTGGAACTTGCTTCACTAATCCAGGTGACTTTGGTATGTTTATGTCCTGAAATTTCTTGTGGTACGGTATTTATTGTGTGTCGCGCATTAGAAAGAAATATCTAGAAATATTAAAGTAGTTAGCGTAGATTACTCGCAACGTAAATTGGAACAGTGCATCCTTATGATGTCTGATGTGTGCGAAAAGTGGTAATAACATTCATTTATAATGGTGACATATGCGGAACCTGACATATCTTTGACACTTTTCTGTTTCACATGAAGGATTTTCTTAAATCAGCTTGTATTATCCAACAAGTTGAACACAAAACGAATACTACAGTTACTCTATTTATTCACACGTTTCAGCATAAAACAATGACTCAGATATTCTTAGGCAAACTATTATCAAAAAGACTTACTGGTCTTTGAGAAGAGGTAAATTTACATCAAAAATACTCTCTGATAAAAGATGAAGTCAGGGAAGAATCTCACTGTTTTTTTCTTAGAAAATTTGCACCTTCTCGGTGATAACTTTATTAGTGAATGTTTTCTCTTTCTTCTTATATCTCATCATTTTGAAATATCAGTGTGCTTCCCTTTGGATCCTCTTTTTATGTAGATCAGTCATTGTCAGAACTGATCCTGCATTTGTCTAAGAAACCATTAACGTGTGCAGTGAATTCTACGAACGTATTATTGTCTCATTCAGACACCATGAGTAAGTAGAAGTGAACATTGAATTCTACTGTCTGCATTCTTAAACGACATATTAACTTCCGCTTAATTTTTAATAGAACTGATTCTTAGTGAAGTACACAAGAAGATTACGTATTCAGAATATTTGGGCTTACATATTAAGGTTTTCGCTTTTTAATGTGAAGTTTATTGTCTTTTCAGTGAAGGAGGACGCAAACACAATGAAGATTTTACTGTATAGAAGGTTTTGTAAAAATTAACAAAGCGAAATGCAGATGTCTTCAGTTTAAACTTGTATTTGTATTTCTTTTGGAAGAAGTCATTCACAAGATATTGACTAATACAGTTTCAGAATAGTTTTCAGCGAATTATCAGGATACAGTTAAACAGATCACTCTTTCGTGCTGTACATATAAGTGTTGAACATGAAACCTAGACGGAAATTTCAGATTACAGACATGTGAACAATATCTATCCCATCCATTGTTCTCCTCACTCCGAATATTTTAACCTCAATCACTTCAAAATAGACGCCTTGACGATTTCCGTATAATAAAATAAAAAGTTTATGAACGTGTCTGGGCACTTGGATCCACTAAAGCATTAGTTGCTATAACTCAAAGAAAACATTGTCCTCATCTGTCTGCTTGGAGGTGTTGAAAGTGTGGAAATGTCGACTCAATCAGCTCTTGAAATAGCTCTAATCAAAACGGTATGCAGAAAAATTCATAATGATGACACCTCATACACTATCGTTTATCACATAAGCTCATCGAAGAAAAACCGCAAGAGTCTTGATTTGGGCTCGGATGTCATAGTTCTGCTTGAGCAAAAATCGAAATGCTTATCTGCAAATGTATTTATAAATTGGAAACTTATACCGTATGCGTACATAAGTAACTGCTGACTACAAATGAAACAAGGATTAAATAATTAAAATAGTGTTTGATTTTGAGAACATACGTGTACTCGAAATCTGTGCCATGAATTCGAAGCAGAGCATTTCAAGGAGTGGAATATGTACAAAAACTTCTTTCAATCCAGGTGGGGAAGGTGAGTTTTACATACGATCACTGAAAATATTCAAAAGAGTACTGAAAACTGTTCAGCTAACAATGTATTTAGAGCTAGCATGAATACACATGATGAGACTGCGAATCAAATTGACTCACTGAAAAAATGGTGTTAACCTAAATGAAGCTTCGATTTATATCATACCGCCTCTTCAATCAGTGAAGGTTAGATCTATGTGACAAGAAAAAAGCTTAACCACTGAAAGACTGGCACACTATTCAAAGCAGGTGGCATCATTTATTATATTTCAGCGGACACATATAGGTGTATTATGAATATCATTCCTTCAAATTTTTGAGAATACAAAATTGGTAAATTGGGTCGTATCACATTTAGCGTTTTTGTAATGAAACCTTACACGATAAGGCTGGGGCTGTCCCCATAATGATAAAAGATATCTGAAGAAGACGGATTCCGATGATTTGAACACATTATCAGATATTGAATACTCTGGTTACTTCATGAATCTACACATTCCAGCATAATACAATAACTGACATGCTTTTATGCCAATTATGACTCAAATGTAGACTTAATATGGCTTTCAGGGGAGCATATACATTTCACTATTCTTTTCCAGTGATGGATACAATTAGGCGAATTTCCTATACTTCGTTTCTGAAATCACCTCCATTTCCGCATTTCATGATTATGTTCCTCGAAAACTTTCGGTGGGTTGAGATACTGGCTCCTAGTTAATGTAAACTGATGATATTTTAGGACTGAGGTAAAAGCAGGTAGTGAAGCACAATATTTCTCTGTATGCTACTGGTTATCTGGGTACGACTACATTCCCAATAAAACAATGTTTTCAGAGTACCAGTCTCCATGCAAACACTTTTCATTCCATTTTATATAAACTTAAAAATATTTCAGAATTTCAAACGTTAAAATGAGGAAAGTTTTACTCGTTGTACTCCTCTGAACCTAGGTATATATATACATAGGTTTTTGTACAAAGGGGTTGCGACTATCAGTGAATAGTGCCATTATTTCAGCTGATATACTTATTGCAGTAGTATACGAGCTCCTCGCCGGTCTTCTTCTATGTTTAGGAAATAAATCACTAGTCTAGTGAAGTTGCATTTTCAGTTGTTCATCAGTTAACCAATGTCCATGGATTGTGCAATATTATTCAATGAATTTTTTCTAGTTGCAATAGCTGTTAAATGCTGTTTGGTGTTACGAGTGATAACTCATTATATAAGATGACTGGTTTTTACCATAGTGTCTCGTCAGTAAACGACAACAACGACAGTGGCATATTTCCATGTACAGAATACATATTTCGCAGTACGAATAAGGTAATGCTTCGAGACTGAATTCAGGCCATTAGGCGATGGAATCAATTTTGCGAATTATACTTCTGAGTGCTTTCTGTCTCCATAATCTTGATTGTTTCCATCATACATTGTATTTCTGTACACTTGTGATTCATTGTATTGAGTTTCTTTGTTTTGCATCAACTGAGCAGATCTGAGTATGTTTAAATTTAGAAATTTTCGTAGTGTACAATTCATTGTATGATGTGGATGAATGACGAATAATTCCAAGAAAATGAAGCTCATGCTATCAATTTTTCGCAATACAACTCTGCAGAATATGCTCACCTGTTACGTTTTTTATGTACAACATATGGTAAAAGATTTTGTTAGAATAAAATTAAACGTACTACTTGACATATGTCTGACATCTTTTAAGTTTCATATCAAGCGTTTTCTTAGTTCAACTTATATTTATCGGACTCAACTTTCGACGATGGACACGGTGTACTTGAATTCAATTTAATGCAGTCTCAAAATACTTTAATCTCCATATCTGCCTTTATTAATTGCTGTTGCAGTAATTTTTAGCATGTGAATTCACTTATTCAGTATGCAAGGAAGGTTTATATCCAGTGGTGGCTTTTCAAGCAGTTTTGTTTTTTAAATAAATTTTCATTTCAGTATATTGTAGTTGATCAATTAAGTTAAAGGATACCTTCAAGTTGGTTATCAAATCACAAAAATGATTGTCATTATGAAAATTAGTGATGGACACACCTTGTATTCATTGAACAGTTGTGTTACATTGGTTGCAGGCAGGTGCTAAGAAGGTGACTGCTCATAAGTCTTTCCAAGAATTTCATCCACAAATCAAAGAAGATGAACATGGTAACGAAAATAAAGGATCTTATTTCTCTTATAAAATATTCAGATGATTCTTATTAGATTGGTATGTACGCATATACGCAAACAACAACCAGCACCATGTCAACACCGACACTATTTCAAGTATGAAGAAATTGTTGTGTCCTTGACATACCAAGCGAGGCAGCAGCGTTTACACCAAGAAACTCAGAAAGCCGAAATGTGAATACAAATCGTTTAATAATCTGAAATTTATTATGCAGACCTACACACAGGGAAGGAAACAAACGCTGAATATTTAACACCGACATCAAATCACTACTTCCTATATGAGGCATCAACAACACCATTCTCAAAAGCCTGTCGCCAACTACATTCAAATATGCTCTTGATCGATAATGAAGATGAGAAGGCAGTTCAGAAATGGTAATTAGCAAAGAAACCTTTCATCAAACGAACGAAGAACCTACCTCTTAACAAATACTCAAAACGAAATGGAATAACGTGCTGAGAAGACAACTGAATAACGTCAAACATCAAAACTTCGAATGTCACCCGCGTTTGAAATGATTCGTAAAGTGTCTAGATTTGATGTTGAAGATACCACATGATAAGGAAACAAGAAAATACGGACAAATGAAGAACGGCTTTAAATGACTGCAGACCAATAAGGGAAATAGAGGCTTGATGTTGAAGCCCTTCGTTCCACTCGGAATTCAAAAGACGAATAAAAATAACATGCGCATGTAAATTAATGTCAATATTACTAGGCCTATATATTCTACTGGACCTTATCAAGTTCTTTTGACTATTCTGTTAACACTGAAACGTTGCTGTATGCTCCCTGATGTGTGAGCTTATTCTTACATTTTGAAACCTGATAACGACTCTTACTCAACTGTAAGCATTTTGAAATGCATTTCTTGTTTTCAGAACTATTTCGTAAGTAGAAGGTTCCTCTGTTATAATGATAAACAGTAACTTCACAACAAAATGTATTGTCGACAGCAAAACATGCACCATTATGGGAAAGATATACTAATATTTGAACACGAAACATATTGGAGTACAAATATTCCTGAACTATTAATTCAGAGACTACTGACGTCAATAGCTGAGCTATCCAGGATGATGTTTCTGTTCCCATAAGGAAGCAGAAAAGTTTAGAACTGAACAGTATATACATTAGGTTACTGGATATATATTTAATAAATGACCATCTAGTTAATTAGAGTGAAATATAATAATGACTTCGGAAGAAAACCATACGCTAATATAAACATTATTCTTACCTAAAGACAGCGCAAGAAATATCAGATTTATAATCAGTACACTTCTCTTAAATGCACTGTTGTTTATCAGTTGGGTGCCCACTTATCGATTAGTCATCTATGAAATTATTCATGCATTTATTCTTTATGAAATACGTTCATCACCGTCTTCTTTGTTATTCTGAATGTGATTCTTGACGGTCTTTATTGATACGTTATGTCACTTAAGTAAAGAAATGTAAGTCTGCATATCATCTTTTGACTGAGAATCTACTCTTTGTCCCACAATCTCTCAGATTTGTAAATAACATTGTTTAATATGATAACGAATATCTTTGTGATGTAAGTGATTCGAGAATAACGCAGGGTGAATTAATGTTAACACCGGTGATCAATATTTTTTCATGATGAAATGTACTCACCTTCATTCGCCTAATTTTTAAAATGCGATTATTAACCAGCCTCAAAAATACACTTTATCATTTAAGTGAAGCAGGGTAAGTGAATTTTAAAGTTTTAATTTCTCTGGTCCGTATGTAACATCAATTTGTATACTCAGCAGAGTTCTCTCGGTTCCGCTTATTGAATGAAGTCTGAGAATATCGTATTTGCTATTGAAGTGAGGTCGAAATCCTCTATAACAATAACCTACACTTTCCACGTTTCATATTATTATTAGTGGTCTTACATATTTGTAGCCAAGGGAGAAATATCAACGAGTGAGTGAAGAGTCTGATCGTTTCCTTGAT
This sequence comes from Trichobilharzia szidati, assembly GCA_944472155.2. Classification (NCBI taxonomy): domain Eukaryota; kingdom Metazoa; phylum Platyhelminthes; class Trematoda; order Strigeidida; family Schistosomatidae; genus Trichobilharzia; species Trichobilharzia szidati. The sequence goes on along the minus strand of OX235277.1, from coordinate 22,485,698 downwards.
ACGTCTACTTTAAATTTTCACACTTACATTATTCAGAGAAGCTAAACTTCAACTCCAATTTTTTAACTTGCGCACCATGATTTCTTTTAAAAAGTGCTAATATTCAAAAGAATCAAAATGAGATGACACCATTAAACGTGATACCTGAACTAAGGTTAGTAATTGTAGCAACTGAATTTAATCATTCAGCAAATCAAATAATCAGGATCTTGTTAGACGAAGTCTCGAAACGGTTTGAAACACTCGCCTGTGATAAAAAACGTTGAATTGATGGCCCTGGGAAAAGATGAATCATAACCTCTGAATTCAAGCCACAGAGTTTTTTTACAACAGCAAAAGTTGTGATTTCAATTTAGACAGTGACCGAATGTATCTAACTGTGAATGGACAAAAATCGGATTCATTTATCTGAAACAATACGTCTGGGAAAAACACTGCTCTCATACTGAGTGTGCCCACATGCTCATCATTAGATGTAAAAACAAAGAAGGCTCACTTTTGCCTGTCATCTTTCGATGGTCACATTATGGAAGTCTTGAACTTTCATTCTGATTACATTTATTGATGGTGAAGAAAATCATCGCTGAATTTATGTGTATAAGTTATATTAAAACGGTATACCAACAAGTCATCTACACAAACGTCTCATTGATTTCCTGAGTATTGCAAATAATTCGCAAATGATGTTGCTTCGAATCAATACCTCATGTGATCTTGTTCAGAATAATATCGGCTCTTCATTAGTAAGGAAACACTGACTTTTAGGTGACACCTGTGAATTTTCAGGGTCATAAATCAATTCCTCTACTCAATTTGTATTTGACAGTTTCAGAAGTTGGACTTATTCTTGCTGGATGCCTATTTCCTTTTTTCACATTTTTTCGTTTTCTACTCCTAGCATATTATACTTCTCAATATAAATTGTGGATTGTATCGCGTACACATTTCTGCAAACGTCATGAATAAGATTATGTCACAATAAGTTCACCTAATGAAATCGATTGAAATTTAGCCAGTACTGAAAAAGTGGTAGAATTGAATCATTTGTAGTATACTGCATTATATATTACATCAGAGTTTGAAAGCACTACGTGAACATTGGGATGTAAAAATCGCTGCGCATCACTGTTATCGCGAATTTCTTGGTGCCTACTTAGTAGATAAAGCACAAGTAACTAGTGAAATGAGTGGGTCAATAGTTGTGAATTACACCTATTCTTTCCCTCATGACACCAATTTCCATGGCATTGTTGACATCCGACGGTTTAAGCTCTAAGAACCAGTAATCACGGGATTTTACGTTTGAAGACTGAAAAAACTTCTGGACACCTGGCAAGTTTACATTTGAATAATCTGAGTCAGTTCAGTCATCATCTGCTGATATCATTAAATCGCTTTTATCATCATGAAATAGCGAAGCTGTAAACAAGTGCGAAAAATAAATTCTCATGGCAGTGTGACTCTGCCCCTTTGAGAATCCCAGAAAGAGAATAAATGGAAAAGAAATAACGTGGCAGGCATTAACACTTTCTACACAAAACAAAATTCAATTCACAAATTCCAGGTACCATTACACTCCCTGATGGGAAACGTAAGTCTGACAGAGAGATATGTATCATTTACTGAAGCCATGAAATCAATCTCCCTAGACAATAACATCTAAGGAAATTGAATTCGACTCCAATATCATAGTTAATAATGTGTAGATAATTATTGCACATCATAGTAATTCAAGATTTCATATTAATTCCTTATTGTATAAATAACAGAAGTAAATAATACTACACAGTGCATGATATCGTTTCATTATGTGATACATTCACTGAGTAAATAATTGTAATTTCACATCTTGGATGTGTTGTAGAAGCCTAGCACATGAAATGAAGTAAAGTAACCTCAAGATAATGTCAAACGAAAAGTATCCAAACAACCACATAAACGTTCTCATGCATGTTTGGTGTCAGGTTTATAAACAAGTATTGCACAGGGAAATGATACTACGAAAATGCAATTACATAGTTCGAAATCTCAGATTAAAAGCTGTGATTGCAGTGTTAAAGTAGTATTTTCTAAATACCACTACTTTTATTGAAATAACTGAAACAACTCTGTGTTCAGGTTCCTTCTAGAATGAAATAGTTCCTCCAAATACTCATATTTAAGCTCAAATAGAATTTTAAGTAGCATATGTCCTCCCGTATGTATTTCACTGCTCTGAAATCTAATGATAAATGTTCTAGGGTTAAGCCCTACTAATATAAAGAATCAAGCAGCACTAAAAGAGGAATCTGTGATCACACGTTTTTATAGACTGAAATGAATATCCATGTCAAATAGTATTCTTTTGTCTAATATACACTCGTGAACTGATAATTTGCTCAGTAATATTTTCATTATTTCTAGAAATAACTTGTCGCAATGACCCCTGAATCAATTGATGCGGTAGGTTGTTTCGTCACACATAATGAAAGATTCGTGTTGTTCACACTAAACATTTACATGACGAAGTTCATATCTTTGAGTTATTTACAATTTTGGTTATCCATGTTGGTTGTACCTTTCACATTCACGTATCACTAGGTAACATAACGCAGTGATGAAAAGTGTTTGATGCTCCCTGGCATTCTACATCAGATCCTGGATAAGTTATTGCCGATTCGCATGGCACCTTCATCGCTGTCTTCAACAAATATCTGATAAAATGCCAACAATCAAATATCGAAACAGAAAGTATTTTAAATGCATTCTTCTTCAACTATATGCCCACGTATCATTGAATATCACGGCTTCTGCTTTGATAAAAGTTAAATTAATACTGTTTTGTATCACAAATAACGTATGTCAGTTACCGAGTTGTGATCAAGAGTCTATGTAAACAATTGGTGACTTAATTATAAATAGAGAAATCGGGGATAATAGTTCACTGGAGGAAATTTTAAGTTATTGTAATGCGGAATAAGTGTCAAGATACATAAGTCTATTTACCACGTTAAATTCACACATTCATTTCTGTATTACAATGGTTACAACTGTTTGCACTCATCCTTCAAAATATTCTGATTTGTCTTTTAGGTCACGGGAAGGACGCTTCCTCACAATAAAATTACCACTAAATTTTTCACAAACTCAAATGATAATTGATCTACACTGACATTTTCTGGTTCATTAAATGTGTGAATCTTGCGTTTTCCGCTCATACTAGAATTCGTTCTCCATTCGTTCTCTCTATAAATTTTTAATTTGTTTGTGTTAATAATGTCATAACGAAATAAATGCAAATTATTTTAACAAACGAATGTGTATTTTTTATCATGGATTTGGACATCCAATAAATCTCTCGCATTAAAGCTGGCTGTTATTGTGAAATCAGTTGTTAATTAATATCTTTGCTTCAGACGAAACGAAAAGCGACAATGTGAAATAAATCTCACTGATGAATTAGTTTTCAGACTACGTTGATAACTGAAATTGAAATAATAGCAGTGATTGATGGTTGAGGGTTGAAAGGAAACGCATTGAATTCATTGGAAAATAGCAGAATTTTACTTCATTCAGGAGGGAACGAACATTTACTCACTTGTTGTTGTATACGAAATGTTGATGTTGCTTGTTATCCTGGAAAATCCTAATGAAATTGGGAATCTGAGTCTCTTTCCGCCGGCTACTAGTCAATACAATGTTTATATATTTTGGTGTACGTCGCAACCTTCAGTGTAGCGTAAAACCATGTTTTCTTCTATGAGGCCTATATCTCTCTTCTTGGGGCATAATTCTATTAAGCTAACTCCAAGTTGATTCACGTATGTAGTTGGATACCAGTGGCAACAATTAGTGATGCTAACTAGCATGGACAAAATGACCTATAAACTATATGGCCGTTTCACTTACTTGGATCCAAGGGCATTGCTCTTGCTCATCTGAAGGGGCTGAATCACTTTAAACCGCCTAAATACAGGCAGGTCAAACTATGCCTTTGATGTTTATTGTCAAATGATTTGCAAACTGAGGTCTGAATATATCAGAAGTATTACCTAAAAAGCATAGAGGCAAAGTCAGGAATGAGTAATTATGCCACCAGTATTCTGTGAAGAATAATTCGTCCATAATATTTCAGTTGGCAGTTTAAATAAGTGAACTGAATCTTTTCATTCTGATTTCCACTTTGTAACTATACTATATTTTGCGCACTTCTATTTGCGACTTACAAGATTGGAATAAATTCGACTACAGTCCTTCAGTTGATGGTCATTCTCATACTTGGCATTTAAGCTGCAATACATGTATTTAGAGTTCAGTGCATGACAAATTGTCCATGTGAGTTCAGTCAGTACGACACTTGAAAGATTCAACAAACACTGATGACGGGGAGATTCAAAGCGTGGGTGCTTCATTGTGCACTCAAAACTACAGAATTCAACAGTGATTTCAAGGATTCTAAAGTCCCATTGTCGAAGTATTAGTAAATTCAGAATTGTTTTTCGGCAAGTGGGATTGTCATGCGTGGCGCAACAATAAATATTATTGGCGAAAAAAGCAGAAAACGCAAGCAAGTTCTGAAAAGAAAACATCAGAGACCTGAAAATAGAATTCAATGAAGACATCTTGTTCAAAACCATTGTCGTAGTAGGTTTTCTCGACTTCAGTTACTTGTAAGATATAGTGTTTAGAATGAATAATGAGTGAAATTCAAACTTGAGATGCTGAAGAGCAATCAGTCATGTACACAACCTATAATTTAGGCTAGAAAGCATGACAACCAGTGGTTTCAGAAAGTTCGAACATGAAATTCTATCCTAGCAATGTAAAACAACCTTTTAAGTCGATGGAATATTTGATTTAAATCATTTATAACAAAAAAGACAGAAAATATCACAATCAGGTAATCCGGCAGTTATTCAGTCTAAAAGCATCTCCAGTACGAAATGAGTACTGTACAACTGGATTAACTGAGAAATTTTTATTACCTGAGGACACAATTTGAAGCATTCTCGAGGCGGTACAGAGGTTAGGACTCGAATAGATGTTTGCCTATTAAGCCATTAAGCCAATTAGACTAGATATAATGGTCGTGACCAGTGCGGAACAGCAGGTCATGTGTGAGGACAAATACCCTCCAGGTATGACATTAGTTGGAATTCATGAACCATTGGATCGGATTCCAGTAGCCTAATGCTCTACCAGCTCACCTGATAACCAGAAAGTCCTGGGTTTAAACTTCAATAGATGAGTATTGTGAATAGTCGGAAACTTAGACGAACCAGCTGTCAAGTACTGCCAGGTATGTCGATGATCTAAATCGATGTCAGCTGATGATGAAATCCTGCACCTCATCAAGTTCCTGCAAACCAATACTTGAATATATTTCTAAAGCTTTATTCCAAACCGTAGAGTACGTAGCCGTAATTTATTCGTTTTCTGTTGTCTATATCCTGATAATGGTAACTTCTCATTCATTGATTTGCTTAATTCTGTGACTGTTTTCCAGTGATACTCATGATATTATTAACATAATATTGATTTCATTGGTGTTCCATTTTGTGAAATGAATAATAATTATAGTAAATTCGTCATTTACTGAGTGGCATTCATCTTTCTCGGTGAGTATTTGATCACGGTTCTATGAAACACATACTTCAGCACTTTATTGATCAGTTTGTATATTTTTCTCTGACTGACGATTTCAGTTTGTACTGAAATTTTCTTTGACTAGAAAAATATTTCATCTGATAAACACATGGACACTGAGAGGCAGAATTCATTGGTTACAATTACTGCATGCTTTCAAACTATGTGTAGTAGTAGTATTTGCAACCCCTGTGGCTGAGACTGACTTTAGTAAATATTATGCTGCCCATTATTACGTCAAATATAATTATGACCCTTCAGCTAATGATAATGTAGAGGAATAACTGTCAGGAAAATCCCTATCAATCAATTCATTTGTAGTATGGCTACTCATTAAAATATTTCTACTGAAATGCGTAATTATCACGTAATGCGTAATATCACCGACCGACCGAATTATCACCCGTTTATGACAAATCAGACGCGTGCCTATCTTCTTTTTGACTCAACCCTCATTGATAGCCTTTGTTTGTAGTTCATTCCTAATCAAGTTGCTTCACTTTGCAGCGATGACTCTTGTACCTTTTTGACGATTTACATATTTTTATGAATTTGGAGACATCGCATGCAAAAGTCTTTCAATGTGAAATAGACCACAACCCTTGATAGTGTATCATACGTAAATAAATGCTGGAAATTTGCTTCTTTTAGTTAGATTAATGGTTATTTCCCAATGTGATGTGTTAGTTGAATAGAGAGTACTGTTAAGATGCCGAATAAGAAAAGAATAACTGTGTTGTATAGGGGAAACTGTCTCAACATGGACATATATTTCAAGTGGAACAACAAAATTGATCGATAATTGGTAAATTTTGATCGGTGAAACTGCATCCTTATGTTCGTGTGACTCATTTTAATTTGTGAGTTTTAGTAGTGCTAAATTTTACTGTCTCACAAGTTGACTATCAAGGGTTGAACAGTTCGACAAAGAATAACATGAGGTTCCAGAACAATTCAGAAAATCTCGTTTAAATGGTATATTTTACATATATATTGTTTTCATTTTATTTTATCAGTCATGTGAATCTCTGAACAATATTTCTGCCTTTTTAACCTGTGCAATAACTGCTTATATGCGAAAATGGTTAAAGGATGGCCAAAGATATTAGAATTGGGCCATGCCTTGAAGGTTACTGAGACATTATCGGGTGGAATGGCACAGAATGAACAAGTGAAACTTTAAACTGTGCCAATTCTGAAAGTTCCTATCATTTTTATCCAGTCTCATGTAAAAGAATTTTGAGTGTGATTGGTCAACATCCCTTTAAGGAAAACCAAGCGCTGTTATCTTGACTACGTTTTATATTTAATTCAATAGATGAATGATAACGATGCCAAGAGTGATCTACAATTGACTATAATTCCTATCGTAGTAGAAGAGAAGTGCAAAATGATTGAGAGTGCAGTTTTCATCAAAACTATTAGAGTTTTCACAATGAAAAAACAGGTACTACGGCATAATTATCAAAGTGAACTACAAAAGCTTTTCACGAAATAAGGTATAGTGGGAGACTGAAAAAATATATAACAAGTATTCAGTCTCATTTCAACATACATTAGGCTCTTGAGAACGGTTGCAGCCAGAGTTTGCTTATTTAACAGAAGTTAGCATTCATGAATTTTAATCCCTGTTCCATCTGCAGATACTATCGGAATTCATGAAATCATCATTAATAATACAATTTCTAACTCAATAGAAGACACATCAAAATAGAGAAAGCATTAGAAATAGGCGATCTTTTAGATATTTGTCAACCATAACAACGTTTATATAACAAACCGATTATCTCAGTGTCCAGGGTGATCAGCACTTTTTATTAATGAAACACTTAGCAATTAGTACATGATGATTTCTACAAGAGTGGTAAACACGTGACTAATGTCCTGATTAGTTGTGATATAAGGAGGAATATGGAGTTAAATATATACGGTATTTCTAATGCCAGAGATATTAAATAATGCATGACAAACAAAGAGTTACTAAGTCAATGAAATCAAACATGTAACGGAAATAGTATTCAACAATAGAAGGCTATGGATTGCAAAAGTGTCAGTGTGACATGAAAATGAATATAAGGGGTGTATAAATAATAAACATATGTAAACATAAACATGTGTAAACATATGTCTACTTCTAGAAGTGTACTTGCTGTAGGTATTTGGAATAGTGGACGAATGAAGTGACAGCTGAATGAGTTCATCACACTCACCCTATGTTATTGTGTTTACAGATAAAGCTCTTGATGTTGCCTATTATTGTATGTGATCAAGTCATTTCATGTATTCCTCGCAAGCTGCCTACTGCTGGTTCAATAATTCAACAATCGGTAACTCAGTAGGTTGAGTGCGAGTTATGAGATATCTGTCATCCAACACCTTGGTGTTAAATCGTCTACCTAACTGCATGATTAACTGTATTCTAAATGAAAACAAATGAAACTGTGAGACACTTTCAGTAGATACAGGCAGGTTGTTGATTGTACCGAAAGCCTGTTGTCAACCGCAGGCGAACTAGTAGCAGTAACAAAACACAACTCAGTGTGAAAACAGTGAACTATTATATTAGCACACCACTATTACAGAGCAATAAATAACAAAGCCTTCAAAAGTACTAGCCAGTCGCACTCACACATTAAATCATTATTATTTTTAAACGGTGTCACAGATTCTATCGTAAATAACTGAAGTGTGTATGCTATCATCAGATTATAGGACTGTGCGTTACCCAGTACCTTAATTCACCTATATAGAAGAACGCATCGGTTTGTTCCCTGGTCACAATTTTTCGGTCCTTGTCGTAGCTGCTTTCGAGAACCCGCTTACCTGACATCTCTCAATAAAGTCAATACCAATCGAAATTGTTAGTGAACCTTAATCTTCCATCTCAAGAATAATCGGAGCACAGACAACGCTGTAATTTCTTCACAGGTTTGTTTATAAAATATTTCCGTAATTTGGGTAAAGGTACTTCACTCCACATGTATCTACAGAAACAAAAAGTTCTCTTTTGAGTTTCAGGAGCAATTTTTATGATTCACTATTGCTTAAACCTACAGAACTTGTTTTAGGCTCACCTTGGTGTCGGTTGTACCACTATCTGCATAGCGATATATAAGATGATTACTTTGACAATCAAAACATATTTATTCATCAAATATTACAAATTCTGTGGATTTATCCAGTGTTCTTTTATACTGTGACATGAATTACTCAATTTTAGTTGATTTTAGTTTTCGATCACTAAAACAACAACAGTTTGTCAAAAGACTAAGTGAAGAATACTGCCACTATGTTCTGTTATTATTCTCTGTCATATCAGTAGAAATTTTAAGTAACTGCTGAAACTACTGTCATGGTTTACTCATTCTTAAATTGTATTTGAAAAATACATATCTACTAGATATGCTCAATCTAGCGTTTTCAAATCAATATCAATGCCATTGAACAAAAACTTTTGTTTTTTTACTGCTGTCACAAAGTCAACTCAATTCATTTCAATATTTCTGTCTACGTTTCTAAAACTGTTTTATTCTCAACATCAGTTTTTTATTTCTTTTCTGTCTCAAAACATTAGATGCTAAAATAGGCAGTATATAAGATATTAAATTATCTAGAGATAACATTGTAGAACTCCGTGGAGTAAATTTATGTCTCTGAAGTCACCTCATTGTAGAATTTACTATTTTGATATGAATCAAATAAATGGGTGTAACCAGCAAACTCAGTAACTTAATGTTGTGTTATGGAATAACTTTTATATCGATTGACATCATGAGTCTGTAAGAAGAAAGATTCTTGCTTCAATAAAATAGAAAGCGTCTCAATCCGTCTCATATTTACTTTGTTTTATTTCTTAGAATAGTCAGCAATACACGAAACTTCTGATAGTGATGAGATGAGACACACCTTTTGAACAGAATGTCGTATACATACAGATATATGGAATAAACAGTAAGTGAGCTGGAATAAATAATATTTTATTGACAGCTTTATTCTGAAGATGTTTGCAAATGGTCAAGAAATTTCAGTGTAGGTTTAACTTTTACATTTGCAGAATTTCTAAGTAAGACAGTAATCTACTGTATACAATTTGGCGACGTTTAACTTCAGTTCAGAATGGGCTTCGACTTTCAGCTAAGCCAACTCTTCAAAGAAGAGTTTCGAAAATGTGCGTGAGTACAGATTGATCATCAAGGAAGTAGATAATGTTAGTAAAAGTAGAGTCAATGATATTTGAGTCATTATTGTCTTTGACAGGGTAGATTGTTCAGTGATTTTAGCAGCTGCCTCAATGGAACTTGATAAAATAATACTCATTCAAGACAGAGGGTAAAAAGTTAATTTCACTAGAAATAATGATTATTTCTCTTTTTGGTGAAACATCATGTTGTTGAGAGTGGTTTCAAAACTGGATTAAGCATCACTGTTGAGAGATTAAGACTTGTGCAGTCACAAAAATTGAAAATGCCTGAACAAAACACACAGGTATGAACGTGCAGTACGCTGTTACTTGCACATTCACATGTATGTTGAAAACTGATATTATAAATTATTCTATGGTTGTGTTTAACCTATATTAAGAAACTTGGAATTCCAATGAATTCTCTATTGGTGGAAAAATCAAACTCGTTCAGGCCATACACGAAATGATATTGTGAACGTAACATGAGAGATTCTGGCATTTCATATTGTTTTTGTATGGGATAAAGAGAGCTGGAATGTTTGCGCTGTATCGCTTTCATTTAATTGGACTGTTTCAGTGATAAAATATACTTCGTTAATTGTTGCATAACATTCAGCAATTCAATGAGGTCTTCTCTATATACTGGAACTCGACTAGCAAAAATTGTAATTTTTGGTGCATACGATGTTAAACCGAAAGCCATTTCAAAAAATTATTATATTCTCCTGGTACAGTGATGTGATGATTCTCAGAGAATTTTTTCCTTCACAACATTACGGATGTGATAGAGCGAAATGCATTAATGTGATTGGATTTACTCGAAATGCAGAGGCAGTTGATAATATAATGTAAAATATTTGAAATATAAAGAAAATAGATCAGTAATAATATCAAATTGATGTATTCCGAAACTTACCGAATTTCGTGTGAATGAATACCTCATTTATGAATAACGTACTTGACACCAACATAGAATGTACAACAGCTCTGCGTTGTATAAACACACACTGAATTATTGCGAATACGCTGACATTATTCTTTTTTCCCTCATGTTCCCCAGTGGAACATAGGGCTTCAAGCTAGTGGCTTGAATTTTCTGTAGAAGTGTTTATTATACAGGGTGGGGTTGCTAGCCTATGCCCAACCTTTCCTATTCACCACCATTATTTCTGGCTTAGTGAGGTCAAGGAGTGCGTTGGCCGGCGATCGAACCCCGGACTATGTGCGTGGTCGGCGAGCGTCCTTACCACTATGCCACCGACGCGCTAGACATTATTCTGCTCACCATAAAATCTTAATTGAGATCTCAAATATTTGTTTTCTCATTATAAAGTATGAATTATGCACATGCAGTTCATGTACGAGTTCTGAAGCTGTTTGAATTTACATATAGACGTATCAACAAAATAACAGTATATGTTCTGATATTACATATGTCAACATACATTTTAGGACACACTTTGTTCGCTTATACGTATTTGGCAACTTTACACTTAGATCTCAAAAGTTACTCAAATAAGGTCAAATAAATGATCCACGTACAGACATTCAACAAATTTTAACAGTGAAAATTATCATCCCGACGGGTTCATTTTTATTCCTTTACAATCATCATTACATATGGCTTACAAAATTGAAATTACCCAGTCAGTGATCTGTTGCACTGTGAGACTATTGATTAGGATGCCTAGAAGTATGAACTGATCAGAAATATGAATCAGTAAATGGTATCAAAAAGTACAAAGGATTGAACAGATGATAGGATTTTGCAACGAGCATTTTCTCATTTGTGAGCATAAATTTATGGACATTAAGAAATAAGTAGCGTTACGTTAATAAAACAGTTGGGACTGTCGAATGTGATAACGTCGAATGTGAAGATGTTTTTTAATAATAATAATAATGGCTTTATTCCAAACAGTATTTGTGGTACAGGTATGGAATTTTCAGCGTTCATTACCATATTGCATCTAATTACCTCATAAATTTTATAAGGATTTAAAAATAAAAAGCAACAACAACAAAAGGAGAAAAGAGAAATAAAAGAAATAAAAAAGAACAGCATTGCATTCACATATTTAAACAATGCACCACAGCATATGACATATAAAATTGGTCTGTAATGGAATATATGAGCAACAATATAATAGTAACAAAGAAAGGAGAACAAAAGCTAATGGGAACTATTTGTTAGAGTGCCGCAGTAAGTTGATCGTGTCATGCCTAACAGTTTTCTCATCACATAACAGCTGTGCCAGATAAGGTATTGTGGAGTTTTTATACTTGGTAGTCCTGGCATATAGCTTCCTATAGTTGCTTCTAGTTCTACCAGATGAAATGCAAGGAGAGAGCTGCGTATGGAGAGGGTGTTCGGGGTCTGACAATATAGAATTCGCTAGTTTCTTACATGACATTATATGTCTATCCACAATAGTGTTAACCAGTTGGTTTAACGAAATCCCACTTCCCCTACTAACAGCTTTTAGTGCCCTATGCAGCGAAGCAAAGTCTTTCTTAAGTAGTCCAGGGAAGATTAATGGGGAGCAGTAAAGAGGGATGGGTAGAATACAGGAATTGACAAACTGAGAAAGCAAAGACTGCTTTATACCAGACTGTCTAAACTTCCTAACGTAGAACGTTAAGCGAAACATCTTTCTAGTCACTAGCAAGATGTGAGAGGACCAGAAAAGATCGGAGGAAATACTCAGTCCAAGGTACTTGACATTAGATGTAGTTTCAACCTCTATGCCGTCAATGATAGTGGGACCATGTGAGCTAGCTAGTTGTTGAAGGTCACGTTTTCGTCTGAAAGTAAAATTTACTACCTGACATTTAGACAGATTCAGATTAAAACCGTTTGAAGAGGACCACTGACTAATTTCCGAGAGAAAGTTATTTAATATGGAACAGTCTGACTGAGAGTTGACAGGCATGGAGTCAGAGAGGTCATCAGCATACTTGACAGAAGTTGCTACATCAGAATGGGGCAAGTCATGTAAGAAAAAAGAAAACAGAAAAGGAGAAAGAACAGCACCTTGAGGAACACCAGCTAAAGTAAGTGAGGTAGTGGAGGACTTTCCATTGTAGACAGTGTACTGCTTCCTATCAGAAAAGTAGGAATACAACCACTTATTTATCCAGCTCTCACTCTGTGTTGCAGCAAGCTTACTTAACAAGAGAGACCTAGGTACAGAGTCGAATGCAGATGTGTAATCAAGGAAGGCACACCGAACATATTTGGCTCCTCTCTCTAAACTAGAGACTATATTATGATGTAGAACTACAGCGGCATCTAAGGTACACCTACTATGTTTATAGGCAAACTGGTTGGGGTCATTAAAAGGCTTTAAAGAGGGTTCAAGATTAAGTAAAATAAGTCTTTCCATAACTTTTAAAAAAGGTGAGGTAATAGCAATGGGTCTAAACTTGACAGTAGGTCCACTTGTTGATTTGGGCACTGGAACAACCTTGATATTTTTCCATGAGTCAGGAATAATACTTTTGGAAAAAGATTCATTGAAAATGTCGGTTAATGGGTAACATAAGACGTCAGCACACTTCTTAAGGATAACAGCAGGAACTCCATCAGGACCAAGGGACTGGGTAGGTTTGAGACATTGAAGACACTTGAGGACATCATTCGTGTTAAAACAAGAGAAGCAGTCATTATTTATACTATTAGATTTGGGAATCATAACATCTGCAGGGATACATATGAAGGATTTATTAAGCATATCAACATCAACGGAAGTATCATTCATTATTTGCTTACCACCTGTGATTTCCTCTAATAGCTTCCACATATTAGATGAGGATTTACATGAAAGAAACTTCTGGTTATAGAGAGCATTTAGTCTTTGTAATTCAGCTTTAATTAAAGTGTTCATTCTCTTAACGCCAGATTTATTTCTCATTTTGTACAACCTCTCTTTTTCACGGCGAAGCTTTTTAAGTTGAGAAGAGGCGAAACGGTCGAACTTTAAGAAGATTGTCTCTTTAGGACAACAAACATCAAGACAGAAATTGAGATAATGTGTTATGTTACTAATTGTGTTGTCAAGAGCTTGTTCAGTAAACAGGTCCCAGTTTGTGTCTTTTAACATTGTCCTTAGATTCGGTATGTTGTCATGTGAATAACATCTGTGTTGTGTTTTCTTTCCAAGGTGGGAGAAGACCCTTTTGTGCAGCTTTCCATATACCTTGGGCAATACTCTTATGATGCAGTGATCAGAGTTCAGTAGTGTGGCTCTTTTCCGAGCTTCAAATATTACAATGTCATTTGTGAACACAAGATCTAGAATATTATCCATTCGAGTCGGGAAGTTGACAATGTTATCATGACCAAGTGAAATAAGGAAACTGTGATCACTAGAATTGAAATCTCCAGTAACTATAGACAAGGAGTTTCCGAAGGAGGTGGCAGCAAGGGAGGTAAATTCATCCGCAAATAAAGACAATTCAGTGAAATTGCATCCAGGCGCAATATAAATGTTCGAGATGTATATGTAGTTATATTTTGACAAATGCTTAGGTCGACATTTGACGCTGAGGCAGTCAATGTTGTCACTAGAGAATTTGAAACATACTTTATTAGATGTACACCATTGTGAATTTATGAAGATGGCGACACCGCCACCACGTTTCTTCCTAGAACTACATCGATCTTGTCTGAATAGTTTGAAATCATGCAGATACACTAGATTGTCATCGTATAGATCATGTAGCCATGTTTCTTGAAGTGATATGATCCCAGTATTTCGATATATAATGGAAGACACAAGTGACTGAAGACAGTTAATCTTGGCTGGCAGGGAGCGACAGTTAGTACTCATGATTGCAGGAACGGTCATAAATTGAATAGGGGTGTTTTTTAAGGCTCTTTGCCACCCGGTATGATGCTTTTTTTGTCTTTTTTATGGCATATCCGATCAGTAGGTTTTAAGGATATTAAATACTCACGAGAATAAATAATCCGATTAGAGGACATATTAGAATAAAATTTAATTTTTAAAATAAATTGGAAATGAGCAATTAGATGCAATATGATTTGTAATGATTAAGGTATTTGGTAGCCCAAGATTTAAGCAGGCCGCCAAGGTCATATTACTATTTATCTATTATAATTACCTTGCCTGTGCTTGACTGTGATCACCTCATTACGTCACCAAAAGTAGTCTTAAACGGTAATTGTTAATTGACCTCTTCTTCCCGATATAATTTATTCGATGAGTGAATATGTGATAAGAATTTTCAGAGTGTATTGTTTAAGTGCATCTGCTATTGCAGGAGGACTTGGTCTTCTAACAACGCAATCAAAGTTTATAAGACTGATGCAGATTTCGAATTGAAATACATAATGTGTGAGTAGCGTGTAGTTTACATGAAGTAGCTGGTGTGTCAGCCACTCATCTGTAAGCAAGTTCCCTTCATATGATTGGAAGATTTCACCAGCTAAAATAAGTTTTCGGCCAACACGAGTGGTAGTGAAAGATGACAAGTTACTATGGATGAGTGAAATATAGGGACCATAATTGGACTATCACCATTTTGAATTCATTCGGAATATCCTTGATTCATCATATAGTTACATTTAGCTCGTGAGCAGGTCATACATGAGTGCCAAATATGTAAAGGAACGAATGATGTAGGTTTAATGCAAATTTGATAGACGATAGATGATAGAATATACTGATGATGCATTGAATATAATAGAGTTTGGTCTCAGTTCACCATATGACCACCACATTTCACCGCTGTTTGCCGTCCATCGACATCATGTTTGGTAATAATTTCTCTTTTCAGCATCTTTTTTCATGGCCTGTCGACCTCACTCATAGCAGGAATCTTTCCTAGTGAATGAAAATATCCAACTATACAATGAAATCTGTGACACGCATCCATTCAAGTACACCCTAAATGATATACATTCAGGATTCCCGACCACATTTAGTCCACATTACCATGGTCGAATCGTGAAAATGTGTAGAAATTTTTGAAACTACTTGTGTGTATAAGCGTATCAACATGGCTCACTTGAGTAAAAGTTCTGTTGTCTGCATCAACATTCATGAAAACCTAAATTGAATAAGTTACATTAATGAAAAATTTATTTTACCAACATTTGAGCTACTTAGTGAGAGTAAGTAGAATAAAGTGTAAAGTAAAATTGTGTTTCGGCGTTCTCTATGTCGTATTATTTTCATAAGGGAATATAATTTAACCATTATTCCTGTACTCGCTTCGAAAATAATTTCTAGAGCTTTTAAAATTTTCTAGCACTCTATCTCAAGACTTCAAACAGTTGAAGCAATCACTATTTACAGAAAATATCATGCAGCCTGTCGGGTTGAGTAACCACTCTTTCACATGACTGCTTTATTCTTTTCTATTTTCGGTTTCTCTCTCTATTACACAAATTAATCAATATCTACATACTCTCACTGGAAGCTATGTTAAACATTGATATCTTGAAGTACCTGTCTCCAATTTATTTAGTTCTTTGATAACTGTTATTGATACTGTGTGCGAAAAATGGCATGCAGGTTTATAAAATTTGATACTGAAATTTGGTACTGAAAAGAATACTGACATTATTCGATGGTTCTGCTGAGGATCTGGTAAGCAACCTAGTGCATGAATTTGAATCAGGTGTAGAGGTGAGTTAATACTCAGAGTGCTATCAAAATCCTTTCCCAAAAGTCAGTGAATTTTGTGTGATTTTAGTATTTTAGTGTATTCCAGTTCCTTGAAATTATTTAATTTTGAAAAAATACCTTCCTTGACAGTTTGACTAGCATGCACAACACTTGCTTCAGTTTAAATTGTTTCATAGCATTCGCGTCGTTTTGCGTAATTATGCTGAATTTCGCAAACATTGACTGAGTTTCGGTGTGTGGTCATATAGAGAATGACACTAAGATGCCGTTATCGTTCTACCTCAAAATCAGAATTATTACTTCGACTACACACCCACCATAGTTTGAAAGTATGAGACAAGTAATAAAAGTATGGTTTATGGGAAAGATAATGATGATAACCAGCAGTTTCTCAGGCCATTCTGATAACGAGACACTGGATTAGGCGCCTTCACTATGTAAATTGAATGTACATCATTTCGACACCATCTCATCACTCTTTTGTACACTGTGTGCTCTAAGGTGCACAGTTATCGATTGTCGAAATCTGTTTGATAAGAAAATGTTAAGCACTATGAAACAATATTTCTAATTAGGCAACCATTTCGTTTCAGTATGAATGTCGCCCAATTTTACTGACCATATCTGGCCAAGTCCACCACCTTGTTTCTTTAGAAAAATGTTGTTCACACAAATGAAGTATTTCAAAAGAGAAACAGTTGAAAGTATGGTTTGTGCAAATCCTTCCACAAATTGATTATAGTTGTATAGCAGAATTTATGCCTACCTCAGAAGTATAGCACAATATATAAATGGCGAGAGTGATTGGCTGCATCACTGAATTCAAAAATAAGTGTTCACTTCGAAAATAAGGACACATGTTGTGAAGCGTGCCACACAATTACATGGAGAGAGAATTTCATTGGTTTGTTTCATGGAAGTATAGTGACGAGGAACTATTCACTTGGTTTATCTTCACCGAAAGGAAAGGAAAATTTTAAAAGGAATGCAATATGGCGGCAGGTGTCATAGGCACGTCAATGAAATCAACAAATATCTTGCACACTAGGATACTTAATTTATGAAACTGAGGAGTTTGATACTGAATTAGAAAATATAAGCAGCATGTTTCTGAAATATTCTCATATATTTTCAAATGACACGACGACTCGGAGTGTTATAGAATGTTTACGATCACACCGATCAGATTAAATAAATAAATAATACCAATGAATTGCTCACTAACGGCTGGCCTTATTCATGTGGGTAGACACTCGGTGTTCTTGTTCTTGAAGATTAGAAAGTGTCAGATGCGTAATCACAATGCACTAACAACAACAGAGTAAATCTAACTCAAGACATTAAGGCTTCAATGCGAACGTGTTTTGCTCGTATTGGAATGTCAAAAAACCGTGAGTATTTAGCGCAGGTTATATTGACCGGAAAAGCACTTGTTTTCAATAAACACTTCTTTATTTATTCGAATTTTAAATCCAATAATGTTGGTATGCGGTGGCGACTAAGAGATATTCCAAATAATTTTACAAGATAGATGTAGCTGTATATAGATTATATGTTAAAAAGATTTCGAACGAACAATTGTTTTCGATAACTTCTTCTTCAGGCTCTACAGCTATAAATCCATGAATAATAGAGTACATATAGTCAATAAAGGCAAATGAAAATAATATCAGAAACTGTATTGGGGTGCACGTGTAAGTTGAGATGATAGTCCATTAGTTAACATAGTCAATCAAATGTGTATAAGGTGTATAGTCAGAAAAATGTGATGATGTGTGAATGAACAATTGGGTGATATAGTGTTGTTTTATAGTCAACGGAATACAAGTGTCATTGGGGTGAGAGAAATGCGATAACCACAAAATACATACAAACACACATTAACAAAGGGGACACTGAATGTGAGGGCTGACCGATAATGTCTAATGATAAAATAAAGAAGTACCGAACAATCTCCCCAAAGGCACATGATTATGCCTCCTAGCCACAGCTGAGGCTTTAGAGATTAAGAGAGAGAGAGCAGACCTATGTGTACAGAACAAACTTATTCACTCTCTTTGTCTACCCTGGCCCACTATAAGGTCACCGGGATCATAATTTTTCGTACTGTGATTATCATTATTATCATTTTGTGATATCATGTCTTTATTATCCATTTCTCCACCCAGTTTATTTCACCTCATTGTTACCCTTAATTTTTGTCAACCTTGATGATTTTATACTAAGCCTACCAATTCTGTAACATCTGATTACAATTAACAATTTAGCCTCTTTATTTTAATCATTAGACATTATCGGTCAGCCCTCACATTCAGTGTCCCCTTTGTTAATGTGTGTTTGTATGTATTTTGTGGTTATCGCATTTCTCTCACCCCAATGACACTTGTATTCCGTTGACTATAAAACAACACTATATCACCCAATTGTTCATTCACACATCATCACATTTTTCTGACTATACACCTTATACACATTTGATTGACTATGTTAACTAATGGACTATCATCTCAACTTACACATGCACCCCAATACAGTTTCTGATATTATTTTCATTTGCCTTTATTGACTATATGTACTCTATTATTCATGGATTTATAGCTGTATAGCCTGAAGACGAAGTTATCGATAACAATTGTTCGCTCAAAATGTTGTTTTGATTTCAATATGTGGATTTTTCTTTTAGAAGATTAAATGTATATAGATTAAGATCAAGGTGGAGCAATTGTCGATTAATTGCGATTGCCATTTAAAATATGCATGGTGAATTAGAGCGTGTTATCAGATTAGATGGAATATATATATAATATATATATATATATATAAATTCAGACAAATGAAGTACGCCTTTCAGTGGTGAGTGTAGTCTGTGGTAGGGGAGACAATTTGAATACCACAGAGAAATAAACCGACAAGTGCGGTATGCTCCAGGTATGTTCGAAGGGTGAGAAATAAGAACAACGATGCTGTGTTGCAAAATTAAATGTTATGTTCGTGAATGACTAACAGTTAATAAATGAAGTGAAGTGGAATGAACAGAGAGCTGTAAATATAATGACCAAAGTTAAAATGATAAACCGAAGTTCTAAGACCTGTTAACAAAAGACGTGAAGTCGAAGAAGCTGTGAAATAAACGTTTGTCGATGAAAGAAAGGAATATAAACGGGATAAACATTAAAAGTGCCAATGCTTGTGGATGATTTCTGGAACTAAATGATATGCCGAGGTGACCGAAGCATTTGTATACACGTTTTCAAAACATTCATCAAAACAGATAGGCGTATGTAAAATATTCAGTCTTCTAACACTTTCTAAAATGCTGAATACATTGAAGGTCATCAGTCCAGAATGTTGAGGTACCAACTGCTTTACTCGCCACTTCTCTTCTGATAAATCAGATCTCGTTCTGCCCATGAATTTCATGCCCCAGTCATTTGACGTTCAACGTCCCCAGTTGTGTCACTAGAATTATTAAATTTTTGAAACTTTTTTCGATCACTCAGAAGGTGACTCACTTTTTCAATACTACCATTCTTATTCACCCTAACTTCAACGACACGTTTGATCAGGTCTAGTTATTTTCAGCTTTTCATAGATTCTCAATTAATGCAATGCATTCTGTCGACTAAGGATTTCTTAGTCTAAAATTGATAGCTGGTGTAAATCAGAGTAACTTTGAATCGTATTCATTTGGGACCGAATTAAATAAATACTACGGGAAAATACGTTTCTATATTGAAAGACAACAAAATTAATCCGACAACGTCTCACACAATATTATAAACCGATATATGAAACATGTAGTTGTTGCATAAATAGTTAAAGTTAGAAACTTACCAATTGTGGTCGATTGATAAATTAATTCCAGTAACTTGTGCAGATAGTTGGTTACTCGTTGATATCCACTTCTTGTTTTCTCTGGTGTTCATTACGTTCATGGCAAAGCCGAATCTTTGAAATTCCGAGAGAGCTCATAAATTGCATGATTCCATATAAGTTTGTTTACTAGATATGTTACACAGTGAAACAGTATTACTCACTGGATGACATTTCGAACACAATTTATTGTTCATAATCACATCAGTTATTACAACATCACTTCGAGACTTGAGTTTTCTCAAGTTCTCAAGGACACCAGCTTTTCAGAATGCAACTGAAAATAAAGTGTAAGCTAGTTTTCGTCTCTGCCATGTAGTTGAATACTAGGCGAATCCTAACTGAAATCCAGTGAATTGCAAAACGCTGTGGATTCAGTGTGTACGTTGTAGACTCCTTGATATATTCCTCTTATTAGTGTTCACATTTTACAAGAACATTTATGTTATTCTCACGAGGAAGAATAGTGGTTTCAAATTCACACAGAAGAAGAATTTTATTAACAACTCTGGTGAAATTATTTATTCATCAATATCGTGCTTTCATATGATATTGCCTCCTCAACTAATATTTTGATTCCATTCAGAGGAAGTTTTATATGAGAGGAAATTTTCAAGAATACAACTCTTATTGGAATGAACAGCCGGATGTATTCACAAACAGCAATGAAACAGTAGTTAATTATCCTTAGTTTGGAAGAAGATTCGAGAGTATGTGATAGTTGATTCAAAACACATCACTTGTTGACCAGTGACAAGGTTTTGTATTAATATAGAAAAACGCACTTATAAGTGATTACAAATCGATTAGGTGAGAAGAGATGAGTCAATGTCAATTAGCTGTTATTATGGTCTTCCACTGCATATTTTACATTCAACATTTTATACCAGCTTACATGTGCGGACATGAATACATAGGGTGGAGTTGTCGCTCTTTTACGTGAAGGTGACATGACAGACAAATCAACTTCAAAACATTCACTAAAGCAGATAAGCGTATAGAACATAATCTGATAAAATAACTACTAGTAAATTTAAGTTATTGATTGGTTTGCATAAACCGTTTCTTGTGAAGGTTGACCTACACGAGAAGCATGTATGCGGAATTATCAATAAGACTATTGTCAACTATTATCCTCCTTGCTCATAAATACCTTAGCATTTTGTAGATTTTATTCAAACTTTCATTTATCCATTTTCGCGAGGTGCAGATATTAAAAAGAAATGAATGCGCACATTAAACTGTTATTTACTGGCCATTTTGGATTACAAATGAAGAACCATTCACATCAATCAGTTTACTACTCCATCAGAATGATTATCATCATATGTGAATCACATTTCATGATAGAAAGTGCAGCAAAGTCAGTTTACCAGTCTATGTTGCATTGTTATCTCCAAGCTGTAATAAATATCAAGAAATATTTGCTCAGAAAATTTACGCCTACTCTAGGTCTACGCCGACTTTATCGTAAAGCGGTCTCTGGCGTATATTCACTCATGAACGTTTCTCATCTTGAACCTACCAAGGCTGATATATTTGGATAAGCTTAGTGTACATTTTGAATTTCAGGTTTCTGAAAACTTGACTGAACAAGATAACGAGTGCCTGAATTCAAATAAACATCTAGAGTACAAAAATGCCACGCTCAGTCTGTTTAGCATTGTCACTTAATAACCCATTTCTGTAACGTTGTGATCATGCATTCCCTATAGTGAAACAGAAAGAGCAGCAGCATAATGCATATAACCATTTTGTAGGTAATAGGATCCCACACACTTTGTTATTGTTCAATTATCTTAACGACTGTTAATCTCGTATAAGTTGTATACCATCAATTCCCACACACTTTGTTATTGTTCAATTATCTTAACGACTGTTAATCTCGTATAAGTTGTATATCATCAATTCTCACACACTTCGTTATTGTTCAATTATCTTAATGACTGTTAATCTCGCATAAGTGGTATATCATCACTCCCACGCATTTTGTTATTGACTATTACGACCAATTATTTCAAATACTGTTAGCTGTCTCTATTGGTTGTAAAATAGTATAAATACCATTTCCTAAATAAGTTATTTGTCGTCGTAGTCGTAGTTGTTGTACTACAATATAAAGTCAGAGACCAGACTTTGTCTTTTGATATTTGCGTGGTTCGCTGAATCGGAAGGTACCAGAAGCAGATAGGCATATTAGTCAGGCGCAGACAGAACAAGGCGACAACGTCCTCATCTAATTCCACTACGGTTACAACAGTAGGCAGTAAGATACACACCTGATCACACAATTTAAGTAAAAATTTGTTCATGTCACGTTTTCTGTACAAATACTTACTCGTTCAACATGATACACATTTGTTATCAAGTTGCAGGAACCATTACACTTCCCAACGCGAAAAGTAATTTGGACGTCAAAATTTACATTAGTTCTGAAATCGAAGTAACCTGCAAATTCTCTTGTCGAATATATTAACCCACAAGAAATTTCAGTTTGACATGTATAGCATAGTCTCTCAATTGGAAATGATATCAAAAGAATGCGATCACACTGTCCACCAGTTAAAATAATACGAAACCACGATTTAAGTGTTAAAGTAATATTTCTCAGATACACCCAGCCTTAGGTGTATATATGATATAGTAGAGTGTCTGAATTTTTCCCAGGTTAAATAAATGGTCATATCTAAGCTCACTGCTTTTAAACTCGATGACATTTATTCTATTATTGAAACCTACAAGAGTAGATGTGGGCATTTGTGATCACCTTGTTGTACGTTTTTGATGGGCTGAACTAAATTTCAATTTGGGGTGGTACTGTATTGTCGTGATGTTTGTTACTTCAGGTCTACTTCTATAGAAATGAATTCTCCTGAGTAAAACGTTTTACTATTTCCAGACATAACATGTCACAATGACCACTGAAAGCGCTTTATACGGTATGCTGTTTATCTATGAGATAATTTTAACTTTTGTATCCCAAGGTTTCATCACATTATGAAAGAGTCAGATTGTAAGTAATTAGTATTCACAGTACGAAGTGAATAAGTTCGAGTTATTCACAAATGACAATGAGACTAATAACAGCAGTTGTAGGAGACATGATAGGAATCCAGCTGCTTCGCTTGTAGACTCCCCGTTGCCTCTGGCATGAATTTATATTATAATTAAATCTAAACAAGAAGCGTTGTAGCAGAGTTAATGACGACATTTTATTTCGCTGCTTCTCTTGTCAACTGCATAAAGCCATGAACCATTTTAAGATGAATACGGATATATTCATTTTACATCTTAGATTTGAACGACATTATTATCGTGTGAATAAACGGCATTATAAGAAGAAATACGAGTAGTTGTTACTATTTCTTCACGAGATAATGATGTCCCACAAGCTCAGAATTAACAAGCACACAATTTGAGTATTTATGTTGCATGTTTTCGAGAGGGATAACACTGAAATTTAATCACATTATCTTATCTTGCTAAATTCATCTTTCTGGATCTAGCCAGGTTTATTATGGTAAACAGTTGCATGAAATTTGCCTCATTCAAGATGGCAGCGCCTTTCAGATTTAGGTATCACTGTGCGAAATAACACTATTGAGAATTTCAAATACTTGAATTAAATGCTAACTGGATTTGATGAAAAGAAACAACAAGCCTGATCACGTTTAATCGTTGTTGTTCTTCAAATGCAAAGTACCTATGAACACGTGAGGATTATCAATTTCAGAGAAATAGAGATTTGTGGCTAATTATGGAGAATGTAACCGTTCGATGCTCTCTGACATTTGAGTTTGGAACTTGGATATTTCATTACTGGTTTGCATGACGTTTTCATCAGTAACTTCATCAACTATTTTACAAATGAAAGCTCAGGAAACAGAATTATTTTCAAAGCCAGTATTATTTAAACTCATAGATAAAACTATGCTTCACAGTGAGATTAGCATTATATGTAACAAAATTTATAATTCATTTAAAGAATAGTCATCGAAGGAATAGTATAACAATTAGTGATTTGAGCATAATAGAAAAAAATTAGGAAAATGGTTCATAGATGTGGAATTGAGGTTATTCTACGATAAAATGAATTCTCAAACAATATAAGCTGATTTCAAATGTCAAATTTCAACATTCATTTCTGTAGTGCATTGGTCACGTTGATGTGTACGTAATTTGTAGAATATTTTCTTTAGTATTTTAGATTGCAATATACAGAAAATTTTGGAATAAAAATACATTTAACCTTTAAACCTTATAAATAAGTCATACTTGATTACAATAATATTTTCTGACTCATGCAAAATGTTACTAAAGCTTTTACCTCTCTGTCAACAGTTCCTGTCCAAATTCGAACTGCAAATTTTGATTTCATTTATCTGAATAATGTCTTATTGAAATAAACGCAAATTATGCTTATCAGTAAACGTACACCCTTCCTAACTGAAAAAACAAGTCTAATCTAACTGTTACACGCATTTCACCTGCCAGTTATTACTGAATTGATTGCAGTTTAAATTTGCTTAAGAGGAGACGATTTTCATGCAATGTAAAATGAAAACTAATTTGAGAGTCGATTTTCACGAATCTTTCTTATATGTTGGAAGTCGAATCATACACTGAAGTGGTCATTGTGATGACAGGCCTAGCGTTGATCTTTAGGCAGGAAACATAGTGAAAATCCCAGAATTCTACTTCAGTATGTATAAATGAAATAATAATTTTCTAACTGACTGTTCTATTCGAAACGCCTGCTGATTCTACCTTTTTCCTTGGAAAACCTTGGTGGAAGTAGAAATTGATGTTTTTTCCCACTTAACAAAGGTCAGTTGAATATGTCTGTATCGTGATACACACTGTGGCCTCCATTGTAGCCTAGTGCTGTCTTCCTGAGGATTTATTCTGATAAACTTACCATATATAGGTTGATTTATGTGACCGCATACCGTTTAAATCAAACACTGGTGCTCGCTAGTCAAAACAAAATGATTTACTGCCGCACAGCTCGTTTGCCGTATTGAATGCTAAATCATCAGAGAAAAACTTGAATTCACTTACCTGTGAGGGCTGAACCATTTCGAATTACACGAGATCTAGCAGAACAAACTGTTTGCAGAGCTTGTCAAAATTCGTTTGGAAGTTGCACTTTGAATAAATTGAGTATGGATAGAAAGTATTTTGTCAAACTAGACGAAATCACAGCATTCCCGGAGAATGATTTTGTTTTCGGAATGTTTAAGACTTAAGTCTAAATAATAACAGTTAACCACTATATTCTGTGTTCCACGTAGTAGTCGTGTTTTGCTGTAAAGTGTCTTGCGAAGATATTGGCTATCTCAATAGCTACATAACGAATAGCAGGAGACTAGCAAGAAGTATTCGAAAAATATTCTGCTCAGCAAAACTACTTTTTTCATTTCCTAGACAGCGAATTGTTGAGAATGAAATGAAGGATAACCGAGACAATTTAACCACATCTTTTCTTGTCAATCAGTTCAACTGCTCCTGAACATACAGCCTAGCCAGTGTGCTGATGAATATTTCACATCGTGGTTTGTTAGAAGAGTATGTAAAACTCATCCGATGTTTCATGTTGTTGCACTAATTGAGACAAACGGAAGCAATCATAGTCATTCTTCGCATCCCATCACACCTGCACATACGTGAGACAGTCGCTATTCGAACTATTAGGACTAAACTATGCATTCAGTAGCTTTTACAGGCATTTGCCCACCTTTGGATAGTTTAGGTCTTGTTAAGTGAACACATCACCATGCACTTTTTGATCTGTCTGTATGTCTTTCTAATATTTATTCCTAAATGCATGGTAATTGTAGTGAGGCCTGTTGGGATCTAACTGAAAACTAGTTTTGTTCGCTTATATGCTTTGTTACTCAGTTTACTGTCGGACTACTCAAAATTTTATTAAAGATTCAGAATGATTCTGTGATTATAAGAGGACAAAAGCCATGAAGATGAATTGTGGGATTTTGTAATACTTGATTTTATTTGAACTCTGAAAACTAAATTTCATGTACGTTTTAGTCATAGTCAGCTACTGTAATGTTTCCATTTTTAAAGTAAGCTAAAATTCGCCTACTTTGCCTTTCGTTGATTCCGGATTTTATAAAATTGTAGGAATTCAGACTCACCAAGCTTATCTGAATAGATAAGTGTGAATGTGTACTTTTTGGTAGTCTTCAGTCGTATTTATTTGAAATGAGAGCCATGTGGAATCCGTGAAGACAGAAAATTTTCAAATATATATATATGTAGGTATATTCATTTGACTGATTCAGTCCTGCATAACCGCATGCTTAATCTTACTGACCTTGATGGACAAGACGGAATATCTCCATACTTTAGTGGAGTAACTTTGCGAAATTAATTTTTTATCTCGAAATTGGTCTTTAAGAAATAAGTTTTACATCACATCAAAACGTATTCCGAGACGTATCTCATCTGTAAGAGTACTGGAGCTTGAGAAATTTAGGTTGATTTTCATCTGTCAGAGGGCTTAATATTTATTCTCTTATTACAGATACGTAAAGAAATTCCTCTTGAAATCTTCTACAATCGATGATCACCAGTTTTGAACATCATTAAGATAGGTTTCGGGATGACTGATTAGATGCTACTGGGTAAACTTCATACAATGTTCTGTAGGGAGTCAATGTTAGTCTTGATCAGTTGCATTGTAATGTACGACAGGGATCATGGAAGTTATCTGTGAAGTCAAAACGTCATCCTTTTCAATTTTTTCAGTTTTTGTTTGATGCATATTCTTTGGTTGCAAGAAACTTCCCTGAAAATTTCGAATACAAACATTAAGTTTCTGTGAAGGCGAGTCACTTACTAAACACGAAGTTTCTGGTAAACAACTAGAGCCCAAAATATTGCTAATGATGAAAATTCCAGCTAAATGTTGTTTCTAGGTTTCCAGGCCGTACGTGTTACGAACTTCCTGAAATAATTTAAGCGCCGAGTCAGATTGATTCATTATAAATTGTTTAAATTAATCCCAGCGTGTTAAGAAAATCAAAATAAGATTTTTCTGAACGTTTTGCTGGATAAATGACCTTCAAATAAACTGAATTCAATTTATGTTAAAAAACTTTGACTATATATTTTGATGAATAATAAAAATCCGAATACATCTGCTGAAGAAGCTGTGGCTTACACAGCGAAACGTTCAGAAAAATCTTGTTTTGATTTTCTTAACACGCTGGGATTAATTTAAATAACTTATAATAAATGTTGTTTCTCCTGACCCAACTAATTGGTTTGACGAGAAGTGGCATCCTGACTATATGTCAAATATTAGTGGTTGTATTATATTCACAGACTGCGTTTTTCTGCATTTCTCAGCTATAAATATCAACATTTGCTTTTATTTATTTATTTGTTTATTTGATTTACAGCTTGATTCCACACCGTATTTTCAGTACAAGTATGGAATTTTCAGCATGGATATCGGTAGCCCAAATTCAGGCCGACCATAGATATCGGTTGTGCGCCGGCAGGGGATCAAACCCCGGACCATGTGCATGGTCGGCGAGAGTCCTAACCACTGTGTCAGTGAACAACATTCTCTACGCAATCATTTACTGCTTGAACTGTGCTTCACAAGTTCATAATCGAGATGACTTTTCAGCAGTTACATTTGGCAGGTCAGATTTATACTACCCGGTTATACTTTCGCAATACTATTTAACAACTTATGCTTCAGCCTACGACTAATACTGACAGACCTTAATTAGTGTATTCTGATCATAACCAAGTTTGAATTATATCAGACGGGTGACGACATACGTGCTATTTTTCAAATAATTATGGTATCTTTATTTTAAACGTATTGTGCACCTTTTTCAAGAAACAAGATTTAATCAGATTATTAACTCACCTTTGTCTATTATAGTACGATTGCAAATTTCGATTTTCTGGCGTGTCACTTTAGTAGCTATCCCCCTTATCCTCAAATTATTACTATGCCTAGAAATTGGTGAAGCAAGACTTTGGTGATACGATAATTTTTTTCCAAATACTACCTTTATCCTTGCTGTCACAGTGCCACAGAAACTACAAGCCTCAAGCTTGAAGCCCTATGTTCTCCTGGGAACGTGGTGGAAAAAAATAAATTGTTTTAAACTGCGTTTTCTATCCATCACAATCGGAATCGTCAAATTATACACAGAATACACATGTAACTTGTGGTGGATAATGCTTTGACGTGTGCTACTGTTAAGATTTACCAGAAGTATACGAGAAAGCATTATTCGATTCACAAGTATCTAACAGAGGAGCGATGGATTTCGCATCAAAGAAAGCAAGTGAACTATAACTGTGAAGAAACATGCAAGACACGAAAAGGATATAAAGAAACACACATGCAAAAGACTGAATTAGCACAACGCAGAAGATATGTGGAAATACATAGTTTTCTTCTCTGTGTATGACAAACTGCGGATAACGATTCAACTGCCAACCCCTCTGGTGTTCTGTCACAACACAAACAATTGTACTAATAATCTTGACTAAAGATTAGTTCCTTTGAATTTACTCTGTCACGTTAATGAACTACTTTTTTAAAATCCCTTGGGGAATAATTAAAAATATATAATACACACGATCGTATTAAGAGGACAAGTTTGTCGGGTTGATACAGGTTTCAAGGAATATATTGCTATTGGAAGATTAGTCGATTATTAAATCTGTTGTTGTAAAATAAGAACCATTATGTTACTAAAATGGAGCCAAACTAAATATAACTCACACTTTTCCACTGGAATGAATAGAAAATATTTATTGACGCTTACAGTTCCCAGAGAACTGTCAACACACTATTATGTTTTTTTTAATTTCAATTTTATGACAGCTTGATTCCACACAGTATTTTGTTGCAAGTATGGAATTTTCAGCATGTGATAACCGTAGCTCAAATTTTGCAAGCCGACCATCAGCAGGGGATCGAACCGCAGACCTTGTGCATAGTTGGCAAGAATTGTAACCGCTCTGCCACCGACGCACTATTTACTTTACATTAGTGGTGTGAAGGCTACACAGTTTATAATAATGATGCTGTTTTATTTCATAAATCCTTGCTTAGTTTACTAGCTGTCAAGTTTCAAAGCCGGTCTCAAGACTGTGGAAACAAGAAGCATTGGATATGGGAGTAACGACTTTTTCCTGAGAATTCAATCAAACTGTGACAGAATCTGCAATACACGAGAAAAGTAATAAAAATACAGAATATGAAGAACAAACTAATTTGTCTCTCCATTCTGACAGAAGAAGTGATGTGGTATGGTGTTAGATTTTGGAAGGCCAGTGAGCCAATGTGTCCTCTTTCGATGAAATGAACAATGGGAATAAGTATGTGAAATGCTGGTGCCTGAGGGACTGTACAGGTTGTTCAAAGAAATAGGAAGATACAGCACTGAAGTGTTAGGAATCCGTGAGTGCACGTGGTATGAATATGGACTATGGAAGGTGTCTTGTGCAGTGGAAACCAATATACTCCAAAATAATGACAGCAAGATAAATCTCAAAATGAAGGGAGGTTACAATTACCCAATGATTACGCACATACAAAGAACTCGCGGTAGGTAAAGGATGAAAATTTCTGTGCATAACTGCAAACAGTGATGGCTAACATCTCAAATGGTGACATCAAGATCACAGAGGGTGACATGAATACTAAATTGTGAGCGGACAGTCCAGGAAGAGGCCCTCAGAGAAATGACGGTTAACAAATACCCTGTGCAGTCTCTTAACTTTTAAGTGATTTGGTGATCTGAGTCAACGTCTTCAGGCATAAGGATATACACAAAATAACATGCGTTTTGCCAAATGGACACACAAGAAACTCGGCAGACTTCATCCCAATGATGCTCAAGAAGGTAGCGACGCAGCTTGATGGACATAAATTTGATAATAGGATCCAATGTAGGCTCAGAACATCATTTAGAACAAAGAAACTTCGGCATGATGAAAGAAAAGGTATCTACTAACTAGAAGAATGACTACCTTGTCAAACTATCGAATAAGATAGAATAAGGCCTTCACAGGAAAAGGTATGCAATCTTACTCTAGTCCGCGCTATGTAAAATACTAAGTCAGATCAAGCTGGAAAGAATGAAAATCGCGCTTTATACAGTACTCCGGCTAGAGCAAGCTGGATTCTAGAGAAGCAAATCACGTGCTGATCAAGTTGCCGCTCGACGCATCAGCACTGAACAAAGCAAAGATTTCGACTTAATCTCTACTGGAGTTTCCTTGACTTTGCAAAGGACTTCGACAGCATTAAATCAGAAGTAATTCGGAAACTTCTTCAACACTATGGCGTGTCTGGGGACTTTACTGACCATATTCAACAGCTGTATGATTACGCCACATGTTAACTAATGCACAGCAGAAAACTCAACAAGGTTTTTAAAGTGAATATAGGAGTAAAGTAAGACTACCTCTTCGCTGTCACCAATTATATACCTAGTGTGATGGACTGGTGTATGTGGCAGACTTGACTAAAGAGGGGGAACTAATGAACATATCAAAGCTAGAGTCAGAAAGGTAGGGCAATTCTTCATCAACCTGAAATTAGTTCGGAAATTTTTTCACTCACTATCAACAACAAGATCCGGATTTTTAACTCAAATGTGAAGTCAACCAGTTCTTCTATAGGGGTCAGAAACCTAGTTTTCGCGTCACGAAAAGCATCTACAACTTGCTTTGCAGATTTTATGAACAGCTGCCGTCTCCAGCTCCAAACCGAGGATGGAATGCCTAGAAAGTGTCATAATAAAGGACTTTAAACGAAAGAACCAAAGAAGTACCTATTGCCTAACTAATACAATTATCGAAGAAAAAATGGAAATGGATGAGACACACGATGAGGAGAACGTCAAAAGGCATCGTTCGCCAAGTCCTTGAGTGCAATGCAAATAGGGAAAGACGAGTAGGGTGTCTGACAGATCGTGCGAAAAGAATATGAGACAGTATGGGCAATCTATTTTTCACTTCACGTTCCCCAGCGGAACATAGGGCTTCAAGCTAGTGGCTTGAAGTTTCTGTAGCAGTCCTTATTTTACAGGATGAGGTTGCTAGCTTCATGCCCAACCCTTCCTCTTCACCAGCATTATTCCTGGCTTAGCGAGGTAAAGGAGTGCGTCGGCAGGGGATCGAACCCCACACTATGTGCATGGTCAGTGAGCGTCCTAACCACTATGCCACCAACGCACAAATTCGTATGGTCTTATGGTCAGCTAAAGAGAAATGCAGAAAATAGAACAAAATGGAGACGTGCCGTTGAAGCCCTATGCTCCACTTGGAAATGATTAATTCTTCAAAAAATCACTGAATTATAATCACTGTCCAACCTTAAAATATCTTGCTAGTCAGTCTTTGGATCACTGTTACGCTTCTCAATAAAGATTATCTTTAGCATTTTGCATGATAAAATAAACTCAATTATGTTTTTTCATTGTAGTGAGAATTGTATTAAACATTCTGAATTGCACCATAGTCTGATTCTGGAAGAGTGTTCCACAGTTTCACAAATTTGTTATATGCCTTCCTTTGAAGACTGTTCATACGAATGATTCAAATAAAGATCAAATGTTCTGTATCAATTAATTTGAAATAACGCTTCACATTGATTACAACTTAGTTTTTACTTGCAGATGTGACTTCATATGAGATTTTGCAAAATATTTATTTCACTAAACTTCTTACTTATGTCCTCTGAGAAATAAAGAAATTCGCATAAAAAGAATCCAAAAATCTAAAACCACTCATTCGCCTTAACGAGAAATCAAAAGTGTTCAGCATTTAAGCAAGCTGGTATCCAATACAAATTTGGAATGCTGAAACCATCAGTTAAATCAAATTGATTAGTTTTTGTTAAATAATCCTGTTGCTCAAGTGGGGAGTTATATGTCTGACGTGTTTTATGTCATTTGTTGTGCTTTGGTCTTTTTAAATACTTTTCATTCAAATAATTTTGTGACATATGTTGCAGAAAATCCATATCGCATCAACCTGATTACTTATGCGACCAAATATGCTATGTACCGTCATCCATAATTCTCCAAATCCACCATTAGTTAGCTCTTGCAAAGACCCCAGCTATTACTGTAACAGATCACTTTCTACTGAACTAATGATTTTTTGATCCTCCTTAGAAAACCAGTGGTCGTACTTTCACATATTTCATTATTGTGCACGAATATCAATAAAATAAAAACGATTAAAAATTCATAAAAAAACGCTAATGATTACTGCTGAGAGTGTTTTCTATTATGTGAGCAGTCTCAGATTTCAAAGAATGTAACATTCGAACTTACTTAGGTCTTCTGGAAAGATACAAGAACACCCTGGTTTAAAAATGCTGATTTCAAATCAAAAACTAATGCATGAAATATATGTATATATTCCACATGATTTACCACTGGGTATTCAAATTCTGCAGTGTTTGCATTCAGGACCACGATCAGTCCATGGTGAGGATTAGTTGCAAACATTCGCCTGAATAAAGACGAAATAATTAGAAATTTGTATTTTTAACACGAGTAAGTTAACTATGCGTTTCAGTTCAAATGAATTATTGGTTTTACCGAGTCATTTGTGATCACCTGTTGTAGTTCTTTGCACTACTAATTTCTTAGCTAAAAGCACATCGTGAGAAACTCAGTGAGCATGCGATTAAAGCGTACCAGTTGACATTCAAAAATGAAAATTAAAGAAGTCCTAACTGATTACACTACATGTCTGTCGTTTTGCTCAATGTACGTCCGGTAAGGAAATGTCATTCGTTGCATCCAAATTTTCTAGCGTAACAGTTTATCAGAGAAGATTTAATTTGATAGCTAATGGAGTGATAATGAACATGGAATGCGCTGTCACATTCTTTTTCAAGCAGAGAGTAATCTGACATGTTTCATGGTATTACAGCTTGAACCAATACACTTGTTACCTCAATGTCAGAAATGGCTTTTTGCCAGCTGGTCATTTGATCAATTTTCATTCCACTCACTTCAGCCTGCTATTCTGAGTAGTGATATCTACATTCTTTAACTGGTGCGCAAGAAATCCACCTCATAGTCATGTTATGTGTGATGAATTAATGTTTTTAGAAGAATGCAGCATGCTCATTTATTTCTGTACGACTGATATGATTTTCATATAGTAAGGTGGCTACTACTAGAAAAGGCTACCTTCAGACGATGTGAGAATTCTTTCGTGATTGTGTTATTTCCACCACAGAATGTTTAAATGTTACATTATATTTCATATTCAAGCAACATCATGCGATAGGTGAAGTTTCCACTGATTACGATGCAGACTTTTGACATGGAATATAGTACAGTAAATACTCGACCTGAAATCTTAGCAGACATGTTTCAGAATTGCGGCTTGTTTTGTAAATGGTTTGCTAGCAGTTGAATGTACAAACTGATCAATAAAAGCTAAGCTTTTCCAATCAAAGACATGGAAAAACACACTTCCAAGGATTGTGAATAACTGAACAGCTACTCTATTACAAATAGTCTTACACATTTTAATTTTCCTATCACCCATAACCTTAAGATTCATAGATTTTAATTTATTATTATTATTGTATCCTTTAATTCCTACAGGAACATAGGGCTTCAGCCGTGCGTCTCGATTGCGTTCGGTTCTCTGTTAGTGTCTTCACCTGGCTCCATGTCTGCCCACACGTTTTCATCTCCTCTTCACATGACCTCCTCCAATTCACCCTTGCACTGACGACCAACTCGCCGCTTCCCTTTCGGGTTCCACTCGAGCAGTGGCTTGTCTAGTGATGTCACTTGATGGTTTCCTCAGAGTATGGCCAATCCATCTCCATTTCTTCCTGCTTATTTGTTTCACAATCGGTTCCTGGTTGGTTCGCTCCCAGAGATCCCTGTTGCTGATCTTTTCTGACTGGCCATCTGATCTTGAGTAATGAGCGAAGACAACTGTTAATGAAGGTTTTTAGTTTGTTTGGGATGCTCTTTATGCCGCGCCAAGTCTCTGATCCGTATAGTAGCACTGACTGACTTCACATTGGAGTTGAAAATCCGGATCTTATTTTTGATGCTGAGTGTTGTTGACCTCCACACAGCCTTGAGAGTAGTGAAAGCTTGTCATCTCCGTCAAATGTAGATATTTCACTATTCGTAATCTACAGTTAGTTTATGGTTGCATTCAAATCCTTTTCGGACACTTATTTATTCAGAACAGTTAACTAACCCTTTGTAACTAATTAAATTTCAAAAAGAAAGACCACTGAATATTTAATAACCCAGTAGCTGATGATGATGACATCATATTATAGTCGTTGAAATAAGTTAAATTTTATGCAGCCTACAATTCCAGAGGAAAAGAATATTTGCTCAAGCCAATATTGATGTACTTTAGTAATAAATATTCAAAACAAATAGTGGTTGACAGATATGTTTGATGTAAATTAATAAATGAATATATGAAACCAATATTTCACTTGATATCTACAAACCACATAGAAGTTTTTCACTGATAAAAATAATTTAATCACTGAGGCAGGTTGACATATATAGCTGAATTGACATGCATTTTTTCGGATTCCACTTATTCCTTATTGATATGGTTCGATATGTGTAAAAGCTTGCTCTCCACGTCTCCAGTCCGTATGTCTCGTTAACACATCTGTCATGTACTGAATAATATTTAGCCACGTTACTTTAAGCCAGAACTGAATGTATCAATCGTTTTTTCCCTTGATTCCATGTTTTTTTCTTTTGAGAAATATTTCAGTCACCAGCGATCCATTTCATAGTATTTTTTCATCTTTACATGGAAACCTTCATGTTTTAGTAATATTATGAATAAAATTTTCGAGAGGAAAGGCGCCTGATGCAAGCAAGCAGTGGTATCTTATGGAGAAATTGGGTGCCATGTGTTTTAAGTGTAAACTTGACTAGTACCTTTGGAGAATAAATTGTTCACATTAACATATATTTTTGACGAACATTCTTGAGGTAAATATGTATATATTTAGTAACCGTCAGAATAAAAAAATATCTGTAGCTTACGATTTTCACTAACTAGAGCATCAGAAAGATTTAGCATAAATCCATCACACAGAGATTTTCTTTCGACTTACTAAATATATGATAAAAAATCATTTCAGATGTTGTTTCGCAGAATAATGGTTAGATCAAATTAATATAAAATTCTGAATTATACTCATAGTGAGAACATCACGTAGAATCCATCGTGATTGTAGACGTTCATCATTTTGAACTGCATTCAATGTCTTCATCATGTTATATGTTAACGTTCTGTAATGAATATAAGATGGTGAACTGATAAACGAACTTAAAGTTTATGAATCCTGTCTGCAGAGTTAATAGTTTTTCGGACATCAATAACTGATGCAATGAAAACTGGTATGACATTTCGCTTTTATTTATTTATGTAGGTACAGGAGCTACTCGATTTTACACCTAAATATGCACTATGTAATTTGAAATAGTTTTGTAGTAAATGCCGAGATCACTTTCATAACGTACACGCAAGAACTAAAGCTTCCAAATTGTCTTATCGCTAGTTCAAAATAGTTTAGAATTATAGGATTATGCATCCTTCCTATCATTCAGAGAAGCACTATTTGTAATGGAGAAATTGTTTGAAAAATTTCTCCTGACAGATCTTTTGAAAACATTTTGCTTATTTAGACATTTCAACTCTGTAATTGTTATACGTATTCCCCTGGACTGAGTATCGTTAATCTGGCACTCGCAGGTAACATGTTGACTCCAAATTTCCTATTCGCCTATGTCCCTGCGCAGTCTTTAATTGTAATACATCTGTGTGTCTGGGTGTATACTGACGTGTTATCTAATGATATGAGTTTATTTGAGTGATTGAAAGTCATTCTGTTCCGGGACTGTTTGAGGGGAGCATTAGTGTGTGATTTTTGTGGACACAGATTTTGGTTTCACTTCGTTGAGAATATTCTCATTGACTCTAAGGTAAATTTGACAGTTGAACTTCTATAAGTCTATTTCGTCTTACTCTTCTTGCTTTGTATTTAAAAGCGCACTGTCAGTACAGCTGCCTCACAGCACTGTTGACGCAAATTTTGGTTTTTAAGCTGTTATTGTTTAAAAGAATCTCTAAAGTACTGGTGAATAGTTATCAGTTCCCTGAATTTGGAACACTTCGTCATATAGCATGTCTTAATGACGTTTTGTCAGTTACACAGTTGAACGTGGAAATCGGTTTCGTGCGTTCAGACCGTAACCCAATAATTTAAGTCGTTATAATGTGGGCTTAGTTAGTGCTTAAGACGAGTTTTACTTTTTTCTCGACTTCAGATTGAATTAAGAAACAAGAAGGATGTATTATATTTGAGTGAGATAAACACTGACTAGAAGATGATGCAATGAAGTGAGATCATTGGAGTCACCAGAAATGCTTTCACTTACGAAATCCTATAAAATGAAATATTCAAAATGAATTTTCATTTCCTTATACGAAAAGTAGCATTAAATGGGACTTATTTGAAATGAAAATATCCCTGTTCCGTTATGAAAAATCCTTCTACCTACCATCTGATAAAACATTTATTTTACCATGAAATAAGGTCATTTATTGAACAGGGTATATTATTAGGCTTTAGTACATTCTAGTTACCTATATGCTTTTCCAACTATTTCATGAGTTCCTCTCATCAGCTGTTGTACATAACCATATCTAAATGCCTAATGAATATTATATGACTGTTTTCACTCTTGATTATTCCTATTATTTGCTCAATTCTTCTTTTTCAGGGGGTATTTCCAAACATTTTAAATAATTTAATCCAATAACTGATGCACGAGTTAATCAACAACTGGAAAACCTCTGGGGAGGTTGTGATATAAAGAACAGTGAGAGGATAAGCTGATTACATTTCCCCTAAAATATGAAGACCGAAAATAATGCTCTAAGAAAAATCATAGTTGTTGTTCACTGAAGAAATATTTCCTTTCAACGATTTCATTTCAAGCTGTGCAATCGTATTTACATTGCGGATTTAGTGGCACTAGAAATTGCTCAGTCAATATACGTATGATAAGAATAAGAAGGTATGAAGAGAAATGTTATCCGTTGTCTGTGCTGAAAAATTCGGAAAATTTTCTCTATAAACACAGTCGGCATAGAACTTGAAAAACCTCACGCAACTCTCTTAAAAGATGTTTGCCCTAGAAAGCTTATTGAAAAAAAGATCAAGGAAAAAACCAACTTCAGACAAATGACGATATCAAAGTAGACACTGTTTATGAGTTTGGCGTTCAAAGATGACACTGTTACTGGTGTGATTAAAAGTCGTATATCTAAATTAATTGAAAGCTCTTTTTATGCAGCTGACTCACATTTTTTTGTGTAAGCGTATGAATCGACAGGGCATCAAGGACAAAGTATCGCTTATTTCCACCACTTCCTCCATAAACCTATTGAATTGCTCGAGTTGAGATGATTATATTAGACGTTGTAAGCGTGTTCTCCGAAAACGTGTAGACGAATTCTATTCGTTTTGGTTGATGAAAGGCGAACGACTAAGTCTTCAATTCGTGAAAACATTCTGAAGTCAGGTCATTCAGCTTCAAGTGATTTATACTTCCAATTTATTTTCAAAACCAAATCCAACCACTTCAAAAGCTTACGCTTTCTCCACTTATGCATAGCCAAAGTTCTGGTTATAAATGGATAGAAACCTAAATTGTGTGTTCAAAAACGCTATGTAAACCCCTTTCTTTACCTTGCTCATACTTATGTTCTTATTTGGTATTATATTTTACCACTTGAATTCATTCCACTTCACTTCACCTTTGTCATCTTTACTATTGTCACCATCACACTGTTAAATTTTTAGACAAAACTTGACCTACAATTTTAAAGTCTTTACAACAGTTCATTGTTTTGACAATCTTTAAAATTAAAAGTCAATCTGAACGAAGAATATTCTTTTCAATAATTTCTCTTCAGGTTCTTACAATTATAAATTATAATATTTGTTGTCGTTACAATAAAGGCCAGTTATGCGGCAGATACATTTTTAACGTAGAATAACAGATTAGTTATGGGGTGTCAAAATAAATATTCGTATTTGTGTGAAAAACGTGCTAGGCTGAAATCGATTACAAAATATTGTAAAACGGGAGACAATGGTGAGTAATCATAATAGATTTGTAGAGTGTGGGGTAGGAAAATTGACAAGTCAGTTCAAGGTGAATGGCTAGTACAAAGTGGTCTGTGTTAAACAGGAGATAGTAATGTAACAACAGAAGACAAGAGCCAGGCAACAGATCGTTTATTAAGGAAAATCAACCCATATTTATAGATTTTAATATGCATTGTTGTAGATAATTGTTAGTAGAAAATGCAGTCTTTAGATTGGTTGTTTCTCACAGAAAGTTAACCTTGCATCTCTTTGTGGCTGTGTCAGATCATCCATATGCTAACTGTATCCGCCTACGCAAAGCCTTTGTTCTCATTTTCTCACCACCAATATTGGGGACATAAACATTGACGTCAATTACTGTCTACCAACTTTGGCTAGCAGCCAGCTATCACCACAGTAAGGCTGCAATGAGAGGTTCATAATAAAATAACGAATATGTGAAATAAAACAGGTGGAGGCATTTATTGAGAAAAGAGATAATATCACTAATAATAAGTCCGGAGAGTATAAACGAAAAATTCGATAGTATTGAGAGAATGTTTGCATGAAGGGCATAAATTATGACGAATACTAATAATATTAATAATCATTGCAATAATAATATTTGTAATAATAAGCAAAGGAAAAAAAGCCAAGAGGGTTAAGGGGAAGGGGCACTCTTGGTGAGAAGAAGAATTATCAATCCAAGTTTGACCACGGTAGGAACAGCGTCTGGACGTGTTCTTTTTGGATACAAAGTTCTGCTTTAGTCGATCTTATCGCAACAGCTTCAACTATGTGTAGAAGGTGTAAGCGAACTGTACGTGATAACGACTTCGGAATTCGGTATATAACCCTGAAAGCTGTGTTGACATCGATATGATGTCCAGTATCGACCAAGTGTGACAGGATCGAGCTTTTTGTGCACTTAATTTCCCCCCTGCTGAACCAAGCTGGAAAATGTTCTCGAACCCGTAGACGAACCTGCCTAATCATGCGCCCTATGTAACTTGAACCACAGGAACAGTTGAAATGGTATATGCATGAAGAAGAGCTAAGCTTAGGTAAGACATCTTTGAGTTGCTGGGTGAACATTGAACGGCTACTGAAGGATAGACACAGACGTGCAGAGTAGAAAGTTTTCTTGATCGCCCTGGTTAGACGTTGCGATAAAATCTCCGCAGGAGTATCTTCCTTGAATTGGAGACGCAAAAGGAGAGGCTTTTTCTCCACCGTTGCCAGTTCATGTTTACGACTATTGTAACCTATGTTGGCTTTAATGAACTTCTCTGAATATCCGTTCTCGCTTAGAATGTCTCGGATAACCTGGAGTTCTTTCTCTACACAGTCTTTGGAACAAATAGACCTCGCTCTAAATGCTAAGCATCTGACCCCATAACTAATCTGTTATTCTACGTTAAAAATGTATCTGCCGTATAACTGGCCTTTATTGTAACGACAACAAATATTATAATTTATAATTGTTAGAACCTGAAGAGAAATTATTGAAAAGAATATTCTTCGTTCAGATTGACTTTGAATTCATAATATGGGAAGATTCCAAACTATCAAATCGTATAATCTTTAAAAATTTTTTAATTTAACTGCTTCAAATCTACCCCCTCAATACATCATTTTGATTCGCTTCCATCTTCTCATATTTATACTAACTTAGCAATTTCTTTGCGCCATTAATGCTTCTAAAAGTAACATAAATGCGACTGTACAACTTGAAAATGAAGTCGTTGAAAAAGAATGTTTCTTCGATGCACAAAGATTTATGAACTTGTCGATATATATTTCGTGGTAATGCTATAAGTTTATTTATTTTTCGTGTTAAATTCCTGGTGATTTGTAAGACAAAAAACGGGATTTTATTTGTTCTCATTTCCCTTTATGATCCATTCTATATGACTAATAAACTTCAGAATACTACACTTTCCTGAATCTACGGTAAATTTGTTTGCATGTAATTAACTTAATCCAATATTCTTATTCATGGATGATCTAAAGTAATGGAAGTTTTATAAGACTTCTATTATTTCATTCATATTTCATACTTACCTGAATAAACTGCATGTTCAAATATGCTCAATCAACTTATATGGATCTTATTATGATTAAGATACCAAATGGGTGGACGGAAGTTTCCTGAAAAGTAGTTTAACCACTTAATGCTTTGAAATTCATTCAAATCTCACTCTGTCATCTTTCCGTTTAACCTGAATTTTAGAACTAAGTGTGGCATCAATTTAAAAAAAAATCTATTCCATTCGTACCCCTAAAATAACTACAAAATATTTATTATAAATTATTTAAAATAATCTCAGCGTGTTTAAGGAGAACTCAAACCAAGATTTTTCTGAATGTTCCACTCTGTAGGCTACAGCTTTCTCAGTAGAATTATTCAGATTTTACTAATAATCAAAATATGTAGTCAAAAGGTTTACGTAAACCGTAACTGTTAAGGCAGGCTTAGTTAAATGTTTAACAAACCGAGCAATGGCACTAAGTAGCACAAAAAAAGACCTTAATGATGAAATAAAACAGATAGAAGAGGCGTTGGTTTTAAATAACTATCCTCTAAAATTCATTAGGAAGATTGAAAAACGCCAGAAGAAAAATAAAAAGAATTGTGAAACTAGTAGTAATAAAATAAATAAGAGAGAATATAAGTCATCTACAGTTATACCATATAAAGAAGGGACATCTGAGACCCTACGTAGGATTCTAAATAAAGCAGGAATTAGGGTGGCATTTAAACCTACAAACTCACTCAGGGACAAGCTCTGTAGGTTAAAGGACCCAGTGGACCCAATTAGACAAAATAATATAATTTACAAAATACCCTGCAATGACTGTGAGGTCAACTACATAGGTCAAACTAGTAGGTCAGGGGTAGTCAGATTGTCAGAACATAAGAATTTAGCTAAGATAAGAATGGTTGACCCAGAGAAGATAAGTAATTTAGAAAAAAGCTCGGCAATTGCAATGCATGCATTAACACACTACCACACAATAGGGTGGGAGAGGGTTAAAATTCTAAAAAGTAATCTAGGTAGGTGGAGAGAGAGGTTGATTACTGAATCTTTGTTCATCGAATCTACCCCCAACACATGCAACAGAAGTGACTCAATGCAAATACCAGAAATATGGAAGATATTATTGCCGCCAGTCAAATCAGAAGATGATAAATAGTCTTAAAATTCTATTTCCATTCAAGCACATCATAACATTCTAACAATCAACTTATTATGACTGTAAAAAACACTCGTCGTATTTCCCATCTAATTGCAATGGATTAATAACACTCGTATTATTGCCACCAGTCAAATCAGAAGAGGATAATAAATAATCTATTTCCATTCAAACACATTCTAACAATCAACTTATTATGACTGTAAAAAACACTCGTCGTATTTCCCATCTAATTGCAATGGATTAATAACACTCGTACTATTATTTCTGAATGTACATTATCTCATATTGAATTTTAATCCAATATCTAGTCGATTCCACACATGTATATAAATGAAGGAAAGAAGTTGTGTGAGTAACTTGATATGATTATGAGCAATAGTTTGTGCTCGAAACGTCATCAGTAAATATTACTGTATAACACTGTGAGACTCTATCAAAAATAAAAAAATTTACCCATAACCGAAGTCAGTTCACTTGAAGAACATTCTGTACATTTAATACTACAGACAATTGTTTTGTGATATTTTGAGGACCATAATTTTTACATTCAACAAAGTTTTCTATGAAGAGTAAGATGTCTTCAAATAGACTTTATTATTATATGAGGGAAGTAGTCGTTGGAGTTGTTCAGCTGTCTCCTTTAGATATGGAATGGCTTTCGTCGATCAGTAGCCAAGAAATTTCAGCTTTCTGCTTTCGCTGGCGCTCCATTTTATTGATAATATTATTTACTACCTTTTTTCGGATAACATTTTTCAGTCAGAATTTGATTTATATTTTTGATATCTCGTTCCCTATATCATCAAAATCTGTTATAAAATTTTCATCTATGTTAACGAGGTTCAAAGCCAATGGAACTTTCACTTTAATTGGATGATCTGATTGGAAATTCACGTATTTGTTGGAATGTGTCGGTCTTCTGTATATTGTCATCTTTAGTTTCTTGTCAGTTTGTCTTTTTACAAGACAA
This sequence comes from Trichobilharzia szidati, assembly GCA_944472155.2. NCBI lineage: Eukaryota > Metazoa > Platyhelminthes > Trematoda > Strigeidida > Schistosomatidae > Trichobilharzia > Trichobilharzia szidati. The sequence continues at coordinate 22,443,000 of OX235277.1, read as the reverse complement.
TCAAGAAAGTTTAGAATTCCCTCCACCAATTCTTCTTCGTCGGTAAACTCTATATATTTTGAGATTAATTTGTTTTAGAATGTTTCCTTTTTAAGCTTTCTTTATGATGATAAATGTGTCACCTACATGTGTGCTATATTCTATGTTGGCAACTAAAACCCATCAGTGCTTTCCTTTCCAGAGAATTTATATGCAGATTTGCTACTATCGAAGATACTGGTGATCCCATTGCAAGTCAATTTGTTTGACGGTATAGTTTGTCTTTACAAGTAAAACAGGTAAATTCTAAACAACGTTTTAAGCATTTTATAACTTCATCTATTGATAATAAAGATTTAGCTAATACTTCCTGATTGTTTTCAAGTTCATATTTCATAATATCAAGAGAATCACATATAGGAATACTAACAAAAAGATAAACCACATCAAAACTTCCGCTAATTTCGTTTTCTATAATAGTTATGTCTAATTTTTTTCCTTAAACCCCTCAATATTTTGTAATGTTTGAAGGAAGATTGTATTGAAGTGATTTCTGTATTTTTGATGTGTGTTTTGATAAAGTGTATGTAACTGAATACAGAGGAGAGCAGTAGACAGGTGAAGGTCAGAGTGAATGAACATAGAATGTGCTCTAAACGTCTGTCTAGAAATGAAGTGGAATTAAAAAGTCTAGAGAAAAGATCGACTCTAGCAGTGATTGCTATAGACAGCGGACATAAGATTAATTTCGACAATGTCAAAATTCTATGAAGCGGCTTTCATTCACATAAAAAAGTGGCTGACCTCTGAATCGTTGCACTTTTTAATCACAAAGAATGCAGTAAATAGAAGAGAAGGGATAGGCTTATACCAATATGGCAAACTCTAATGAAGTAAGACAGATGAGGAAACTTTCAGGAGTTGGTTTGTAAGACGAGAAAACAACAAAAACCACTGTGGCCTCTATAAAAATGCTATCATGTTTATCACATGTTAATTGACCTCCTTTTCCCATGACAAATAAAATATACTCACACACAAACACACGCAAATGTGCACAGTGACAATTTGACAGTAATTATTATAAATATATGATTGGTAAAAATGTCTGTCGACAAGTGGCCCTCAAATGAACTGACTTCGGTTTATATAATTTTTGACTATTTATTTCGAAGATTAATAAAATCCGAATATTTTTGTTGAATAAGCTGTGGCTTATACAGAGAAAAGTTCAGAAAAATCTTGTTTTGATTTTTTTTTTAACATGCTGGTGTTAAAGTAAATAATTTATTATGAATCAATCTGACTCGGCACTCAAATTATCCCAGGAAATTTGGTACACATCCTGTCTGGAAACGTATAATCTGAACTGTTTATTTCAGGATATTTCTCACATCAACTCAACATAGATTAAGAAATGAAAATCATTCTCCCGAGTATACTGAATATACTGGCTCAACAATACACACTCATAACGGAGCTTTCTTATTGGGGACTATTCTACAGATGATGGTGGATTACATACAGATCAAAATTAGAAATAATAATAGATGACTACATAATCAAATTTAATACCATGCATAACGCTCACAGTTACATACTCGAATAAGAACGGTATTACATTAAATTACAATGATGAAAATATCAGTAGTTAATAGGTTGGAACAAAATGTTTCATTTAAATGACTCTATACTTAATATTATTTCAGAGAATAGCTAAACTTCCACAGATAAACATACTTGGATTAGCTGTTCATATACAGATATAATTTTTAACTGTATTGAGGGATTTCGCTTGAAATACAATTTCCGTATTTAATTTATATTCCTAGTGATAATATTCACTCAAGGAAGAGGTTCTTATTAAGTTAATTAGATAAATATTCCACGATTTCTTTAATGTATATCACACAGTGAAGAGAAATCAACAGTCAGATTATTTTAAATATGTTGTACATATTCTTTTGAAGGCCAACGCTTGATTTCTGGAATCTGACTGGCATTCATTTTTAATTTCGTTCCCTTCTTGTGGAAATCATTATTATTTTTCGACCTCAACCAGGAAGTGTATTCATCATATTCATTGCTTTAATGTAGCTTCTAGTGAGTTTCAAGAAGGACGTTTAATCACCTATAGTGACATGCAGTGACACTCTGTCATAATATGTTGCATGGAATAAGCATAACAGATAAAGCACAGCTTTCGAAATATTTATTTCTTCATTTGCCTTGCAAAATTTCATACATTTCCACTTGCTATACATACTGGCTTTAAAGAGTAAGCGAATTTCAGTATGGAAACCCCGTGTCACTAAATAAAATACGAAATTCACTGAAAACTGATTATGGTGACAGATTGCCACAAGCAATCTCAGGATACTTGAGAATATTTATTATCTCATTCACATAATGACTTACGTATATCTGCTGCAGTTTACGGAAAATATTGAATTTCCTTATTAGCATGACATTATCACTAATTTTTTATAATAATAATAAAGCCTTTCAGACAATATGCGTACTTACAGTACAAAAGTTTTGAGCTCGTTTAGTTTGAAAATACTACTTGTAAATACTACATGTAAAGTAGTTATCTGAATTATGTCTTCATTTTCTTAAAGAATTGCACATCATTTACTTGGATGCGAGTTCAATCAGCGCACTAGTCCATGTTTAGGTAATCTGATATAATTGGACGATTAAAACAACAATAAATCCAAATGAAATAAGACATTTTGGTGGCAAGCAATTTCAGTAGCCCAGTGATTCAAGCGAGCCGCCTATTATCTGTCAAATGTACCAACCAGCATTTCTTGCTATACTATTTATTCAGTTGATGCTTCGTAGTTCATTCGACTCCAAAGTTGACGTCATTTATTCTGGTTATCAGTGGTATGAATAGCATCCTTTTCTAAGAAACAGCATGACATGCGTCGGTGGCACAGTGGCTAGGATTCTCGCCGACCATGCACATGGTCCGGGGTTCAATCCCCTGCCGACGCACACCTGATATCTATGGTCGGCCTGCAAATTTCGGCTACTGATAAAACATGCTGAAAATTCCATGCTTGTATCAAAAGTACAGTATAGTTTCAAGCTATAATCAAAACTCAAAAATCAAAAAAATCAGATCTATCATTCGGGCTCTAAACCACTAACGGAAGTAAGGACGTTATCATTTTATGATATCAACAAATATTTGCAAGCTCGGTAACTACTGAAGCCATCAACTGAATGTCATTTGTTTTACTCACGTCCACATGCTGAAACGAGATCAAATTAAAGTAATATTGTTTATGATAAATGATTGATTCCTTAAAAGTAGGAGCGGCTTTGATACAAATTCACACAGGGAAAAAGTTCATGGATGATGTAATGATGATGCGAGGTTCCAAAATCATTTAGCCGAATAATGATTGAAGTCAGTTTATGATGGAAAATTTTCACTGGAGTAAACAATTTGAAATAATTACACGTTTTACTGTTTCAGGTTCATGGATGAGTTCATGACTTCAATAGTCACATCCAAATTTATTTTGCCGGCTTTAGCCATCTTTTTGCTTTTAGCATGATCTAATGATCAGTGTTATTAAAACCTACCAACCACTGGGAAATATTACTCTGAGGTATACACAATTGTATTAGCGAACATTCTCATCTCTGAAACGCAAGACTTTTATGTGAATTTTCTATAAAACTAATTCCATTCATTGAAATTAAGAAACAAAATTGGAGTACGAACTAATAGTTGAGTACATGTCAAACAAGAAAAAATTAACTAATCAGTCTTAGGCTTTAATTTTGATTTCAAAACCGAATATTTAAAGTATAAAGTTTCTCTCTTATAATATCTACGATCTAAATTATTTCAGCTAATCATCTGAACATTCATGGTTGGCGGTAATTCCAACATGGGTAAAATTTGTTTGAATACAGTCTCACAGTGTTAAACAGTAATATTTGATGATGACGTTACGAACAGAATTAATTGCTCATAATCATATCAATGTCACCAAAAGCTGTAAATTAATAAGCAGTACGAGTCGCATTTACATAAACAACATTGTAAATATTGATTTGCAGGGGTTCAGTTGCTTTCAGGATTTCATCAAGAGCTGACATCAGTTAGAGAACCATTGGAAAACCTGGGAGTACTGAACTTTTGTTTGTCCTTGGTTCGAGATTCATCAGCGATACACACACACACACCAAGATCTTCCGATTACAAGGCGATGTCGAAGAACAATAAGTCAATGGAGTGAGCAGGTTAGGTGCGAAGACAAGTACTCGTCGATGGCATTCGCCGTTACCAGTCATGATAAAGTCATGAACTTTAAGGAGTTGAAATTCATGGGCTGGCCATTGATTCGGGTCGAAGTAGCTTCATTGTCTACTAGCTCGCTTTGTAACTGGAAGGTCCTTGGTTCGTACCTTGATGGATGCATACTGTCGATGAATCCGAAACTAAAACGAAACAACTGTCCGGTACTCCTTGGTTTTCAGTGGTTGTCGTCAGTTGAAGCAACTTCTTTCTCACAATATGAGTGAATCTCTTCAATAACATAATTGTGTTGTTTCACTACGTATCTTCATGATTCACTACTCATTAACGTAATTTCAATTTATAATCATGTCCATGGAAGGCAGACTATGGAACATCTTTTCTTCAGAACCTCTAAATTATGTTAACGAGGGCAATTATTCATTATCTTGGATTATTGTTACACAAAATAAACAGAAAAGTTTCAATTTTGTTTGCTAGAAAATACTTTGAGACTTTTTCCAGTCAAAGACGTTAGCTACTTCCCTACATCTTAGCTGAATAATTACGAAAACAAGCTGCTATCAATTCAACGATAATTCGTTTCATGTGGTGTCTGTAGTAACAGTCCCTTTTACTACTATTTTACATAGTTTACCTTTAGGATAAGGCTGATTAAAATGATACAAACTTTGAACACGTTTGCGGTGAAATACACAATACTAAGTGCTACAAAGGATTCTGTTATTTCTCCTGTTAGTTTGAATTTCGAGTGATTATTTATTAGACCCGAAGAGACTGAGTGCTGTTTGACACTTCAATATCAATATCCTATTCAGCACTTTTAACTATTTGTCTATAATAAACTAAACGTGTGTCTGAACGATGGGTGCTCTTACAGTTGTGATGCTAAATATTACCTATTAATAAAATTTTGGCTGTTCATGAACCACATTCAAATATTTGAGACCAGTGAACGTGAGGACTGTTTGAATAGTAACTCTTATTTTCTATTCAATTGTCCACACTACAGTATACTTAGCAGCATATCTTCTGAAGGCGCTTAACTATGGTGGAGAGGGTAAATCGTCTTCAGTTTATTTGAATATATAACATCTAAGTTAATCTCCAAAGAACAGGTCACCCCTGAATTATGTAGGTGTGTTAAAATACATCAATAAATTGAAAAAGCATTGATCTCATAAAAAAGCTGACTGTGAGTGCGGAGTAGGCTTTCCGTCTGTTCAGTGAGTTGGTCCTAAGTTTCGTGAATGAGAGAAGGTGAGGCCTGAGTTTGATAAAACCAAGCGTCATTATCTTGAAGCAACCAGAAAATGACTTGGATTCGAACCAAGGCCCATACTAAGCTGCATTCAGTAAAGCAAACGATGAGCGGAAGACATAGCAAGATTACGCATAATCATTGGGCAAAGCATATACTAACAGTCAAATCTTCTCCTACTCTTTAAGATCGACTAACTAAAAAGAAACTCAGACAACTAAACGAACTGCAGATATCGCTTTTTAGGAGACAGATATGGTTCTGAAGGCATTCTCGATCAAAAAGACATTTATTATTATAAAGATAAAAGTTAATATCCTAACATGAAATTTGACAATAAATTCAGACTAATTTTCGGAAATGTGTCTCAAATTTATTCTACTTGGTGTTATGTTCATTTACGGAAAATACGTTGTATCCAAGTGTCACTTTTCTTTAACTTTAAGTTAGCATTAAAATGGAAGTTAACTCTCGGTTCATAAAGACTTACTTGACGTATTTCCAGTGCAAACAAAAAAGGTGAACAAGCAGAAAATCAAGAGTGAGAACATTGTTAACCCTGTATAATCCAAATGAAGTAATCTAAGCATAAACCATATTTATGACTCTACCTAAACTATAATATTCTGATTGGTGGTATAAAAATCAGGACTTCATCTAAAAATGTATTTGCAGATAAAGATTAACACATTCTATCATAAAAAAATCTGTCAAAGGTTTAGGAGAATAGCAAATCTGTGTGTGACACTAAAAGCTACGGTTGAATAAACGATTTTTAACACACCTATAAACGAAGACTTCATATCTGACAAATCGATTTATATTCACCTTAAAAAAAGGACAACCTCATTTTAAGTCGATCACCGTCATCAATTGTGCTCTTTTCTGTTGAGAATATAGAGCAACCTATGTGAGAATAGCATCGAGGCACCATATTAAACTATGCTTTTATAGCAGAAGAATATTTATTTCACAAAATGTTTTTACTCTTTCATCCGCTGTGCTATAAAAACTGAAATAATAAAGTGACAATAATTCTGTTCAAATTATTAACACGAAATTTTTATTATTTCTTTCAACAATTAGTTCCCTTTATGAATTTAGATAAAGCGATAAGAAGACGTAATTTGTCTGAATCGTGTAATATATTTGCGCAACGTATTTCGAACAATCTGATCACACACACGGACTTGTCATAGGAATGCGTATATATGAAGTCAATAAAGAGTTAAGAAGTGAGAAAATAAATTTAGGTCAAGTTAAAAGGACACATTGAAGGTCAAAGTAACGATGAAGATCACTAAACCAAATAGCAGAGGTAATAGTACATCTGCTGTGATATCGAAACAAAATTTACCGAGGAAGGTTTGATGTGATAACGAATTGTGTTTGATCGCATAAATTGGTTTAAACTTTGGGCTTCCTCAATATTCTGAATGCGCCGAAAACACATTTTATGGATAGGCTGAAAAGATGTGTAAACATCAATTTTGTTTTCTGTTTCAATAATACGTTTCTCAGTAGAGGAGCTGGGTTGTCCGTTCTCACCATCATTAGGTTATGGGGATTCCATTTGCTTCTGCAGCCATTTAAGATTATGTTCTGAAGCCATCACTTACTTGCGGAGATCGACGAGGAAGTACTCACTATGTAAGTGTGTACACACGTACATTTAAACTGGTATATACAGTGGAATTTGACATCATTTTACTCATGTTCAATGGGCTTAGATGGATGTATTGAATTTCAAATTCTCAATTAATATGATATTAGCTGCATATAAAGTCTTTTTAAAAGCAGCGTTCAATCTTTGTCTGGATGTCAAACTGCAACAAACTCTCATATAGGGTAGCTCGATGTACGCGTCTTTCAGAGGGGCGAGTTGTAGAGTGGGTCTTGATTGTCTGACTACTTCATATCACTTGATGAACTTGTCTGCATAATTGTTATCAACTAGAGTTTGTGTCAAATTTCTTTTTTCTTCATCAAGTGTGCCTTCAGTGCATATTCGTTGGATTCTACTAAAGAGACACCTTACTAAGGGTCTTTTGTACCGAGCAGAGCAGAAGCTGTGGTAATTAAGATACGGTCCTGTCTAGGCAGATTTTCTATAGGTAGATCGTTTTATTGACCCATCAAGCCATCGACTAAGCAATATGTCTAAGAAAGACAAACAATGATCTCCCTCTTCTACAGATGTAAGTGATGTGCTATTCTGAACTTCATTCATTCGATATAAAATTGAGGTGGCAGAACAAGACATATCACTTTGCGCAGTGGCGGTACCGTAGCCAATGAAGTTTATCTGAGGCGCGGTTATTGCTAGTTGAAAACTACTCCCAATACCCCGCACTGATGGCGTGAAATATCGTCGTCAGATGCAATTTTTCCAGGCTGTCAAAGGCTTATTTTGTGCGTCGGTGGCACAGTGGTTAGGACTCTCGCCGACCATGCACATGGTCTGGGGTTCGATCCGCTGCCGGCACACACCCGATATCTATGGTCGGCCTGCAAAATTGGGCTACCGATATCACATGCTGAAAATTCCATACGTGTACCAAAATACGGTGTGGAACCAAGCTATAATAAATAAAAAAATATAATATCATCTACATACCATCTACACAGTGGCACATTTTCGATTAAATTCTCCAATAAACTCTCAATGTACGACATAGAGATATCTGCTAAAAAGGCTCCTAATGGAATTCCAAGTAACACCATGATCCCTTCCGAAACAATCGCCTTCAAATGTAAACCTAACATTGCTAGTACATATAAGTAATAAATCCCTTGAATAAGATATAGACAACGAGATGAAAAAAAAGTTTGTGGAAATGTCAACTGTTTTGAGCAAGGCACATTAGTGAATAACGAGTTTACATCAAAAGAGTACATATTCTTATTCATAATATTAATATCGTCAAGAAAATTGACCAATTCAAATGTATCTTTTAACATATACTTACAGAATTGTGTTTTCACAGGATGCAATAATTCTGTCAACCATTTAGCAAGTTCATGTTATGGGGATTCGCACATTTACAATGTAAGACGTAGACGATTTTTGGGTTTACGTATTTTTGCGAACCATACATATACGGGAATTTACACTCTGATGGTTTTAAAGAGTCAAATTTATCTTTACTTATGGCATTTAAGCCGTGAAGCTTCAATAGATTAGCTGACACTGTGCCCTGCAACAACTCAATATCTTCTGAGGAGGGATCACAGCTAAATTTGCTTCAATCATCAAGGATGGACATCATTTTATATTTGTAGTCACTTTTATGAATGATGTTGGCTCCAGAACCTTTCTCAGATTTTGTAATAATTATCTTAGAGTTTTCAAGTAGCTCTTTCAAAGTTTTGGAATGCTTGGAATGTAAAATACGTTTCTCTTTTGAGTTATTGTTTAAAAACTGGTGAGCTTTATCCACCATCTTGGCCTTAAACCAACCCCGATCTCCATCGGATGCTGCGGCAAGAGATTTGAGTTGGTCATATACAAATACTTATATTTAGATAAGGCGTAATATATTCTAAACGGAATGACTTACCACAAATACGTGGAGCTAAACACCAGTAATGTATGGAAATTCATTAGCCACACAAAAATATGAAAAAAGAATAAAACACATACCATATATCTGCAGAATCTGACGTTGTGTAGGTTCAAATGTAAGGCCAATCCACTAGACTGATAGAAACCGTAAAACTTATTGTAAGCTTACCCTGATACTGACGTTTGCCAGCTTAACTAGGATTAGTAGGGTGACTACTTAAGCAACAACAACACGTTCATTCATGTTATACTCAATATCCCGTCGTTTTAAACAGCAGTCTTCTGTATTGTCAAATGAAATAATAAATTTTCATTTCCTTTGCATTTGAGCATGCAAAGCCATTATATTTCAACAAGGAGTTGACTGAATAATGTTCCCACTTTATGCTTTCAATATTCCCTATCATCTAAGTAAGAGTTTTAAGTTACCGTTGGAACTAATGCCATGATTCACGCATAGTAAAGTCGTATTTAGACATTATATTTGTGAAGCCACCAACATAATATCCAGTCCTGCCTATCCACTAGATGTGCTACATCTATCGTTTTCAAATCGATATTACTGCTCTTGAACAAAAGTCTAGTTTTTTGACTGCTGTCATAAAGTCAGTTTAGTTCATTTCAATACTTCTAGCTAATGTTTCCAGACTGTTTTATTCTTAACGTTGCTTTTTACTTTTTTTCTGTTTAATAAAATAATATAGTATAGAGTTTAATAGATAAGATATAATACCATCGATAGATAACTTTTTAAAGCTCCCTGGAGTACCTTTATGTCTGCTGACGTCAACTTATTGTAGAATCACTACTTTGAAGTGAATCAAATAAAGGGGTGTATCCAGCAAACTCAATAACTTAGTTTAGTGCTATAGAATAACTTTTATTTCGACTGACATTATTATGCTGTAAGATAAAGATTCTTACTTAAATAAGATAAAAAGCGTCTCAACCAGTCTCATATTTTTACTTTTTAGTATTTCTTAGAATTGTCACCAATATACGAATCTTCTGAAAGTAAGGGGATGAGACACACCTTTTGAAGAGAATATCGTATACAACTTTACCAGTTTTATGATAAGTGAGCTGCAATAAATAATATTATCGACAGCCTTCTTCAGAAAATGTTTGCATGCGGTAAAGAAATTTCGACGTATGCTTAACTAACACATTTGCAGATCTTGCAAGTAAAACAATGATCTACTGTACAAAATTTGGAGAAATCTTACTACAATCTAAATCAGGCTTCGACTTTCAATTTAATCGCCTCTTCAAAATATACTTAGCCATATGCTGAAAGCCTTTCGAAAATGCGCGTGAATACAGATTGATCATTAAGGACGTTAATACATGTTTAAAAAAAGTTGAATTGACTAAAGTTGAGTCACTCTGCTTCGTGGCAGAATGGATTGTGCAGTCATTTGAGCAGGAAGCCTTAATCAATCTTTACAACGTAATAGTCAAGCAACAAACAATGATTGGTAATCATGAACATATGGTAGTTCACGTATAAATAAAAGTTTTTCTAGAATTGTCTGGGTAATGGGTTATTTATATTGTATACTACCGTAGAGATTATTTTGAGAAAAAATCAAGTTGGCTTCACTTTACTTTCACAAATTTGAGGAAGCAGCCAACTGGACCAGCAATCAAGAAGAGAAGCAGATGTGCTGTGAGAACTCTTTACAGTCCAGTACTTCAGAAAGGCTGGATTAAGGCAACAGCCGAAGTTCAACACCTGGAAACCTATGAGCTAAACCAAGAATAACAGGTCCTCTGTAGTCATTACGGAGTAGTGAGAGCACTCACCAACACTGCTAGGGAAAAAGTAATGAAAGAAACTTGAAAGCTTCTTTAATTGACTTGGAATGAAAATTTTACAGCTATTTTGGGAAAGAATGTGAAGTAGGGAGAATATGTGAACAGAAATCTGTAAGTTGATGGACTAAAGCCTAGTGAAAGTCTAATCGGATCTGTGATTGGATGAACTGCGAATTCAGGTCATACAGTATCCAGCTACGACATACTCCGGTAAACTAAATAAAATATCCACAAGATAGAAGACGGTGAAGTAAACCTAAATACCTCAACTGACATATACTGAGAGCACTTCTGAATGACATTACGCCTCAGAATCGGAAATAGTGATCATTTCTCTTCTTTGTGAAAAAGTATGTTGCTGAGAGATTCAAGCTCCTGCCGTCACATTAAAAGAAATTTTTGGAATAAATAGTATAGGTACAAACGTACAATATTCCGTTGCATGGACGTTCAGGTGTATTTTGAATACTAACGTTCTAAATTAGTGTGTGGATTCAAATTATATCACATTAAAAAGCAAAAATTCTAATGAATTCTACATTCGTGGAAAAATCAAACTCATTAAAACCACAAATGAAATGATACTGTAACCGTAAAGCTTGGGATTAAGGCATTTGATGTTATTTTTGTATGTGATTAAGAGAGCTGGGATGTATGCCTTACATTGCTCACATTGAATATCGCCTGTTTCAGTGACAATAGAAATTTTGTTAATTGTTGCACAACATTTAACAATTCAGTGGGGTTTTCTGTCTGTACTGAAACCCGATTAGTAAGAAATTAAAATTTCTCGTAGTGTATGATGTTTACCTAAAAGCTATTCCGAAAAATAATTACAATCCTTCGGTATAGCGATGTAATTCCTTTTGCAAGCTTCGCTTCTCCACAACAGTAAATAAGTCATGGACAGCAATGCATGAATGTCTTTAGTCTTTCTCAAAATAAATGTGGAGTTCATAATATAGTGCAAAATATTTTAAATATAAAGAAATTTGATCAATGTTGCACACCGAAAACTCAACAAATTTCGTTCGAATCAATGCCTCATTTATGAACAATGTACTTAACACGAACACAGAAAGTACAACAGCTCTGCGTAGTATTCACCCACACTGAATTGTCGTTCACACGCTGGTATGATTATTCTTCTTACCACAAAATCATAACGGAGATCTGAGATTTCTGTTGTCCCATTATTCACAAGCAGTTCATGTAAGAATTCTACATCTATTCGGAATTATAAATATAAAAAATAGGAGTACTTGTTCAGAGTATGCGTCTGATGTTCTACGCTGTATACCAGTTGATACTGCGTCATTACAAATATCATGGCAACATACTCATTAGGTCAAACTTAATGAGCTCTTAAGTATTTGCAAACTCTGAAGTTAGACCACAAAAGTTTCTCAAATAAGATTTGATGAATAATACACGTACAGGCGTCAAACAAAGTTTTCAGTAAAAATGCTCCTCCCGACGTCTTCCAAAATAAAAATTTAGCAGTCAGTGAAATGTTACACTGCGACAGTATTGGTTAAGATAACCAAGAAGTACGAACTGATCAGAAATATGAATGAGCAAGTCGTAACACAAAGGACAAGGCAGGCGACTAAACAGAAGACAGGCAGATCTGGTGCATTTAGTGACGAGAATATATCCATCTGTGAGGTCACATTGATAGACATGAAGAATTAAGTGGAGTTCGGTTAATAAAATACTTAAGATGTTCGAATGTGATAACGTCGAATAAAATTAAACAAAACAAAACAACTCGGATTAAGGAAGTGCAAAGATGTATTGTGACTGACATACTTGAAAGTAACGATAAAGTTAGTTAGAATTCTAATTGTACACATTTTTCCATTACTACTGCTTATATGATCGTTTGGATGTTTTACTCACGTTAAATAACTTCGAGTTGAATTGAGGTGAATTATTACTTGGCTAACTTGACAAAATAGAATAAATATATGTGTAAAACTTGGGCACTGTGGTATTCATTCCATGCTCATTTGTTTATTAGTTATATCACTCAGTGAAACAGTAAATAATGCTGTTTCAATGTATGATGCATTTAACAAACAATTTGATATGGGATTCACTGAACGGAATATATGTTCATATATTACTAATTGTTTCAAAAGGTGAAACTAATGTACTCTGCCTTCAATAATGGATCATTTTGAACATTTCAGGTGCGTTTCTGTTACTGTTTCCATTTGAAATAAATTTTTGCAACGGTTGTTTATCTGTCCTTATTTTGTTTGGCGATGCTAGGATTATCTTCTTCATGAAAACATGTTATTGCATTATGGCACACGTCAACGTTACACTTTGAAATGTCAGTCACTAGTTGCTAAATAAATGCTCAAAAACTTATCGTCAAGTGATTAAAGAATCAGCCTTCTAATTTGTGAATGTCGCTTTGTGGCTTTAGACCAAGCAATATCACACGGCACCTGAAAGTTACTCGTAATATTCTGACAACCGAATTCATAATAGTCACCACATTTATTAGAAAGGCTTTTTGCTCTTGATAAATTTTACATCTTGGTGTTCGCTCAAAGAATCTGTGACATTTCCACAGAACGAAACATTCGTGAGCTACAAAGATTTGAGTTTTGGAAAGCAAATTCAAATAATGATGGAATGGTTTCGTTTCGCAAATACATTTCAAATAAATCCCATTCTGTCTTGCGTGATTTCTTCCTCAGATTCAGTCATCAACTAACCATTTCAATAATTTCTAACAACCTCAGTTGAATGTTTCATCTCATTGTGAAATTTTACTCAGACAATTGAAGAACTCAATTACTAATCAGTTTAGTTGAATTAATCGAAAGGCGTAGTTAACTGCAAAATCTTAAGGGAACTGTATCAAATAAACATTTTTCTGTGTAAAACTGCCGTTCATCTGATTCACACAGCAATCTGTCATGAAGCTGGAAAACATGAGAACGCCACAAGCCCTTATTCTCTTAAATTTGCCATCAGGTATTCGGTGAATTCCAGAATGTGACCATCTGTCGTGGCGTTTGCTAAAATCATTCGACAATCTATTTTTCCGCAAAGCAAAATAAGTCGAAGTCAGTCAATTGTGTTTTGTTTGAACAGATTTTCACGTCCTGGAAAATGAATGTGAATACACACGTACTTAGAGAAAATCTTTCATCACAACAACTTCGTCTGTTCTGAAGAGTCAGTACTTGTATCATTTACCTGTTCGAACGAAAATATGCCCAATGTAGTAATGTTTCCACTGAAAAGATGATGTATTTACTCGTGTATGAAATGAGATTTACAAATTAATAGATTTCATTCATCAAAATTACATCAATGAATTACAGTCACTTTGTAAGCATCTAATTTCACTTATCACAAATATGCCTCACCTCAGAAATGTAGACACTATTGCACGTATTCCACTAATTTAAAATACAGTATGCTACATATGTCATGAGAAATCACTTTTCGAACAACAGAAGCCCGGAAATAATAATCTACCACATTTTGTGAGTCACGGTATGATGCTTTCCGATTTGTGAATAAATATTTGGATGTGACATAGATTAGGCACCATGTGAGGAGCATCAATCTGATTCGTCCTATCTGAGGTTTAGGAACACCTGTTTCAAACAGTAGCAATTTATTCTAAAATAAAAATTTGGTGTTTTGATCACCGACTGATATCAATCGAGGAGTAGCAGAAAGTTGTTTTGGATTTATCGGCAGCATATGCCCATGGCATAAGCAGAAGCTTCAGACTATGAGTTGGGCTCTTTGGTCATTTAAGGACTTGGAAGATTTGTAGTGTCGCTTAATATCTAGATGTTGTTGTAATAAAATGAATACAGGTCAATCACTCTGAGATAAGCTTCTAAAGCTGCTGAATACTCGCACTTAAAATTTTTTCCTCATGTCAGACACTTAGGCTTTTCAGTTGTTAGTACACTGTGGGAGTCGTAAAAAAGGAGTTAGACGTATTTTTATTGGTTCGTTTCGTTTTGAACTACTTACAAGTAATATAAAAATTGGTGCTAATTTAAGGTCACATCTCTTCATACAATTTTTATAATAGATAAATTAGAGTCGTTTTATTTATTAATTTACAGACCGTTGGTTACCGCTATATAAATGACTTTCATCACATGAAATTCGCAAGTATTTATTCGAAAATCTGATTCTTAAATCCTGTTCAGCTATATTTATTTTTTATATTTCAAGTTTATTCATATAGCAGTACTTCACAACGTGGAATACGTTAATGTAAACCTGTGGAATATCCATTTATCAACTGTACAATCGTACCAGAAGTAAAGCAATAAACTCAATTTAAATATATCTGTATATTTTCTTATTTCTAGTAGATTTAGAATTTTTCACTGGTTGATTTGTAGGTATTTTATTTATTTTTCAATTTTGACCGCGGATTGATATCTTTTAGAGCGGGAACAAGTGAAAACCAGGGAGTACTCAACAGCAAAATAATCTGAAGCTCCCTAGTGACTGGCTTCCTGAGTGGGTTTCTTAGAGTTCTGTTGAGATTTCGTAACCAGTGGGGTCCAAACAGTCGGGACTGTAGAGAAATGCACGCCGATGACATTGGAAGGTGATTGCGTTAAAATCATGAATTGGTGGGAGTTAGAGTTTACGGGCTGACGAATGAGTCAGCTTCTCTTAATCGCTGAATGGTTTACGAGATTGCCTTATAACTGGAAGTTGCTGCATTTGTAACCTGATGGGTGCGTTCTTCTGACGTGTCCAAAACTAGTTTTCAATAGTTCTCTAACTGGTAACAGTCAGTGGTCAAACTTGGGAGGTATATTCAGGATTAATAATAAACCTGACAATTCTTCTGCATGGATGTTTAACTGGTTTATTCGATTTATTCAATAACTTACATCTTCCTCAGTGACATTCATTTCACTTTTCAAATCCAGCATTCGCCTCACTTCCATTGCGTGCTTGAAGTATTCAGAAACTTGAATATATATTTCTAATGCTTTTAGTTCCTGTGATATGCCTGATAACAATATAAGGTGTAATTTCGCAGTGTCATTCCTTGACAGAGGAATTAAAATGAGATTACTGTTGACCTGAAAATGTTAATTTCTTTTCGTCATTGTTATCACTAATACGTATTACGTATCTTATAAGGACACATAATCGAAGGATGTTAAAAAGTGTCTGAAGAATGCCATTTATTAACGGAAATGTACTCGGTGGTCTAGAATTTACTCGTCAATATACAGACTTTAAGGCATACTAGCTAACTATTCAGCGATTCGGTTAGTGTCAATTATTTAGTCATTTTAGACTCCGTCAAGTAATAATACAAGGCTGCCACAAATGCAGCTTGAATTCATGAAGTGATCGATTTTCAACCACTTGAATAATAAACATATGCTTGCCTCGTTACTTGGAGATTGCTAGTTGCATAATTTACATGTGGCTGTCTCATCGATATGTCTTTAGAATAGCAATTGGCATATTTGATGGCACAAAACTATATTGTGGACGTTCTCGAAGTAATTAAATATAGTCGTTAAAGTGATGACAACCCATTCGTCCGATGCTTCTCGGAATTTATCCTGGATTTAACAGCGACTATTAGTGAATCGTTTCTTCCTTTTTCTCGCTAATCTTTATTCTTGGTGCGTATTTTCGATTTTGTTTGATGTTTTTGGTAATGGAATGTTACACAACTGCAACTGGAAACACTGAGATTTAGTTTGAGGAAATGACAAACACAGTTTCGCCGAATAAAATGTTTTTCGAATACTTCTTACTAGTCTCCTGCAAGAAATTTCACCTGACACGTATATCCAAGTTCTCATATGATTTATTACGTAACTACTCAGATGGTCACTCTCATTCATTAAGTCAGCATTCAGATTCTTTTCGTAAGAGATATTAATTTTCTTCCTACCCGCGCAGAACATGGCTACTACAGGGAACTCTGAATACAGTGGTTAAGTTTAGTTATTTAGACTTACGTCTTATACATTTCGAAAACAAAATGATTCTCTTAGAATGTTAATAATTTCGTCTTCATACATATATATATGTATATATATATATAGGTACGACTTGAAAGCTTTTGTTTTCAGAAAAGATTTCCGATTCCTATCCGATTTATCCAAAGTGCAATTTTCAAATTAACTTCATATTAGCTCTTCACACATTTTGGTGCACCGGAATTCATGTAATCTGAAATGTTCCGCTTTTCTCAGCTGAGTCATATCGAGTCCATCACTGATGAGTTTGCCTGCAAACAGTCAATAGAGCTGTAGGCTGTGTAGATCACGTTGTTTTGACCAGCAAGCACCATTGGTTGGTTCAAATGGTATGCAGTCACATAAATCAAGATATCCATGGTTAGTTTATCAGAATAAAACCTCAGGAAGACAGCATTAGACCTTACAAATGAACCGAATTTTTGAGGCTACAATGAAGGCCGCTTCGTGTATCACGATACAGACACATTTAACTGAGGTATGTTAAGTAGGAATAAACTCGGATTCACACTTCTATTAGAATGTTTCAGGGAAATAAGAATTATCAGCAGACGTTCTGTACAGAACAGTCAGTTAGAAAATTCTCATTTATTTTTTCCACAATGGAGTAGGATTCTGCGATTTACACTGTTTCCTGCTTAAAGTTCAGCGCTAGGTCTGTGATAACTATGATTATTTCAGTGTATGTTATTTACTTCTAACAAATACAAAAGATTTATGAAGGCTGGTTCTACAGTTGGCTTTCATTTAAGGTTGCGTGAAAATCGTCTTGTCTTAGTGAACGTTAAACTGAAATCCTTTCAGTAATAACGGGAAGGTAAAATGCGTGTAACAGTTCGATTAGACTCTCTATTCCGTCGAAAGCGTGTACATTTACTGATTAGCATAATTTGCGTTTATTTCAATAAGTCAGTATTATGATTATAGCTATGGTATTCAGTAATACAAGTTCACATAGTTAAAGCAAAATAACTGGAAATAATTTTGTCATTTGTCAAATTTCCATGAAGCCATTGATTAGAATGTCATACAATCTAGTAATGAAATGTTCAGGTTCCGAAATCAAAAGTCAGAGGGCATCAAGCATTTTCGGTCTCCATAATGTGCTACAAATCTATATTTTTATGAAAACGATTATCCTCAGGCGTTAATATGTACTTGGCAGTTGAGGCAAAACAAGGACTAAACGTGATCAGACCTGCTGTTTGCTCTCGTAAACTCCAGTTGGCGTTTAATTTAAGTATTCGACATGTTTAATAATTTTGTTACATACTATAATTATTAATAGTATTTCACGCAACTGTTTACCATGATGAACCTGGCTAAATCCAGAAAGACAAACTGAGAACGATAAGGACTTCGTTACATTTCATTGTCTTCCCCCTCCACCATATGAAACATAAATACTCAAATAGTTAACTTAATAATTCGGGACATTATAACCTCGTGTATAAATAATAACAACAACTTTTATCTCTTTTCATAGTGATGTTCCTTCACAAGATAATAATGCCATTCACATCTAAGATCAAAAATAAAACTTTTGATTTTTATTCATGTTCAATTTGTTCATGGTTATATTCAATTGATGTTAGAAACAATGAAATATATAATGTTGTCATCGTATCCTACAACAGTGCTTCTTGTTTTGTTTAAAAAGTAGAATTATTTCATGGCACAGACATCGGGGAATCCACAAGTGAACGTGCGGGATAAATATCATGTGTCCTACAGTTGTTGTTACTAGTTACATAACCACTTGTTAGTCAGTGAGAATTATTCACTTCGTACTATAAATGCAAAATACACACAGCCAAACTCTTTCATCATGTGATGAAACTTGCAAACACTGCAGTTTACCGTTTGTCACATTGATAAACAACCTACCATATCAATCGACAAATTATGTCTGAAAATGATAGAAAATTTTACTCAGCAGAACTGAATTCCATAAAAGAAAATCTCAATTAAGAAACATCAGAACAACGCAGTACCGCTTGGAAGTGAAACGTAGTGTGGTCTATCAAAAACTTACAACAGGGTGACCACAAATGCCCCCGTTCAGTTTTACATGATTGTAATTATTTGTAGGGTTCAATAATAAAATATTTGTCATTGAGTTTGAAAACAGTGTGTTTCAGACAGGAAAACATATGCAATATATAAGCATAGTTGAGCTTAGATATGAATATTTATTTAACCTGGAAAACATTCAGACAATCTGTAATATTATTTATATCCCTAAAGATGGTTGCATCTGGGAAATAATACTTCAACATTGAAATTATGGTTTCTTATTAACTCAACGGGTGAACAGTGTAATCGCATTCTTATGGTATCACTTCCATTCGAGAGACTTATTTGAAAACAAAACACGTGGTTCAGCGAAGAGTCTTTTTCGGTGAATTCATTTTCTTAGCTGTACAATCGCAAATATAAATGTGTTATTTTGTATGTGTGTGTAGATTAAGTTTGTCAAACAAGAATAAAATTGGATATGCTTATTTTAACTTAACAGGTGAAGATTGGTAACTGGAGTTACGTAATACAAAATCGGTCAAAAAAATTTGGGTGTTAATGAAATTAGGGTAGTAGTAACAAAGGTGATGAGTTGTGACAAACTGTTTTTAAAAAGTTGTGTAATAACATGAATAGTTTTATGATTGAGTTTTACTCAGGATACACATAGGAACAAAGTAGAGAATGCGAAACTACGTAGGATATCTAAGTGAATACAAGAATTATAAGCAATTAAGGAATTATGAGCAATTAAAGAAACAGGCAAACAAACAAAATTTAGTCATTAAAAATCAACGAGGTTGTTACCATGACAGTAGAAAGGGTTGAGTAATTCTCTTTTGTATGCACAGCTCCGGTTTTTCTATGTGAATGGCCAGAGCTTCAGCGATACAAAGAAGACGAAACCGTATTGCCCTTGGTAGGTTATACTTGACTCTGTAGATTAATTTGAAGGAGGCCTTTGTTGCAATGGAATGATCAGTGTTAACCAAGTGCGCAATTATTTATTCCAATTGATTAATACCAAACATAAATGGAAGCTTTTATGAGAATATGTCAACACTTTTCATTTGACAATAACTTGCAGTCGCCTTGCTTCATCCCATGTGTCCAGCTTCTAAAACTCAACTACGATGCAGCTCTTTATTAATTTGCTTAACTAGTGGAGAAGTTGGACCAAATTTATATCACTGTGGTAGTAGCTAATTCTGATCTATAACCGATGAAAACAATTTTATCGAGCTGGAGGCTATCATAATACCTAAAACTGACGCAAATCTAAATAACTATGCTATACACGTGAAATTGAAATTTCCCAAGTGCCAATACATTTGACAAGAGGATGTGATGTCTACTTCAATTTCATAGATGATGTAAATTTTGACAATCAACTTACTTTTCTATTGGGAAGTGTAATGGTACCTGCAATTAGAAAAAATGTGTGTCATGTGAAACAAGTAAGCATCTATACAGAAAACGTGTAATGAACCTTGTTTAACTTAGAATGCACAATCTGGCGTGTATGGTACAGCCTACAAAATGGTAATATGCATTATGCTGCTGCTCCTTCTACGTTTGCCAGATGTGATACAGGATGACACTGTCAGAGGAATGCGTTTTGAATCAACAATGCTGAACGGATTGACCGTGGAATGTCTATACTCTTAATGTTTGTTTGAATTCAAACACTCGTTCTCTGAGCTCTTCCATATATGTCCAATTCGGTATCTTCAAGATGAGAAACTTTGTGAATGCCTGTACGATAGAAAGCACATTACGATAAAGTCAGTGTAGATGCGAATTTTCCTAGTAAACAATTTTTGTTAATTTTTACAGCTTGGAGATAACAATGCAACATAGACTGTAACACTGTCTTTCCTGTACTTTCTATCATGAAATGTGATTCACATATTATGATAATCATTCTGATGGTGCGGTCAACTGATTGACGTGAATAGTTATTTATTTGCGATCCAAAAAGGCCAGTAAATAGCAGCTTAATATGTGCATTCACTTCTCTTAAATATCTGCATCTCGCAAAAGACAGAAACGGAAGTTTGAATAAAATCTACAAAATAACGAGGCATCTATGAGTAATGAGGATAATAGTTGACAATAGTCTCATTGATAATACCACACACATGCTTCTCGTGTAGGGTAACCTTCACAAGAAATGGTTTACGCAAAACAATAATTTACTTGAGTTTACTAGTAGTTATTGTATCGGATTATGTTCTATACGCCTATCTGCCTTGTGAATGCTTTGTAGTTGATTTGTCTGTCATTTCACCTTTACGTGAAAAGTGTGACAACTCCACCCTATGTATTCATTTCCACACATGTATGCTGGTATAAAACGTTGAATGTAATATATGCAGTGAAAGACCATAATAATAGCTGATTGACTCATCATTTCTCACCTAATCGATTTGTTATCACTTATAAATGCGTTTTTCTATAATAATACAAAACCTTGTTAATGGTCAACAAGTGATGTGTTTTAAGTCAACTATCACATACTCTCGAATCTTCTTCCAAACTAAGGATAATTAACTGCTGTTTCATTGCTGTTTGTGAATACATCCGGCTGTTCATTCCAACCAGAGTTGTATTCTTGAGTATTGTTCCTCACAGAAGACTCCTTCTGAATGGAATCAAAGTGTTCACTTCTTATTTTGGGTAGGCAATATCCTATGAAAGTACGATACTGATGAAAAAACCTTCACCTGAGTTGTAAATTAAATTCTGCTTCTATGCATCTGATCTCAGATATGAAAACAATATTCTCCTTTGTGGAAATAACATAATGCTCCCGAAAATTGTGAACACTGATAAGCGGAATGTACACAAAGAGCCTAGATCAAAACACATGAATTTAATACATGAAAATCCACAACGTTTTGTAATCTACTGTATGTCAGTTAGGATTTGTCTAGTTTTTAACTACATGGCTGAGACGGAAACGAGCTTAGACTTTATTTTCAGTTGCATTCTGAATAGCTGGTTTCCTTGAGAACTTGGGAAAACTGTAGTTGTGAAGTCGTGTGATTATAAACTTTATGATTATGAACAATAAATTGTGTTCGAAACGTCATCTGGTAAATAATACTGTTTCACTTTGTGATACATCTAATAAACAAACTTATGTGGAGTCAATCAGCTTATGCGCTCTCTCGGAATTTCAAAGATTCCCCCGTTAGCTAAGCTATATTAATATATGAAAACCAGAAGTGGATATCAATGTCTGAAGGACTATCTGCCCAAGCTACTGGAATTAATTTATCAAGCGACCGCAAGTGGTAAGTTTCTAACTTTAACTATTTGTGCCTTTATAAGTATAAGTTGGTTTATAATATTGCGTGAGACGTTGTCAAGTTAATTTGCTGAGTGCCTTTCAATGTAGAAAGTTACTTTCCCATAGAAACTATTTAATTCTTTCCCAATTGAATACGATTCAAAGTCACTCTGATTTACACCAGCTATCAATTTTAGACTCAGAAACGCCCAATCGACAGAATTCATTGCAAAAATTGAGAATTAGTGAAAAGCTGAAAATGCTTAGACCTGATGAAAACTTTTGCTGCAGTTTGGGTGAATAAGATTGATGTAATCAAAAAAGAGAGTCTTCTCCTAAGCGATCGAAAAAAGTTTCAAAAATCTATTAATTCTAGTGATACAACTAAAGTCTCTGAACGTCAAATGACTAAGGTATGAAATTCATGGGTAGAAATATATCTGATTTATTCAAAAGAGAAGTGCCAAGTAAAGCGATTAGTATCTCCCCATTCTGAAATGATGACATTCAGTGTATTCAGCGGTTTATAAGCTGTCAATAGCCTGAATGGATATAGAAATATAATTGTTCACTGGTTGTAGCATCACCATTCACCAGAATCTCACTTCTTGGAAGAGTTAATTTCATATGTGATCAAATTAAGAAAGGAAAGGCAGATCTAAAATAGCCACCTGACAAGGACAAGTAAATGATGCGGAGATGTACAATTTTTGTCTACTTTCTGTTCACTGAATAATTCCACAGACACCTTGATGATGCTGTGATGGCTCCATCTACGTGTCCTATTCTGCCACCTATTCTTTTGCAAGACTTCAAAACGGTTCATTCAGAGATGTGAATGATGAACTTGGCTGCTATTGTCAATGATTATATGAGATTTTTCACGTTAGTGAAATAAACCCTGAGAAAAAAGAGATTTTGAGTTATGTTAACAATATTCATCCAAATATACACTCAACTTGTGAAGACGGAGAAAATGATAGTATTTGCTTCCCTGATGTCCTTCTCATCAAGAAGACGGATGTAGGTTGTCTGAGAAACCTATTCAGCAAGAACATTTGAAAAGGTGAGTGCATCCATCTTCACATTTCAAAATCACATCAGTAAAACTGAAATTCCATTAAATACAACAATAATGCAATCAAACGTATACGATCCAGGGATTCCACTTAGGAAGAAACGGATAAAACGATATTTCAACATGTAGAAAACAGCTACTCAGTCAAGAAATCGAAAAAGAAAAAACGAAAACTTCATATTTCTGAGAAAAAAAACAATTCATACTTAA
The DNA here is from genome assembly GCA_944472155.2 of Trichobilharzia szidati. NCBI lineage: Eukaryota > Metazoa > Platyhelminthes > Trematoda > Strigeidida > Schistosomatidae > Trichobilharzia > Trichobilharzia szidati. The sequence goes on along the minus strand of OX235277.1, from coordinate 22,419,476 downwards.
AAAAGAAGCGTTGCTATGAATAAAGATAACTCGAAAGAAGCAGCGAACACGGCCTCCTCTTAAGATGAGTCATTTTATTTTCAGAATGCAAACAACAACTCTTCTCAAATTTGCTCTCTTTATAACGCATACTATCCCAGATGAATTACTTCAGTGTCATCCTCGAAACATCACATTGTTTTCCAGTATTCTCATCAGTGAACAGTCGACTGTTTTGTGCTTTCTGAAAATGAAATTACTGATTTTAAAAGGAGCGCGTTTTTACTGCATTTATCATGTCATCTATATTCATAGCAACGTTTCTATTTTAAGTATGAAGTGATTTTATTTCTCACACAGTCGCTTTTCCTTTTTCATGTGAGCACCGATGAAAAATGAGGTGGGTTGAGAGTTGAGTAATAGGATTTTTTCACTTTATTGTGAAATTGAAGTTCTCATGTAAATCAAATGTAACGGCGTATTCAAGAACACTATCCTGCATGGTTACGAAAAGGTAGAAGTGGAGCAATAAGAAGCGCGATCATTGAACATCTGGTCGATAATGATCACCCTATCTCTATAGCCTCCACCTTTAAAGTCATCTACAAGGCAAAGAGTAATTTACCCAAATCCCTACGTACCCGACTCATCCGTATTGCTGAATCTTTGGCTATCGAAACAGAAAAGCCAGATCTCTGTGTACAGAGAAAGTTCGTTCAACCCCTCCAACTTTCATGGTCTTAATCCCTCTATGCTAAAGTATGGTAATCCTCAATCATATTTCAGCTCTACCAATTTTTCATTTTTGTCTATTCAATTTGTATACTCTCCCTTATTAAGTCAATTGTTACTATTACTACTCTCACTTTTAATTGTCCCCGGTATTATTTCACTTGTTCCACTTGCCATTCTAAATCAATTCCTTTATGCAACATTAAATTCCATTCTATTAAATTTCACACAACATTACGTAACGTTTTCATTTTTTCGATTTGTCTACTAATCTTATAATTGCACACCTTTTTCAAGTTCTATCCATCCTATGAATTATTTTATATATGACATTAATTTGCTTTGCCACTTGACATTTAACTACGATTATAATCACGAGCATTTTAGTTTTAATTACATTTCTTCTTCTTATTATTATTTCATGCATTCACACCTATGTTTGAATTCCCTCACCGGATATAACTTCTTTAAAACCATGTATATACGATTGTACAGCTTGATGATAAATTCGTTGAAATGAGTCTCTTCACTGAATCATTTGTTTTGATTTTCTTTATTCAATATACTCACATATACTGTGAACATTCTTTGAATCATCATTAAATACTCTTTGACTGCCATTGAAGGTATGTAGAATTTATTCCGCGTATTCGTTTGTAGGGATTTGACTAATTGATTGCAAGATTTCATCGTCAGTTGACATCGGTTGTCAGTCATTGACACTCCTGTGAATTCTGAACAGCTGTTTCGTCCTTGCTTCGGGTTCTTTGCCAGCACTCACTCTCCAAGGTTCTAACTCAGTTCCTTCTTTTACAAGATTTAGGAGTTTGACCACCAACTCTAATCTCAGTACTTGAACGCAGTGTATTTCAACATTTACAAAGCAGAAGGATTTAGCGAAGAAATATATACTTTTCAATTAGATCCTTGTATTTGGCTCTACTCTAAAAATTTTTAAATATTTTTTCTGACTACTTCGTTGTCAATGACATGTTATCCTTGTAAAATTATTTTATTCTTATGACAACTTCATCCTTAGTTACAAGTTATCACTGTCTGAATCGTTGTATTTTTGCTCCAACAATCATTCACGTGATGTACTCAAACGTTGCAAGGACCCAGTGACGGTGAAGGAGCTGGATGGTTTCCTGCGTTACTCCGTCAAGCTTGCGGTAGCGAAGACAAAGATTGATTTCTTAAGAGATTGTATAGATCGACATGAGTACCCAAAGATGTATTGGAAGTCACTGAGACGCAACCACATCCAACCGAATACCAGAACACTCAGACGACACACACGAAACAACATCGACTCCATTCAATCACGCGTCCCTGAGCTAGAGCGAAACGTCTACTCAAGAGCTCATGCAGTCGAAGACTTAGATCAAGAACTACGCCATTCCTTCGAAGAATATGTACAACAAGTCACTCAGAAAGAATGTAACAAGACTAAAGCAGATCTTCTCAAAAGCCTAAAGCCTACAATTAATACCGAATCTCCGTTCCCAAGCAATCCAGAAAAGTACGTATTCAATCTTTCAGACATCACACTGTCTACTACTCAACTAGAAGCACTATCTCTAGGTCCAAAATTCTGCGTAAAACCACCAAGTATTGACAAGCTACAATGCCAGGTTCAGTTCGAAAATCTAATAAACCAGACTTACGATCTCACACCTACATCAGACGAAAACCTACAACAATTCAAAGCATCAATCCTCGACTGTTGTCACAAGTTTATAAATACCAAACACAACGGAAGGTCCATCTTGACGAAGAGGCACCATAAGGAGCTGAAAGAACTTATGAAAAATGAAGAGATTATGATATTACGTCCTGATAAAGGCGGAGGAATCGTAATCATGAATCGCAAGGACTATATCAGTAAAATGCTGACTATACTATCCGATGAATGCAAATTCACAAAGCCGATCAACGAGAAAAACATGACTGAACAAACCGAACAAAAGCTAACGAACACCCTTCGTAAGTTGAAGACTGAATCCTTCATCAGCAACGAAATGTTCGAATCCCTTAGACCGTCTGGCTCAAATATACCACGACTTTACGGACTCCCGAAAGTACACAAGAAGGGTATCCCTCTTCGACCGATCCTTGACATGACCAATTCACCCTATCACCGCACAGCTCAATGGTTAGCAGATCTACTTGAACCAATCAGAAAACAAGTTTCCCGCCACACAGTTCGAGATTCATTCGACTTTATCGACTCAATCGAAAATATCAACGTATCCAACAAGACAATGATTTCATTAGATGTCACATCACTATTCACAAACGTTCCACTGACTGAAACAATATGCTACATATGCGAACTTATTCACTCAATGGGAATAAACATCGGTATACCCACCGAGCACCTTAAAGAACTCCTACTGAGGTGTACCCTGAATGTTCAATTCTCTTTCAACAACGAAATATATCGCCAAAAGGATGGTATAGCTATGGGCTCACCACTAGGCCCTTTGCTTGCAGATTTCTTCATGGCAAAACTCGAAAACACATGCCTGAAGAAAATGATCAATACCTTCGAAATCTATAAAAGATACGTCGACGACACCTTCATTATCGTCAACAACGAAGAAAATCTAGACGACATCTTAAAGTCGTTCAACAACTGCCACCCTGCAATTCAGTTCACGATGGAGAAAGAGTCCAACTCCACAATATCTTTTCTTGACGTCCAACTAACCAGAAGAGAACAAGATGGAACACTGAGAAGATCTATCCACAGAAAATCGACGTGGAACGGACAGCTTACTAACTTTCACAGTTGGGTACCACTATACACCAAACGAAATCTGATCCGTTCACTCAGCTACAGAGTTCGCAGAATCTGCACCCCGGACACCGTAGAAGATGAACTGGACAACCTCAAGAGAATCCTCGTCGAGAATTGCTATCCAGAAAGATTTATTGCAAAATCTATGAAACCTAGACCAGAAAAGCCGCCCATACTCAGCGTCAAGAAAAAACTACTCTACATGAACCTCCAATTCAATGGAGATCTATCTGCGGAAACACTAAAAAATCGACTGTCGCGCTCACTTAAGAAGACCTTCTTCGCAGCTGAACTACGACTAACCTTCTCCACAAAACCTATGATTCATGTGAACGTGAAGGATAAACTACTGCTGCTGGCCTCATCAATGTGCATTTATCAATTCACCTGCTCGTGTGGAGCCAGGTATGTCGGCCGTACCCAGCGCTCGCTTTCCAAACGTATCACCGAGCACTTACCAGCATGGTTTTACAAAGGAGAAAATCGATGCCCCCGCAGTTCCATCTTAGAACATCTGATAGAATCCGGACACCAAGCTACACCGCAAACAAACTTCAACGTCATTTACAGAGTAAGAGGTGGTCTCCCTAAAGGTGTACGAATCAGACTTCTTCAAACTGCAGAAGCAATGGCGATTCACTTGCTAAGTCCTGAACTCTGCATACAGAAGAAGTTCGTTCAATCGCTACACTTGCAATGGACGTAATCTATCTTATGAGCCAACATGTAAATTCTACCTAATCTTTTTTTTTCTGTCTCTTCATTAGTATTATTTTGTCTTCTCAATTGTAACATTTTACATTCTCAACTTTCTTGTTCTCTACCCCCACCCGATTCAATCTCTACACCCCACTACCACTGTTACTGACTTGAACATCGCTCAGTTTCTAGTCATTCATGTTACGTCATCCAACTTATTCACTCAATTTCACTTCTACTTAATCTCTACCTGTAATTACCTCTGTTGCTATGCTGACCTAAGTTGTAACATTTTAGCCAACTATATTACGTCATCTAGTTTTTTAACTCAGTCTTACTTTAGTTGCTGTCTGATTAACTTTGTCATTCTTGTATTAACTAATCAATTGTCTAAACTTGACAAACCTCATGTACACACACACACAAATATTTATATATAAATGCGATTGTACAGCTATGTGAATGAATTCGCCGAAAAGAGTCTCTTCGCTGAATGTCTTCTCTTTTTCATATGACTCAATGGGGATTTTCAATGTATTCACGTGATCAACGTGCACACAGTCTTATTACTTAAATACTTTTATTCTTCCTAAATTATGCATTATGCAATCCTCGTGTTGTAATCATTCCTACCGTTCCTTCATTAATTACCACTCGTCACTTTGACATGTTGATACTGACTAATTTCTGTTCAAAAATATCACCACTTGATTGGTAAACTGTTGTGTATTGAAATGAAAGTGATGTACACATATATTAGAGTAGAGCCAGATACAAGGATCTAATTGAAAAGTAAATATTTCTTCGCTCAATCCTCCTGCTTTCTAATTGATTAAAGGGAGATATTTCCTATATTTGAACAATAGCAGAAAATTCAAACTATCAATTATCACAGAACTAAATAAATTGAAGTTAGATACTGTAAGTCGTCAATGTTTAAAATGGCATGTCGTAAGAGGGTGTAGATATTGATTAACCTGTGTATTTGAGAGAGATATAGAAAATAGAATAGAATAAAAAGTTACGTAAAGGCGTAATTCTTCAACTCAGCTCATTAGTGCCAACACGCGTTTTTTTGTATATGATATCCACTGTCATTTGTGAAACGAGAAACTCAATGATAGCAAGTCATCGGTGACTCATCTCTACTAGCCTAATCGACTTCAAGTCTGTGCTAAGTGCTTTGTTTTATAAACATGATGGTGCGTTTTGGTCAATACGTTATCTGGCCTAATTGTGCTACCTAAACTTCTGACATCTGGCAAATTTAATATGAACAACTACTTTCTTTTCATGTAATTCGTAGATGAATATGGACCATCACTAATATTCCTGAGGTATTTAAGCTCCACATACGCTGTTCCATGATCGTGCGTAATTACTCAATTCAAAGTGTAAGACCTAATCACAATTGCCTTATGCCTGAAGATTTAGTTGTGGCATTTAGCTGCTTCAGCGAAAAAACGTGGTCCAAAAGAAATAAAATATCACGTTCTTCATTCACATTAAGAGTAGTAAAACGATCTTCATATGAACCATAATTTGACAAATTTTATGTCAAGTGAAATTGACAGACACCCTCTTGACGCAAACCAATTTGTATATTTATACATAATACCACATGGTTAAATGCTGTCTACTTTACGGAGTTTCTACATTTGTTCAGTCAAACTGGCGCCTGTGACTTTCCGTATGCAACGATATCAGACAATATCTACCGTGTCTTTGCACAACTAATTTATGCCCTTCGGTCCCTATTGTGCTCACAGTAAACACTGAGTAGTGTAGCAAATGAGATAGAAAAGAATGAAATCATGCAGATGAATTCATTTTTCATGTTTTAACCATTTTCTCTGCATTGACATGCATCGGTTGAAGCATAAGGTCGGTTAAGGTTTTAGATTTACATCATAATGAGTGAATCTCCCCCTTCAATATCGATTTGAGTAAGGCTACATGATATCTTCTGTAATTATGATTGCTTCAACTATTTGAAATCTTGAGATACAGTCCTGGGAAATTTTAATAGCCATAGAAATTATTTTCGAAGCAAATACAGGAATAACGGTTATATTATATTCCCTTATGAAAATAATACGACATAGAGAACGTCGAAACACAATTTCACTTTACACATTATTCTACTTACTCTCAGTAAGTAGCTCAAATGTTCGTAAAATAAATTTCTCATAAATGTAACTTATTCAATATATTTTTGCATGAATGTTGATGCAGACAACAGAACTTTTACACAAGTGAGCCATAGCATACGCTTATAAACACAAGTAAAATTCAAAATCATGTTCCAACAATTTTCAAGCATTTCATGATTCGACCATGGTAGCGTGGACTAAATGTGGCCACGATTCCTGAATGTTACAGAAACAATCGTGTACATCATTTAGGGTGTACTTGAATGAATGCGTGTCACAGGTCTCATCGTATAATTGAATATTTTCATTTATTAGGAAAGATCGTTTCCATGACTGAGGTAGCCAGGCCACGAAAAGAGATGTCGAAAAGACAAATTATTATCAAACATGATGTCGATGGATGACAAATTACCAACAGCGGTGAAATGTGGTGGCCATATGGTTAAGTGAAACCAAACTCTATTATATTCAATGCATCATCAGTGTATTCTATCATCTTACATGTATCAAATTTGCATTAGGCCTAATCCTTTCTTTCGTTTGCATATTTAGTACTCATATCTGACCTGCTCATCAGCTAAATGTAACTGTATTATGAATTAAGGATAATCTAAATGAATTGAAAATGATGATAGCCCACTCATCCTTAGTAAATTGTCATCTTTCACTATCACTCGTGTTGGTCAAAGAATTATTTCAGTCAGTGAATTCTTCCAATCTTATGACAGGACTTGCCTACAGGTGAGTAGCTGACACACCAGCTACTTATTGTAAACTACACGCTAGTCACACCTTATAGATTTCAATTCAAAATCCGCATCAGTTTAATAAATTTTGATTGTGTTTTTAGAAGATCGAGTCTTTATGCAAGAGCAGATACACTTACACAATACACTTTGAAAATTCTGATCACATATTCACTTATCGAATCAGGTACATGAAAAACAAGAGGTCAAATTGTATTTAACTTTTAAGACTACTTTTGGTGACGTAATGAGATATGTACAGCCAAGTACAGCCAGGGTACTTATAATGAATAAAAGTGAAACCATTTGAGCATGTTAACCTGACGGTTTCCATAAATACTGTCGAAAGCTGTTTCGATATCAATCTTGTGATTATTATAAATTAAGTATTTTGCTATAGACAAAGTCGTCAGTCCACTACCTCAGCGTGTCTGTTTTTCAAAACGCATGCGTATATCTTCTTTTACCACAACGCTCAAAGCGCAATTACATCTGACCGAGTAATTGTCATGCACATGGTATAGTGTACACAATGTGACACGATCATTTGTGTAGTGCTTACGCATGTATAGATGACTGCTTTCTACTTTAAATGATTATTAGATGGACTAAAATGTAGGTTAAGACAGATGATTACATTTAGTCCATCTGGCATCCCTTATAATACATCATATATCCACATCTTTTAAGTACGTAAGAGCCAAAATACATTCTGTATCAACAAATTCAGCTTTCGACTGCCTATGATACTCTGTTGAGGTAGGACCTAGAGGACGTAAAGTGTCATAGTGACTTTCAAATTAAGGATATTTGTTGATATGATAGAAAACACGAGTTTCAGTCTTCTTATATCACGACCGATCACTCGATTACGTCATCGATCTGGTGTGAATTTTCCACAATAACTATATCAACTTAGCATATATTAGTTATATTTAAGCACACAAAACATCCATTTTCCATCAGACTGCGTTATGCATGTGTAGTTTGAAAATTAGTTCAAAATTGTGTTGTGCTTGAAAACATTGTAGCTAAATAAATCTGACCTCGAATAAATGGACTAGGACAAGACTTATAGCCGATATTGTTTTTAAGATATTTATGAATGTCAATCCGAGTTCGGCTAACTTTCAAAAAGCTCAACCGAGATAATTTCAGAAGTTCTTGTGATAATTTAATGTCACAAATGCACGATGGCAGTACTTATAGAATCTAGTAGAAATGCTTGTAATTCATAGTGAACGAGAAGCAGTATCAAGTTAAACCACGTGTTGTTATCAGTTAGAAAACCACTGGAATTTAGCGTGTAGTAAACAACTGTTTCTTTCTAGCTCGGGACTCATTGGCATCGTGTACTCACCGGGGTCCCAACTCAGGAACTTCTAGGTACAAGGCGAACTTGCAGATAATTTAACCGCTGGGGACAGACTCAATTGCCCACGAATTCGAATTTCTACCAGTTCTTTATTTAAGAGCGACTGACACCAGTCAATTTCATTGGCGAGTATTTTTCTCCACTTCTGCGTGGGTGATTCTCGCTGGTCAAAGCCGAATCCTTACAAGCTAACTATTGGCAAACAGTTTGTTGTTGACTACAATACATCGTTTATTCTGCTTTTATGGAAACGTTCCTGAAAGAAAAGCTACATGAGCAACGTCTTCCAGTCGTGTGAACAGACTACATTGGTAATAAGCAAGAAATTTTACTGGAAAGATCATCAGGTAGTCGGCGCAATATGGCCGCATTTGAAGTTGAAAAATATATCAAATAAATAATATGGAACTTGAAAACAGTCGTTTTTGACTAAGGTTGTTTCAAAAAGAGTTTTATGAATACATTCCTTAACTACAGACACTCTTGCTGAGGTTACATGTTTTCATCATCACACTGGGATTCAAACCGGTGGGTGCGTACTGCTGGAGAGTCCCAAACCAGGTCAAAACATCTATCCAGTACTCTCAGGCTTTCCACTGGTTCTCTAACTAATGTCACCTCATGATGAAATCCTGTAACCAATCAAATCCTTACAAACCAACACTTGAAACTCTTGCTGAGGGTTTACTATTTCACAAATGAGAGTATGTAAGTGCAGAAAAAAATTTAAGGTAACTGTCAAGATGACATGTTGTCAGTTACGAAGGGGCTCTAAGAATGAAACGCGTCTCTCAGAAGTTGCAGTTATATAACCTATGAACAGGGTTTCAAATTCAAACAAAACAAATTTCAGTGGAGAGTGTGTCCATTTCGAAATGGATCAATTATTTATACCAAATTTGATAGTCCATAACCTCGACACAATCTACTCAAATCGTTGATGTGCCCTATTCAATTGCATAAAGATGAAAAAAGTATTTCAGACCCCTACTAATTGCTTAAAAATTTGAGTTGGATCTAATCCATTATGTTATTCATCCTATCCTTGTTGATTCTATTGAGTTTCAGGTTCCCAAGTAATATCATTGTTAATCACACAACTGGTTGTGCTCAATACCAATTTCACATTATCCTAAAAGACTTTTTGATATAAGTATAAAACGTGGGCACTGTGGTAGAGCATAACTCCACTATGGATAAGATTTTATTTTGATCAATCACACAGTGTTATACAATAATATTAACTGATGACGTTTCGAGCATAAACTATTGCTCATGATGATGAGTTAATAGTTAATCACGAGAAAAGGCATACTTTCTTCTAGTAAACTTTGTTCCTCACCACAGGAGCACAGCATTCCACTCTTTCCATTCACATAAGAAAAATTAGATTGCCGATCATATGCGGCAGATTATTGTCCAAAGATTTCTATTCTATACACATTTGTAGTGGAATTCCAGTCGCTGTTTACGAAGAATGCTATTGTGTTTTCTTTTTTTAACCAGTCAGAATTTTACTAACGTTTCATGCCTCAAAACATTCATGAACACAGCACACTACTCATAAGTAGTTCGACTGTTGCCTTCAATAATCTAATGAAATGAGCCAGCAATCATTATGGCAAATGCATGATATTTATGAGAAAAACATCATGGGTAAGTTATTATTCAAATTACATAAGCATAAATTGTTGCTGTTCCCTTCAACTTTAGTCAGTTGGAACAATCTGCTAATTAGTCAGTGAATGTAGACACTAGACAATATAGAAATATTGTCTTAGCATTAACTGAAGATCCAGGTGTATACTGTGTTGATCACAACATTCTGTGAAAAAATAAGTTCTTGAATCAACACATCCCACAGTTTTGTAGCAATTTTAAAATGATATGACCAGTGAGTCCTTGAATACTTGTCTATTACAGGTCTCATTCCATCTATAGTTGTATATGGTACACATTGGTAGAGTTATGTTGAGCGTAGTACCCAAGCACCTCGATAGCATGTCTCTTAGCACCTATAATAATGTTTCAAATGTCAAGAAATAACCACATGAAGCTTTATTCTGTCGCTTTTAGTTAGTGGTGTCCACTTAGTGTTCAAAACATAGACATTCACTATGACTAGTTTTGAAGAAGCAAATTGCGAGAATAGGTAGTGCTAGAACCCATTGGAAGTGAGTAAACCATGCAATATGAAGAATTGAAAAGACAATTATGCATAATTGATTCTGAGGAATTTGGTGGCTTTTTTATTTGTCTGGTTCTTAATTAGACGAGACCAGTGTAAGATTAGACTGAAGACTTTGAGTTGCGACAGGTTCCGCTTTGTGAAGTGGAGAAATGTCGATACCACTGACGATATTTTGCGTTTATTCTGAAATAAAATCAGGAAATTAATGTTCCAAAATAAAGAAGTCACGGATTTTATAATTAACTGAATATAATACTCACTTATTGGGATAACGCACGAAAGGATAAACAGATGCACTAAAATTGCACGGAAAGCAACAACGACAAGTAATATTCATTAATTCAACAGAATAAATACAAATATCAGGACAAAGATATTGATCTATGGAATAAGAGATGGTAATTACAAAGTTAGATGAAATCTCTAATACAACCAAAAATATTATCTACTGTCAGCTTTGGTAAAAATATATCATTTTATACAGTTGAAAATCTACTAGTATTGATGAACACATTGAATGCGAATTTCTAATAAGCAAACCCATTTAATTAATTCTTGAACACAGTTAACTTCAAGTAACGAAATACCGAGTTCAATATACTTCAATCTCAAACAAAATTAAAAAAGCCTAGTAAGAAACTGCGGTCTACATAAAGGAAAATAATTTCATAATGAACGTGTTATTAATTGTCAGTTTCGATTCAACAACAAAATATAAGATTTTACAAGTGTAAAACTGGAAATATCTCAGTGACTGATTAGCCATATTACGTTTCATAGTTTTGTTGTTGATAAACTGCTGAAGAAATTGCTCAGTGAAAGGATCTTCAATTCAACAGATGTTTGACTTCGAAAAAATGGCTGAAGTGCTTTGCTTCTATAGGATGAAGAGGCGTTTTCAGTATGAAGCTTTCATGTTGATGAATGGATAATAAGCTACTAAGTGGATTTCAGCATCGTTGATTTATATTTCAGGAATACATCATTATCATTTCTCACACAAGATACACCCTGCTGTGTTTGAATTCTAGAGGGAGATTAGTTATTTTAAACATGAAATTAGAAGATTTGGATGGTGAATATGTTTCACAGAAGTGAAGATGATGAATGGAGTTTGCTGATTTGAACGATACACGGACTTCATTTGATATACAAATTACATGCTTCTCACAGGGAAAAGAAATAAATTGTGGACTTCCTCACCGATAGATATACATGCTTTACTGATTCGCTGTTCCGCTCCAGTCACAATTCATTCTTAGCAGTATAGGTAGCGAACCCTAAATTTTCTGCGTTCAGCTACTTAAAATCAATATCACTGGTCTTTCACAAAAATTCACTCATGAAGTCAATTTTGTTCATTTCAGCGCTTATGTTTTACGTTTCGTGAATATATATTTTTCTTCAGATGTGTTTTGACTTCTTTTTTGTTCTACAAAAAATTGAAGATAAAACTGGGTAAAATTATTTAGAATAAGTTGTAAACTGAGAGTTCTACTGCTAATCGAATAGCAGGGCGTGTCCAGTAGACTTACATTTACTCTATCAAACGTTATTCTGTTTTCACCAAATTTGGTTTACTTTTCAATGAAATTGTATGAAATTCGCAGCATTTGAACACAGAAATATATCTCACTTTTACTGTGTGTTAGATGAGAAGAGTCAATTGAGCAATCCTCGGGAAGATGAGCGCCGTGGTTTGAAAAAAGTTCACCGCGACTCCTGGCAGAGGAGACTTAATATACAAGGTGAATGACAGTATCATACAAGATTTGATAATAAATGGTGTACGTGCACGAAGAATGAATTTAACTACATTTTCAGAAAGAGAGAATAATTGTTGAGTAATTTTCTGGTTCGATTTGACTATAGGCTTCCAAGCGTAAAATCTTTTTTTCTAATTTACTTTGATTTCAGTTTTGTAGTATTCTCTTTACATTACAAAGAAATCCGAAATCGGAGGGACTCATGCATTTTAAAGTTAACGAAATGCGGCTGATCTTCCGTTTTCAGTGCACTAAGATCTTCGTGAAAGTTTGTTAGTAGTGAAATCGAAGATTGAGTAGATAATAATGCGAAGGCAAAAGCTCAATATCGCTCAATTCTCAGAGTTCTTTAAGTTTAAGAAATACACCACAGGCTGATATAGATGGATCACTTCTCAGCGTTAATTTTCGCGTATATTTTAATCGCAATAGAGAAAAGATTATTTGAAATTCCACTATCCAATTCCCATCCAACTTGTCAGTTTATCATAAGAATCTTCGTATTTTCTTGATATGATTCATAGCTGAAATAATAATTTCGTTAAGATGAAATATAGATGTCTTAGACAACTCTGTGGTCCAACAAATGCCTGTCTTCATAATCATCACAAACTAATGATTCATCTCACTACAGGTGCAGAGGACAATGTCGTCGTACTTCTGCCTGAATCTCACATGTTGCGGTCACAATAGATTTACGAGGCTGTAATGACCTAATGTTTCGTCGAATGCGAAATCTAGTAGCCTCTGAACGTTCCCTCTGCAGAGATGAACTCTTAATATAGAGTACTATGATTCAAAATTTATGAGGATTTCCATGTAGTGGAATGTTATTATTCGTGTCCAATTGATTTACTTGAGAAGTTTTGATAGTCGTGATCACAGACTTCTGAAAATCACAGCAGAGGTGACCAACTTAGGTTGGAAACCAATCCATACAAAGTGGTGTTTCACAAATAAGAGAAATAGCCATTGTTTCGAGTGAAATAAGCTTACCAATCTGATTCCATTGCTAGGATTTTGCGCATGGCGTCAACCTCTGGTGTTCTCAGCATCTTTATTTTGCCAAGTAAATTAACTTAACTATCTTGAACTGCCTTTATCCGTGTTCAAATATTTTCTGGATAAAGAGCTGGATATTACGTGTAGAACTCTCGAGACTGTTGTGCCTGCATCCTGTCTTTCTTTAGTTACGTGTTTGCCACAGAAAAATCTTTGATTTTTCGCAGTAAACTTCTTCAGTCCTCTCTTCTTTGCTCTATGGATTCAAAAGAGCATCTCGTATTCGGTGTTAATCCCTGCAGTCGTTCAACTTCTGCTATCTTCGTTTCTAAAGTGATCTTCGGATGTCTGATGACGCCTTATTCTTTCTTTATTCTTCGTTCCTTCCTAAAGTGGTTATGTTGATTTCCTTCCAGCTTATTTTAGAGACATTCAGTGTTCCTCTGCTCACGTTAGCTCGGTGTCCTTCACGCTACAAACTGACAAGCGCTAGACTGTATGCACTGATTATTGAAACGAAGCAAATTTCTGGATTCTCCACTGTCAGTCAAGGCGTGTTGATGAAAATTTTACGAAGGTTAATCTTGGGGGTATTGAACACGCTTTATTCTAAAACGAAGTGACAATATTCTTCCAAGTTATCTTCAAACATAAAAAGTAGTGAATGTGTGAAGAAGGTAGTGTCTTCACTCAAAAGAAAAAAATGAAAGGGTTTGGAGGCATGGCAAAAATATTTACAAAACCTCTAGTATCCAATTCTCTTATCAAACTTTCAATTTTATTTTATTATTTTCACAAATCGCTTATTTCTCCCAGGATTTTAAATGTATTTTGAAATTTGATTCTGTAGAAAGCTATAAAATAGGCTTGATATCGTCTTATCTCACTTTATTGTAAAATAAAATCTCTCAGATAAATAAAATCAAAAACAAAGTCGAAAACTGTCACATTTACTCAGTCAAATTTCTTAAAATGTTTATCAAAAACGCCTCTACCAAAAATAGAATCTGCAGATATTTGATTTTTTGGAACAATCAGTACATGAATTTTACTGTCAATGTGTAGCATAAGTAAAAACTGATTAATCGATGGAGTACGTGAATGTCCTTGCAAACAACGGTAGTTTTTATCGAATGAATCTAGTGATCAGAGATGTTGCCTTTTTTATTTTGCACTACTTTTGAGTTGAGTGGTTGATTAGGTATGCGAAATTAGTGGTAGTAGCAATAACAAACTAAATGATTTAACATCAATGCCATGAAATTTCATCATAAACTAGCAGTTTATCCGATATCATTCGTTACCTCAGGGACTTTCATCATTCACAACTAACTTATATGGGGTAGACTGACTCCGAATTGTTGATAACATGACAGTTTCAGTGTTATGTTCATCACAAAGCCAACTCAGCTGAAAGGAGAAGGGAAATCATGCCAGACTTAATTCTTGTATCATTTTCATAACAAGCGAGTTAACGAACGCATTAAAACACTCAAAAGATAACAGAAACGGTAACTACAGCTTTCTATAGGGTAATATTTCCATTCAATCATTTGATTGAAATACAATGGTCGATGAAACTTTACCTCACAGGTGACGTCCTCATATTACTAGTTGACGGAATTGACAAGTATTGTGCCACGATTTTTTTATCCTTCACGTTTTCCAGTGGAACATAGGGCTTGAAGCTAGTGTCTTGAAGTTTCTGTAGCAGTGTTTACTTTACAGGATGGGGTTGCTAGCCCCATGCCCAACCTTTCCTCTTCACCAGCATCATTTCTGGCTTGGCGAGGTAAAGGAGTGCGTCGGCCGGGGTTCGAACCGCGTACCATGTGCATGGTTGGCGAGCGTTGAACCGCTGTGCCGCCGGCGCGTCAGCCAAATATATTACTACTGGACAAATACCGACATGCATTCACGGGATCACAGAATGTTTCTGAAATCTGTATTTCGAGTTGATCCTTTTGTTGGAAATTTCAATACTTTCCTCCAGTGACAGTTTATATTTTTCGCCGAAATACTTTCATCTACAAATCGCTCGAAGTCATAGTATTTATTCACCTAAATTCTGTAGGAAGATTTGATGTGTTTTGTTAGTTGGTTAATAACAGATCACTCACTGACCAGCAGCATACATGTAAAACAGATTGTGCTATAATACACATTAAAGCCTTTACAAATAATCTGAAGTTGACTAGGCGGTTTAGGATTCAATGAAAATTTATTCCTGTGAAGTTGTATCATTTCATAGGTTACATTCAATATCACACACCAGTTTTCACGTACGAACATGCATACGTAGCGTGATGTAGTTGATCTTAGCATGTAGTTGTCATCTGAAGACCAACAAAACAGATGCAAATTGTCCACAAATACAGATGGGCATATACAAAAATATTCTGAGGCTATAGCAATCGGACCTCATTTTGTATAAAAAATCAATTTCTCTTAATCTGAGCAGACACCTCAAGAGTAATAACCAAATTCGTTCATAAGGGTCAATTATAATATTCCTTCTCCCAAAATACACTTTTATTTTGTTGGTTGTGTTTGAATTTCTACTTATTTCATTTTTCTATGAATGGATTGACTTGTAGAAGTGATATGCGTTTTTGTTAACTGCCTGTTGCAGATTTAAACTTTTCAGATGAACTCTGTCTTGTAATGATGCTATTTAGTCAGCTTTATGTGTGCAACTATTTTCATGTTGAATCATAATAGTTAGTGTATTCAGACGCCTATATATTGATCGCTTATTCTTCCTTTGTCTTTCTTTGCACTGTAGTAGGAATGTGGTTTCAAGTGATGACTTGAAGTGATCTGTATACTAACTGTCTATCATGACAATTCAGTTGAAACCTCATAAAGGAAACGTGATCACTTTTTTTCTGGATATCTCTCACTTGTCATGGCTGCTTCCAGCATAATATGTTGGCACTTTGCTTTCATCAAACACCAAGCAAAATGCTTCCATCTTCTTCTTCCACCGAAAAAGCCTATTATCCTCGGAGAGGGCTGTTCAAATAAACAAACAAGTCTTGGTGCTAATTTACATTTTTACCGCTGCTGATAGATCGAATAGTTGATTCAACAATACATTTACTGTATTTCAGTTAGAAAGGTATCGATGCAATTTCTCCGGTCCAAAATCTTTCATTCTCACCTAATTCAGTAGCTGGTTTGACGTTCTTTTATAATGATTGAGGTTTCATTAATTTCAAGAGCTTTTGTTTCTCGCAATTTTCAGTTCCGATGTCAGTTTAAAACCGCAGTATACCTAGGAATTCATACTGTTGTTCATTCTTTATGCAATGGTTATTCCCTCCATATTTACAACTGAGGCACCTGAATGGAAAGCAACTTTATAATGAGAATATTAGCATACTTGTGAAGGTAAGTTACTTTTTAATATTCAGAATACCTATTTGTTTGTAATATTCCCTCGACACGAACAGCTTGTCAGTTGCATAGTTTGATTTGCGCTTTCGACATACAACCACTAAACTAGTATCAAGTGCACCAGATCAAAAGGATGTTTTTTCGGCATTTTCTAATGAATTCTCAAGTCGCTTTCAATCATAGGGTTATTACTTTCATGAGCATCATGGAGTGAGTTTTGCGTATAAAGCAAATGCAATATAAAGTGTGTGAGTTTTGAAATTTCATGTTTCTAATTAACTTCAGATCAAGTTTTCATGTAATGGGCAACTGATGAGACGAGAAAGCAATTGACATGGGTTTGAAAGCAAGTGGGAAAGATGGTAGTTGTTCATGAGATTGTGAATCTGAATAGAGGGTAGAATAAAATGAATATACGATGTCAGGTGACTAAACTGTCATCGAAAGTAACATTCTATTACTAAGCACTAGACAGTTACACTCAGAAGTAACAAATCTGACAAACAATTAGAACACACCATTGCAACGGAAATTTTCTTTTTTGGCTAAACAGTTTTCTGAAAGTGTACAATCCTATTATTATTCACTAAAATCATGAAATAGTCTATTGTGTAATACAATTACTCCGAAGTAGTTTCAATCAATAGAAAATGACGCAATAGTTAAAGAGATATAAGAGTTGAAAACTGAAAAAATATTGTAGTGACCCGTTTTATTACTCATAATCGTACTATACTTTCATTGTGTAATTGTACTTTCATTTATTTATTACTCTAAATCTTGCATGTTAAAAATTGATACCTTTTGTACTCGCTCGATTTTTGAATTTTGATTGCTGCAATAATACACTATCGTATTCCTTCGCAAGTGCCTTTTGAATTACGTTGCGGATGTCGAGTAATCGCAACGTTAGGTCACAATTATAAACGCGAAGAAATACTAGAAGATACGTGTATTCTAGTTCAATAAAAATTCAGCAGCAGCAACAAATTGGCGAGCCAGACATAGCTGATTGATGGACTATATCATTTCGAAGCATACATAGTGGAATAAATCATCTTTGCCATCGCATTAACTTTTATAAATTCACAACATTTATATGTCTAAATACTGATATTTCTAAAAAAAGCAATAAAGGTTAATAAAGCAGGATTTAATGAATTCATCAAATTTCGGTAGAACTCGTCAGCTGAATACTCTACATACACGGATATATACTTTTGAAGTTACATTGGGAGATATAGGACTGATAAGTAAATAAACTACATTGAATTAGTCATGCAGAAAGACAGGTGCGAATGTTTTTCCAGGCCATGTGCAATTAGATAAGGGGAGAGAGAGTATGGGAGATCAAAATTAAGATAAATTGCATTACGCTTCAATTACATCACTTAGATAAACATTTAGACATTAGAGAATTTCACAAGAATTGCAACCAGAGGGATGTCAATAGTAATAGTTATAAGAACAATAATATAATATAACAATAATAATAGTGTTGAAGTGGGTTAAGATAATGCTACTGATAAAGGATAGTTTTAAATGAATCAAGAATAATAATAATGAGAATAATTATAGTAATAATAAAAAAATAATAAGACGTAGGATTATAAGTAAAACGTATTACCATGGTAGATTCAGAGTCACGACCATCTCCTTTTGTACACAGAGACCTGGTTTGTAAACTCGAATTGCACAAGCCTCTGCAATTGCAAGCATCTTCTTGTTTCTTTGTCTGCTGACAATGGTGAATGACTTGACTGCGTCGATATCATGCCCGTAATCCACAAGATGCTTTGTTATTCAGGATTTTGGCACTTTGAACTCAGCTGTTTTCAACCATTTTGGCAAATGCTCCATCATGCAAGTAGACAATCGCCTTTGCGTACAACCTATATATTTGCTTCCACAAACACACTCAAATTGATATACGCAGTTTGAAGTGTCGAGGATTGGCGATTGGTCTTTCCCAGATTGTTGAAGCGCTCGCTTAGTGGTGTTAAGGAAAACAAGTTTTGCAGCATAATAAGTTCTCTTGATGGCTTTGTCGAGTCTTCGTTTGACTACTTCCTGTACATCATCTCCTTTGAACGGCAAGTTGATATAGACAGGTTTCTTCGGAACTGTTTGGATTGTTTTGCAGCGGGTGTTTTCTTTAGAGTATTTATTAATGAACTTCTCAGGGTATCCATTCTTAAATAAGATATCCTTCAGGGATTTTATTTCATACTCAACAGTACTGTCAGAACAAATTTTTCGTGCTCTACTGAACAGTGTTCTGACTAAGTTCTTTTTGTACTGGATTGGAACAAAACTCTTGAAATGCATGTACTGTCCTGTCCATGAGGACTTTCTAAATATAGATCTTTCGATTGTGCCATCATTCATTTTCGCCAGAAAAACGTCTAGGAATTTGATAGTATCATTTTCCTCGTGTTCTACTGTGAAATTGAGATTTGGATGGCATGAGTTGAATTTTATCAGCATGTCTTCGGCTTTTGATCTGCTTCCACAGGCAATAAAAATGTCATCAACATATCTTAGGTATAGATCCATTTCTTGTATATGTTGTTGCAGGGTACCGGTTTCTAGGCGTGACAAGAATAAGTCAGCGAAAAGTGGTCCCAAGGGGCTTCCCATTGCGACACCATCAACTTGACGGAATAAACGCCCGTCGAATTGGAATTGGACATTTTTAGTACATAAAAGTAGTAATTTCCTTAATTCCGACGTTGGAATGTGTATGTCTTCAGCTTCTTCACATATGAAGTCTATAGTCTCAATGACTGGCACATTTGTGAAGAGGGAGGTAACATCGAAAGAGACTAAATGCTTATCAGATACGTTGAAATCTTTGATTTGCTCGACAAAGTGGAATGAATCAGAAACGATATACTTCCCAAAGCGTTTCCGCAGGGGCTGCAACATTTCACATAACCACTGTGCTAATTTGTGGTATGATGAGCTTATCATAGAGAGTATGGGTCTTAATGGCGCTCCTGGTTTGTGTATTTTAAAACGCCCGTATAGTTTTGGGATTTGTGACCCGATCGGCTTGATATTTCTATATGTGTTTTCATCAATGTATTTATTTTTTTGAATAGTTGGCGTAGCTGCTGTACAATTTTCTTTTCGATCGACAACGTTTGATCTTTTGCTTGATTGTCCCATTTAAATTTAGATTCATCGGAGAGAATTTGATGCATTTTTTCGAGATAATCTGTCTTATTCATTAGCACTACGCTTTGTCCTTTATCAGCTTGTGGAATAACAAGATTATTGTCTCTTCGGAGCTTGTTTAATGATCTCCAGTGTTCTTTGGTGATGTGCGACTTTTGATTCGTTGGCATGATTCGAAATTGGTGAGCAATATCAACCATCTTTGCTTTCAACCAGCTTTCGCTGTCGTTGGACGTGGCATGTAGCCCCATAAGTTGATCATAAAGATTTTCGAATTGGCATTCGATATCAATTTGCTTTATGTTTTTCATGGGAACACAGAAGTTGAATCCCATTGACAGAATTGCCACTTGTTCTTTTGACAGGGAGACATCAGATAAATTGTGAACATAATTAGATATGTCCACTGGGAAAATTTCATTTGGCGGTTCCGGATGAAGTGACTTTTTCAGTTTCTTTTCTTCTGATTCTTTTGTCTTTTTAGCAGTGGCATGCAGATATTTAGTGAATTTAAGATAACATACGAAATTTAAGTCATTTTGTACACTGATTACTTTGCTTGATAATACGCATAAATTACTGATTTCATCTGTTTCAGAAGACAAATGTGATTCAGCAAGACGGTAAAGATTTGGCCGTGTAGGTCTCAAATGATCTTTACGCAAGGATTTGTAAAATGTCCAAGGATAAATATTAGTCTGGATACATTCCTTCAAAAAATCACGTCGCGCAGAGTGTTCAGCAATCCTACACCTCAATTTCACTAGATCATTTAGTGCATTGATAGTGCTTTCCGGGAGACGCTTCTTCAAGAATTGGAAACATTTATTTCCCGATACGAATTTAAAACAAGCAATAAAGGTTAATAAAGCAAGATTTAATGAATTCATCAAATTTCGGTAGAACTCGTCAGCTGAATACTCTACATACACGGATATATACTTTTGAAGTTACATTGGGAGATATAGGACTGATAAGTAAATAAACTACATTGAATTAGTCATGCAGAAAGACAGGTGCGAATGTTTTTTCAGGTCATGTGCAATTAGATAAAGTGAATCTACCATGGTAATACGTTTTACTTATAATCCTACGTCCTATTATTTTTTTATTATTACTATAATTATTCTCATTATTATTATTCTTGATTCATTTAAAACTATCCTTTATCAGTAGCATTATCTTAACCCACTTCAACACTATTATTATTGTTATATTATATTATTGTTCTTATAACTATTACTATTGACATCCCTCTGGTTGCAATTCTTGTGAAATTCTCTAATGTCTAAATGTTTATCTAAGTGATGTAATTGAAGCGTAATGCAATTTATCTTAATTTTGATCTCCCATACTCTCTCTCCCCTTATCTAATTGCACATGGCCTGGAAAAACATTCGCACCTGTCTTTCTGCATGACTAATTCAATGTAGTTTATTTACTTATCAGTCCTATATCTCCCAATGTAACTTCAAAAGTATATATCCGTGTATGTAGAGTATTCAGCTGACGAGTTCTACCGAAATTTGATGAATTCATTAAATCCTGCTTTATTAACCTTTATTGCTTGTTTTAAATTCGTATCGGGAAATAAATGTTTCCAACTGATATTTCTGCTTAAAGTACCTCCGGACCTGCCGGCATAGCGACTGCTATCCCTGTTCACCCTGGTACTCAAGCAGCTATAGAAGCTGGCTGTTATGCAACGCCTCAATTCCAGTTCTCTCTCCTCAAGCTTTAGCATTGTCTACAGCTGTGCAAACACTCTTACAATGGTCTGCAACTCCATTTACTCAAGTCGGTCCTACAGCTGTTCAATTACAACAGTTTACCCAATCACCTCAACAACAACAGATTCAAGCACAAGCACATCAGTTACAACCAGCTCAACAGCAAGCTTATATCCAACATCAGCAACAAGCAACAATGATAGCGACTGACGTCTCTGTCAGTGGTCAACCTTGTACCGTAGCTGCATGCTACTATGCTACTCCCCAGTTTATCACTCTGGTACCAGGAGCTCCATTAAAAGTCATGGCTGTTGGTTCTAACGGTCAGCTGATTCAAATCACTAGTTTACCACAGTTTATGCCAACTGCTCTTGCTGGAATGGCTATCAATCAACCAACTTCTACTCTGCAACCTCAGTAAACATCAATTCAAGTTACTCCTCAACGCCGAGTAACAACACCGCAGCAACAACAACAACATGCTGACGGACGTTCACTTTCAACCGTATCAGCAGCAGCAGCTACTGCTGCACTCTTCTCTGGCACAGCCATCTCTTCTTGTACAATTCCACTTGTGCAACCAGCTTTCATGGAAATGGAGGTAACTGAATGTTTACCCAATTCATTTCCATACTACCTTATTACTATACTATTAACTGCATGTAAGATATAAATCTATTCTGTAACTCCTTACAATAACAACCCCATTATTATTCTAATAATTTTTCTGGATTTATCGTTACATTTTGCACAACTTTCTAAATATTTTGGTTCGTTTCGAAGTTGTTAACATTTTCGAATACATACAGTTATATTATCAAACCTCAGAAAACTTAAAATCCTCAATTCGGTTTTCATAACAAAAGCTCAAATATTTTTTTTTGTGTCATTGTAATTTACAATATCATTCCGAATACAGGTAAACTTCATTTACCTGCATTCTACGGAGGGGCTATTGTAGTGACCCGTTTTATTACTCATAATCGTACTATACTTTCATTGTGTAATTGTACTTTCATTTATTTATTACTCTAAATCTTGCATGTTAAAAATTGATACCTTTTGTACTCGCTCGATTTTTGAATTTTGATTGCTGCAATAATACACTATCGTATTCCTTCGCAAGTGCCTTTTGAATTACGTTGCGGATGTCGAGTAATCGCAACGTTAGGTCACAATTATAAACGCGAAGAAATACTAGAAGATACGTGTATTCTAGTTCAGTCAAAATAAAGCAGCACAACAATATTCCCTTCAGAACACAGAAAATCAAAACAGGTGATTCAGCTAAGAGTCTTCCTTCGAAATATAGATATCCTATATCAGGTAGCATAATCGTATATTTATGATTTCAAAGTAGTGAGAGCTATTCTCAGACATCTGTAATAAAATTGTTTCAAGCCTCATTCATACCCTTTCACTAATAAAGTTACGTTTTGTTCATATAATTTGCATATGCTTCCCTTATTGTCTTGACTATTGCCATTATTTCCGATTGAAACGACTTTCAGTACTATCTGATATTTATTCATTTGACTAAACATAATATTTTTACGATGTGCTATCATAGTTCCCACTTCGTTGAGTTTTAGTCACCTGCTATTCCTTGTAGTTATACAAACGTTTCTACGATTTGTGCATTTCATGAATTATTTTTAAAGAATCGAATCAATCTATTTGTCTAGATTCACATTATTACCAACTGATATTATTACATAAATGTGTGTATATTTCTACGAACATACAGCCTGATAACACGTTCATTCTAAAGGGGAAAATTGTTATTCTACGGGAAGTAGAGCAGTTAATTGTCCACCTGACAAACGGGAATATAATGAGTCAACACACTTCCTGGTTCTAATCCACCTAGAAATTGGTTGAAGGGTTCAGCAATTTTACATCATGTTACTTCACAACAGTCTGCGTAATCATACATAACTAACTTATGCGTGTCAACTGAATTTTTTTTGATTTCTGAGTCGTGACTGAATTCTTCACGTTCAAATCTAGTCCCCTAAAATTCAGCTTCGATATTTAGAAACAATACGCTTAGATTGCATACATAAGGTTGCATGTTTGTTACGTGGAAATGTAGCGTTTGATGATCTTAATGGAATCTGATTGCCCTGTTCATTCAAAGGGACTTGAAAGTTAGGGAAATACCGGGCTTTAGGTGGATGCTTCAGCAGGAATTCACTTCAAAACAGATGCATAACAAGTAGGTCTTTGACTTTCTACTGGGTGAATTCGACCGTGAAAATTTCATCCTACCGGATATTTATGAATTTCAGTGACTTCCACATAAAGTAATGGTCACTGTTATGGTAATATTTTGAGCAAAATCTTTGTGCTACATAATTTGTATTCATTGGAGACAGTTATATGGAGAAACGTTATAAGAAATCAGATTATTCGAGTAGATAATTACATTTAGTTGCAGAGTCGAGACTTCGCTCTTTTGTCAGCGCTTCATATTCTCAGTACAAACGTGTAGATCTGATAACAGTAATCGATTAAATTTCAGATACTTTTTTCTGCCAGAGACAATATTGATTTTCTTTAGATTTTTCAAAGAAGAAGCTTTTTTAAATATTGTCCCCTAAGCTGGAACTGTACACGTCTGCTACTGTAAAAGTATGTCAGAATGTGAATCACAGTGTGTGTCTAGTATTCCAATTTTTATTCTCTAATTTTAGTGGTCAGTGTTCCTGTAAATACCTATTGGTCATATTCGGCAGATTTAAGACTTTCTATAAATGGTAGTGAAGATAAATTGTACTCATATTTGTCCATTTGGATTTAACAGTTATGAAAGTTATTCTGTGCCTGCTTTTCTGCTTGTTCATCATGGTGATTTACACTGAAGGTACCTCAGGTAAGTTCTGATGTTTTTTGGTTTAATTTCTATATTGTATGAACGAGTTTTTGTATAATAATTCATCTTAATAGCTGAATCTGTTTCATGAATGAACCCTTCGGCGGAAAGAATTCCCCTGTCACTGGCATTTACATGCAAGATTTTCGTATAATTAAATATCATGGCGCAATACAATCACGATTTATGAATAACACATAAGTAAACTGACAGAAACAATTAGGAGTGCAGATTAAAATAAATGTTCTGAATGAAGTGCCAAAACAGTCACGTTTGAACGTCAACTCTCGCTAAAAGTGTAATGATATTTCACTTACGCGCAATATACTTGAATAGATAATTCAGAAAATAATTTTAGTTTGTGTGCTGTGACGTTTCAAACAAATCTAGTATATTTAGGGACAGAAGATGAGCTTTCTTATTAATGGGTGCTCATTAAATTAAATCAGTCACAATTTTACTGGAAATTTCTGTGTCATGCTCAATGAAGTGCGGTATATGTGGAAGAAATGGTGTTGCATATATCATCAGAAACGAATCTCGTATTGACTATTGTTAAATGAGATCAGTTATGTTATCATTATTAACTGTATAATGATCCCATTACTGTATTGGGAATACAACTTTAAGATGTCTTTGTATAGGATGGTTTCACAACATTAAAGTCCATCGCTGACTTTTCATTAACGGGTCGTTTGACAAAGATATTTTGGTATATTTATGTGATTTATGTGACTAAGATACGTTCACTGGTACATATCACATGATGAGCTACAACATCACATTGTGATAATAACACCAACTTTTTGAAGGACATAAAACTTTGTTCTGAACCTTTTTCGGGAAGAAAGACGAAGGTATTTAATCTTATTCAATTTACACTGAGCGTTTTAATTTGGTTGAATAGAAATAACTTGAAGCTTTTTGTTCTAGAGTTCATTTCTAAAAAGCTGCCTGAATCGGTTTCAGTGTTGCTTGTGCTTAACTGAAATGGCATTGAATATATTAGGAATTTCCATCCTGATCGTTATTGTTTAGGACACATCAGCCTAAAGTGATGAGTATTTGGGTGGTGGTGGTTCTTCATTCAGTGCTTTAATTTAACCGTGGAGAATTCTAGACCACTTTGTTTGCAGTTAAACTGTAAGATCTGTCAGTAAGAAACTGTATCACCTGCAACAATGCCATAAAGAAAGTTAGCCTCTTTTAGATATTGTCCCATGAGTCCCAATCGACATAAAACTAGTCAAGTCATTTCTTACTGTTTTTAAGGTTTATGACATTTTATCATCTGTTGAAAAAAGTTAAAATATGGTTATCACATGAGAATTCTTGGTGTACTTAGTGAAAATAATCCATTTCTGACATTCTCAGATATATGTTCATACGGTTGTCCTAATGGAGCCAGTAGTCGAACTCGAGTAAAATTTCATTAGGAATTACAAACAGCTACCTCCTCAATCAGGCGTTTTCAGTTAAAAGTAACCATCTATTACAGTGAGCTCCTTAATGACAATTTTTGTTGTTTCTTTTCAAACCCCTGTCACTTGCCATTCACATTGTAAATGTGGGACAGGAGTTTCTCTCTTTGTTAATATTCAATTGGGTGCACTTATAAATCCCATTCTAGGTATTATCGATTCATTCCTATAAGTAACCCATATGGCAAAATTAAGCCCATTAATGTAATTAGCTATAACGACGGAACATCATGAGTATGAATGAAAAATTACTTGCGCTTTGTCTTGGTGTATCGACAGAAGATCAAGAAGAAAAAAGTCGTTTGTCTTAGCATATACGCGCATCCATATAATTTTCCACTAGGAGTGGCCGGTAAATCTGTGATAAAACCGTGAAACTTACAAGATCTTCCGAAGTTTTATCGGTCAGACGTGTTTTTCTCAGTATTACTTTGTTTATTAGATGTATCACACAGTGAAACAGTATTATTTACTGGATGACGTTTCGAACAAAGTGTATTGTTCATAATCATATCACTTATAGTAACACGACTTCGAAATTTGAGTTTTATATTTTTCTAAGTCCTCTCCTATTTGCCGTCGTTGGAGTAGTAGAATTTGCCAGATATCTTGGGCAGATGTTGAATCAATCCTAATACATGTATTTGCAGTTGATTCGATAAACTAAACTTCTGTTGTCCACCCTGTGACATTAGATCCTATCTCATCCTATTGTGTGGTTGTGTGTAACTGCATGTAGTGCTATAGCTGAACAATTCTCTAGATTTCTTATCTTATTCGAGTCAACCAATTTAGATTTTGCTAGGTTTTTATGTTCGACTAGTTTGACTGCCCCTGTTCTACTAGTTTGACCTATGTATTTGACCTGAAAACCATTCAGGCAGGTTATTAGATAAACTGAATTGTTTTGTTTTAAAGGCCTCACAGGGTCCTTTGATCCACAGAACTTGTTTCTAATTGAGTTTGTGGGTTTGGTTGCCACTTTTATTCCCGCTTTGTTAGGAATTCTACGTAGGATTTTCGAGGTTCCTTCGTTGTGTGGAATTACTACTGATGATTTAGATTCCTTATTGTTGGTGTTGTCTGGAGCGCATTTGACTTGTATGTCATCATTAATACTGTAATTATTATTATCACTATCACTACTACCATTCTTTATTTTATTTTAACATTTCCCTAAATATTTCTTGACAAATGTATCAGGGTAATTAAGTTTCAAAGCTTCTCTTATATGTTTCACTTCCTGCCTTGGATTTTCCTTGATACTACTTAGTTTTCGTGGTCTGTCACTTCGACATTTCACCAACCCTATTTTTACTGACTTAGGATGGGAAGTCCAAATATCGGTTTGAATGTGTGGGTTTCCAGTAAACACTACTGTTTAACTTCCCATCTTCTTTCCTTTTTACACTTCAATCTAACATTGGCAGTTCTCCTTCCTGACTTTTCAATTCACAAGTGATACATCTAACAAACAAACTAACATGGAATCACTTACTACCACAGCGCCCAAGTTTTACACATATATTAGTATTTTTCTCTGCTTTTCGGTGTGTTTGTTAGGTAAAATTGATATTGCCTTGTGCATATATTTGCTCATGCACACGCTTTATCCAGTCTTCAAATCAACGAATGCGCAGAAGTCTGCTAAGTCCTCCATTCTCATTCATTTCGTCGAGAGTCTCCTGACCTATTATGAATCATTTAGCTGTATGTCTGCCGTCATTTAAGTATTCATACCATCTATAAGAATTTCGATCATGGCATTAGGAATGTTATCCAGTTGTCTAAAGAAATCGTATTCTTATTCTTTCTTATATTTTGTGAGTTGTTTGTAGTCACGTAGTAGTGGACGGTTATCACTTTCATTCTTTTTTTGAGCCGAATAATACAGTCATTATCCTGGATGAGATTGGTTCCGACGGCAAATACTCCATGGGTGCTGTCAGAGATATAATGACCGCCACTTGTCACTGTGCTCCCATTTGTCGTCTGGGTGACTATAGGTGACAGCTGACAACGCGGTTAAACATTCCGAGGGCTCAATTCAGAATGTTCCCGTAAATTTCTGAATCCTTATTCTGATACTGCTACGGCTATTTTGCCATCATATAATGCGAGAAAGGTCCATACCATTTTCACAGTATTTGCTTCCATCGAAAGAAGGATTATAGGTATGCCTGGCGTCTCAAAGGAGTTTAGTAGCCCAAAACGTAAAATCTCTTCCACTCAAGTGAAAAATTAGTTTGGTCCTTATACCTTCCTTGTACTGGGAAGTTGCTGTGGAGGCTGGGTCGTTGTTTCGGCTAGCCCCACATCGATCGTCCCTCTATGACTGGAATTTTTACTGACTAATGAAGTGGATAGGGGTTAATAACAACAGTAATCAAATTGAAATTCCCCACAGTGATTGTACTGAAATATGTCGGCCTGCAAAATTTGGGCTCCTGATATCACATACTGAAAATTCCATGCTTGTACCAAAAAAATGTATGGTTTCAAGCTCTAATCAAAAAAAGTATTCCTTAAGGTATATTAGCTCCATTCTGACCGAACAGAATTTGCTATTTTTCCGAGCTCACTGTGAGTAAACGCCAAATACATCAGTGATTTCCCGTCAACTGAAGACAGCTTCTCAGAGTACCTCACCGTCAAATAATTGTGTGGCGACTTTACAATAATGGAAAGGGTTTTAAATAGAGTGTCAGTATGGCCATTTTGCTGATGTAAAATAATTTTCAAGTGAAATTTAACTGGCCGAACTGGTGCTTCATCAAATAAGGTGAGACAAATTAATTTTACTAAAAATGTTCCTAATTTTCGTCTGAGACGGTATAATTGCAGCGATGAAGATGCTCTAATAATACTAAAAGAGAAGAGTTAGTTCACCAATTATAAAATCTGGAGGTATTTAAACATATTTCATTCATTCTCATTCATTATGGAAAAACAAATCCCAGGCTATTATGAAGCCATTTTTCTCAGCAAAAGATGAGAAATGTTTTTGATAATTTCTCGCTATGAAATTTTTTTTATTCTTCATATTTTTTATACATCTTCATCATAATAGCTGATTTCATCTTAGTGACAGTATAAGAGAAGTATCTGCATGATTGTTTTAACATTAGTAAATAATGCACAAAGAAATTCGTAGTTCCACTAGGCATTCTGTTTTATTTCCATAAAAAAATTGAATGACGTTCAGATTGCGTCTTTACAGTTTGAAGCGCTGATAATAAATACTGTTTCCTACATACTCTAGTGTGAAAAGAAAATAGTGAAACCAAAATGTAGCTTCACAAAATACAAACGAGAAGGATTCACTTTATTTTAAATGTTTCTGATTTTCTTTTGAAAAAGTATAATTAAAGTAACTTTAGTGATCTTTTTATACTAGATAATGAGAGTAAGTCCACTAATTTGAATATATCGAGAGGTATGTTAATGTATTTCATACTTTCTTACACAATTTGGAAATGTGACTCCTACTCTAGCCTCAATCCATTATTTGAAAAGATGAGAAAAAATACCATTATTTGCAACTGTATATTTTATTTTTTAAGTTTTATACACCTTAATCAACACATCATCGGAATTCACCCAAGCAACAAAATAAGGGATGTCCGTGTTTGGTGTTTTTTCATCAGTAGATAATGGACATGGAACATGAAGATTCTGACAAATATTCTGTTCTTTTGTCGTAATCGGAAGTAAAGGCATTCAGGTGGTGTCTTATTATTTTACATCAATCACATTAAGTGAAGCTCCCTTCATAATATTGTGTGAATACAAAATCGTTAGGGAGCCTTTAACTGCAGAAACTTAGATAAGTGCAGTAATAATTTTGAATACACTTGCAAAATAGTCTACATATTAATCTGTCTGCAACCATTGTAGCAGTCTAGCCTGTAGCAAAATCACTTGTATTGCACCATAAATAATGTAAGGTCAAGGTGAATTTATCAAAATGAATGAGCGCAACGTTAACTAAATGAATGACGCGACCTCCTGTAGGTGCTGAATGTGTTTTAAGTTTAATGTTAACGACGACGTATCTGACGAAGTGAATGGGTAAATTACCGCTTCTCTTTTTCTCAGATTGCGCGAACTGATTTCGTCGAAGTCAGTAGGTCAGCCACATAAAGATGATTACTACCAAACTTTATTCTCAGAATGTTCCAAATATTTTATTCTAGGTAAATAAAGCACCCATCAGTTTGGGGGCAAAAGCCAAGGTGCACACGGAAACTCCGCAGAAAAACATCACCATGGCTACTTCCTAATGCTTTCGCCTCCCATCCTTCAGTCAGTAAGGCTTATAGTAAATCATTTTTCATGCCAAAAAAGCAAATGCATTACATTCTGAATGACCTGGCTAGATTACTGACATTTCAGTACACAATTCAGAGAGTTCCCTCCCATTCCACTGTCTCTCACAGAGTCCTGGCATTTTTGTGCTATTTCATTTCCTTGGCAACCTTGATGGCCTACTAAGCTTTGTAAAATGTACGAAAAAATCCATGTCATCATGCTTAGTGTTGTTTTCATCAAAAGAAGACATATCCGCTGATTGACTTCCTAAATGTTTCCAGCAGCCCATTTCATTCTGTTCCCATGATCAAGGCAAAAAATTATTTTACTGTTTGTATTCCATATATGCCATTAAGTTTCTCTTGTTATTCACCTGATTTTCTGAGGTAGATTTGACTTTTGCACGCTCAAGTCTCTTTCTCTTCTCGGAGTTAAGCTTTTATTAACAGCAGTTAATACGGTGACAACAACCGAGTTATTAGTATTGAAATATGTATCAGTTATTGTTTGAAGACATTAGCTCATTTTTCAATACACAGAACTGATTATTCAGTGTCATACACCTGCGTTAATCCCGCAGAATATCAATGGTATTTTTCCGACTCAAGTCAGTCTCTGAGATAGTCTCACCGCGAAGTAATTTTATTGTTGTTTTATATCAGTGGAATTGGTGTTGGAAACAGCATCAACATCGTCCTTAAGGTAATGTAAACTAGTTTTCAGGTGAAATATTAATGACTGAAACTCAGCTACCTTAAATACAACCAGAAAAATTCATTTCAGTAAAGATGCTCCTGATTTTCAATCAAAATTGAATAACCGGAGTATTGAAAATGATATTCCCATACTGGATGAGGAAAGTAAGTGCACAGACTTAAAAATATGGAAGTTTATGGGCATATCTCATCATTTCTCACACGTAATGGAAAAGTGACTCTTAGTCTTCCCTTGAAGCGTATTTTGTAGACAAAGATACATATTTATCAACATTATTCGCTGATAGATATTCAACTTCACAACCAAAGATAACACAATGCCCATGAGTTGTTGGGGTGGCATTTTCACACAGACAAAATTCTTTCTTCATTTGAAAACATTAATTAGTTGAAAACAAAGGTTCTCAACATACATATGTTTTCCATAATGGGCTTAGTATTTCTGTGCTCAAGAGTATACTGACATGAGTATGCAGCCATGTTTCATAAATGGAAATCTGGCGTCCACTGTCTATGGTTATAGATTAATCCTTTTGTGATATATTAGCGCTATACATTTCGAACAATCTGATCACACATTTACTTGTCAAGTCAAAATATATGGAAAGGTTAAATTAAACAAGGTGACAAAAAAGAATTAAGAATAATTAACACAAACGTTTGGTAATCCAATCAAATAAGGATTACCAAGGTAGGTTAAGAGTAATGGCAAAGTGTTTTTGAATACACTAGGGGAGCTTAAGTTTATGAATGGCTATAGCCTCAGCGTATTTCAGTAAACGTCCTTGACCGTTTTTATAGAGTGTCGAAAATTGTCGAAAAGGCTAAAAATATGCTTCACTGCAAACCTCAAAAGTGCACAAGTGATTATATCACATCCCATACAATTTACCAATTTTCGTGTGTGTGTGTGTGTGGACATACATACATAGGGAGGAGTGATCGCGCGTTGCACGTGAGGGTGGGAGAGCATATCCCAAAGTGGTTAGAAAAACTGATGAATTGTGACAAGCCCATAGATGCAGGTGCCAGACTACCAACTTCGTCTATAGCTAAACATTTAGTCGAGATGAACCATGGGGTTGATGTTAACTCAGCATTTAAGGTCATCCATAAAAACGGTCAAGGACGTTTACTGAAATACGCTGAGGCTATAGCCATTCATAAACTTAAGCTCCCCTAGTGTATTCAA
Source organism: Trichobilharzia szidati (assembly GCA_944472155.2). Classification (NCBI taxonomy): domain Eukaryota; kingdom Metazoa; phylum Platyhelminthes; class Trematoda; order Strigeidida; family Schistosomatidae; genus Trichobilharzia; species Trichobilharzia szidati. Next base: position 22,387,146 of record OX235277.1, on the reverse strand, counting down.
AAACACTTTGCCATTACTCGTAACCTACCTTGGTAATCCTTATTTGATTGGATTACCAAACGTTTGTGTTAATTATTCTTAATTCTTTTTTGTCACCTTGTTTAATTTAACCTTTCCATATATTTTGACTTGACAAGTAAATGTGTGATCAGATTGTTCGAAACGTATAGCGCTAATACATCACATTTTTCAGATAATCTCCGTCTTCTAATAATGCTATCAAAATTTATAAAAGGGACTAACTTTTTTAAATTTTTGTGATATAACTTTGTTTGCATTTATGAAGAAAATATAAATGCAGCTTATTCACAGAGGTTAGACATCTAGCTGATGATGGTAGATATGCTGTCGGTCAGCGTTTGAAAGGCCATTTTCTCGAAACCGTTTTGTAAATGTTAAGTACACACCCATTGACGGTCAGTAAATCGAATCAATCTTCAAGGAAACTCATATTTCATATCGGTGAAATGGATTGTTTCAATGATAAAATTTGATAAACTGTCTGTTCTTCTCATAAGCAGAATTTTGACGATATGCATGATCAAGGAGAGAATGGAACACTTCAGTACCTGAACTTCTTCAGAGTCTGTTTATTCGATAGGACACCAAGTGATGGTGTACAGGATGAAAGACTACGTTGTATTTTATATCAAGACGTTAATAATTTCCAGAATCGCCGTCTGACGCTTTTTCTGAAACTTCATTTGTGACAAAAGTTCTAGTTATTCATTGGAGACTTAGGCAATGTAGTAAAATGAATAGACTTTCATGGTGAATTCAGTGGAGTTTAATGTTTTCAACAGGAAGGGAATATAAATTTTCGATGACTTCCAATCAAGTATCACTCTTGTGACACTTGTTGTTAAATGACAACAGACTATGCAATTTGAAATTATAGTAATAATTTGCTTTATTCCAAAGAGTATTTGTGTCGGGTTGTGAAATTTCAGCACCTGGTACAATATTGCATCTAATTTTATCGAATAACACTACTAACAATTATAAAGATCACATTACTGGATTGTTAATTGTGGTTCTTACAAGGACTGAATGGCTAATAATTTCATCCGTACATGCGAATGTACATATTTCGTACATCCAAGAAACACTGAGTCAGATATTCAGTCACTTTATCAGAATCTTTTAGCACTGATGACATTTCTACCATAGATTCGAAGTAATATTAAGAATCAAAATTCAGTTGCTCATGGATAACTCATGTGCCATCACAAAGTCGAAATTCGAATTCATTTTTAGGTCTCGATGAGTAATACTTCCAAAAGTTGAAATGTTCAAAAGTGTATGCGATGTCACAGTGTCTGTCTATTGAGATATATTTACATAGACTCAATATTTCCACTATTTGGATACTGATGAATAATATCTGTATTCGATGATCATATCAACAATACAACAATAACAATAATCGCTTCATTCTCAACAGTGTTCATATGCTGTACAGAATTTTCATCAGAAATTATTGAGTAATGGTTTCTTTTCTATCATGGTTTCTATCATCTTCAAGAGAGATAGCATAGTTAAAACCATAAATTTAAGAAGAAAATTATGATGTATTCTGTATTGGTATGAAGCCACCGAAATTATTATTTAAATATTGGATACTAGTGATTTCGTACATGCACTTTTATTTTCATACTGACAAATTTTAGTGTGTGAAGGTGAGCATGACAAACAGTTCTGAATTTACAATTTATTCATATACTGATTTTCAAATGTTGGTCTCAGCATGAATCTATACGATCCATGGATAAGTCAGCTTTAGGAAGCCACAGATATACATTCATGCCGTTCCACCAGAATCGAGGACTTGTTCGTGAAATGGTCTTCTGCCTAAAGTTTCAATGAAACCATATCCTAAACTGTGATGTCCAGTCACTTTTTGGTGCATGCATTCAAGAGAATTTTGTAATACAGCCTATCGTGCATACCTGTTGCCTATATTTAGCTGTTAACATTGAAATTATATACAAGACAGAATGAAGATAAATACGCTCAAACCATGTCACAGATAACTACCACAACTACGCCAAAGTAAAAGTCACATAAATTCAGCAGCATGAGTTAGAGGATGCCCCTCTTTTTTCTGGAAAGCGTTATTTTACTCCATGAGATATTTTGTGTTTACGCAGAAGCAGTAGGTAAGTTGAAATGGAAACAGTACGACAGCGATTTCTTTCCACAGTTTCAATAAACATGGTCATTCCAACTATGATTACGCAGACCTAATGACCTTGTGATAAGAAGTCCTTGATTTCCTGTGAGAAATCAGTTATGCTTTTAACAGTATCATATTCAAATCATCTATCATAATAGAAAATGGCTTCAATGTATCCACCTACCACCCTTTGAACGACACATTTCAATTTCTAATTCACTCATGAATTCATCAATGGATGAAAACTCATTTGGGTTTCATTATTATTGGTAAATCATCGGATAGTTAAATAGGCATTGGATCGATCAATTATATCTTTACCAACAAAGAAAAATTTGTGACTTAATCGGATGACCTATTTGGTTTCACTGCCTTCTGTGCTGTCATATCATATTCATTCGACGGGTATATTTAACGTTGATTTCATTTATTAAATCAATTAAAGCACATGTTCATTTACACTTAGTATCAGAAACACGGGATCAGTCTAAACCAATGTACTACATTGTACATGAAACAATGAAATATTATGTGCAAACCTCAAATCTTGGGGTCCCTGTGGTGTCTGACAGACAGGGGCACAGAGTCAATCGCAAGTGCAAATTCAGTAGAAACTGGAAAACGCAGAAGAAATCATGAATGTTTGTGAAAATTTATTTTATCCTCAAATATTTTAAAGAAATGAGAATGATGTTAACGTTCAGAGCAAAATTTTAATGGTCTCTTTTATGCTAATTTGGATTATATCTTCAGCACAAAGATTATCCGTCACGTGTGATAACGCATTAGTGGCGATGTTACCTGTCTCATTTCTGCACAACTTGTTACTCCTACCAATCAAGTCACTAGTCAAGTGTTACTTGAAAGTATTCCCCACATAAATATTGTTAAATATTAGGAACGCTCAACTTCACCTTACATATGGTTTTTGTATGAAGACCATGAATAGCTTCAAATTTCTCTTTCATGAAATTTATAATAATGGTCTTATTTTTAGAGCAAGCAAGTAAGGAGGATTGTGGAATAAGAACTTCATTTCAAATTCCAACCATAAACACAGTGAAATGCACTTATTATATGAGAAATTTTCTTTTTTACTTATTTGTGCTCGAATGTTGCTGAAAATTTAGTTACCCTTCCAAGGTACCCTCCGCAACTTAAACAGAGTTAGACACATTTAAGTGTGCCGTAAAATTCCAAATGATGTGAACGGCACTGTGTAAAACTAATGATTACCCTAAAATTGAGAGTGGATCGGATATTTCGCATAAGCATTACATTGTTTCCAAAACCAGTACAGTGCCAAGTACATCATGCTGCATCCACCATCTGTTGTCTTCACTTTGATGACCGAACTTTTCGATGATGAACTGATGATGGCAAATTAAACTGAAAATTGTAATGCTTACATTTTTGATGCGTCAGTTGCTTAGTTCATCTTCCCTACTACCACTTATACATCAAAGTATGTTTTATCATCTATGTAATTTTGTAATTTCTGGGGACTGATGAGCACCTGTGAAATAGAATGATATAATTTTAAACTGCAAATCTCGTATTTCTTTCTCCACCGAAGTTAATCAAGGGAACGGAATGTATGACATATAGAAATATTGATGCAATCCATGGTAAATCACGTACAGTAAGCTGAATGTTGGCATAATTATAATCTGAAACAAGAATAGGTCTCAACGAAATCAATATTTGAAAGACTATTAGATGTTACACGAATAAATAGTCCAACGCTTAAACCTAATTCTGAGAGGGCGGTGAATGATAGTCACACGACGTAGCCTGACATAATGGAAATTTCATGATATCGTTTCATTTTCCACAGAAATAAATCGCAAACCTACACAAATTGGGATGTGTTGATCACCAAATGCTATGAAATTTATCAAAATATATAATCCCGCTGAGAAATACGTTTAAAAGATGTCAACGTGTACACCTGATTGTCATCACCACTTTAGTCAGAAAGAGTAAGTCGCGTTTAGCCTCATCTTTCTGTTCCATTGAAATAATATAAAGATACTCATTTAACAAAAATGGTTAATAATACAATCATCACACAGCAGAGCTTGCATTACACAGTCACCTACTTTTTGGTTCCATTTAATACATTCCATCTAAAGTGTACAGTAACTCACTTTATGTCCTACATTTCTGCTTGTCACTAGTATTTTTACGAATAATCCACATGCAATAATCATTGAAAACAAAACTAACTGCATGATTTTCACTATTATTATTTTCAAAGAAAATTTAAAGCCATCTCCACGTGGTAAAATGAACAGAATCGGTCATCTAACATCCGTATTCAATGAGACAATGTCTACTACAGCCTTCTAGTTTCCTCTTAAACAAATCATATATTTCTTTACTGGGGAAAATATCGATCACCTAACGCACTGGAATCAATAATGCAAGTGTGGAACCTGTGCACTGTGGTAGAATGCATATCCATATTAGATAAGTCTATTTCAAATACCACACAGTATTAGTAACTGTGTGCTGTTTCGATCAAAACTTGCCGCTCGTAATCACATCATTTTAGTCACACAGCTTCACAATTTGCCCTATAAATATTTTTCTCACCTTCTCTCTCCATTCTCCCGTTGTCGTTTGTTGCCATTTTCTCTACTTCAAGTATAGGCACTACATAATTTTAATTGCTGAGTTAAATGACAAAAATACTCAGACACTGAAGTGAATTCCGTCGCAAGTTATTACAAAATGGGTGCGATTAGCTGAAAGTATTCAAAAGTTTTGTAGTTAAGTGAGGCAGGAGGTTAGTCAATGAATCTCTGTTAATCAATTCAACACCGTACACGTACATTCGAAATGACACTAGATCCACACCGTAGATAAGGAAATCGCCAAGAAACAACAAGCAGAAGAGAGAGAGATAGCCAGAGAGAAAATTTATACACAAGGCGAATTGTGAAGCCGTGTGATCAGATTGATAGGATTATTAGAAATTATTTATGCTGACGACGTTCGGCAGTTAATAATTCTATACCACTGCTGTTTGGTTTTGGAAATGAACTTTGGAACAAAGCCCTGGTACCTATGAAACACAATACCATACCGTTGAGGAATACATTCTTAATACGTAATAGCATCTACAACTGATAATCCTGATTATTTCAGTTGAAGAAGGTGAGTCACATTTTGCTTCATTATTCGTTTTCTTTGAGGTAATTAGAAGATTTTCACTGTATGACAGAAAGTCATAAATCTAACTATTTTAGCAGCAGTACAATTCCGCAGCAGTATTTTTCAAGACGTTTCACTTTAAGCTGCTTCTGAATCAGTCTCAACTGATTAAACATTTATTATTATTGCAATAATGTACATAAATTTTCCTCATCCTTTAATTCGAGAATTTATCCCCACTTCACACGTCACCTCACGTGGTCATAAAAATGAAAAATGTTTTCCAGTTATTAATAATATTACTAAATCATTTCGAATCATTTCTTCACTAAATTTATAATACAAAATCCTCACTATGATACTTGGTCAACATCATTCATGAAAATAAGTTTTTTGCTTAACTTCTCATCATGTTTCACAATTATAAAACAAAAATATTAGCCACATACTTTGAACATCAACGAGGTTATTATTATTATTGTTCCCTTGGGTTCCTAGTGGAACATAGGGCTTCAACTGCACGTCTCCACTTGCTTCTGTCTTGTGCTGTACTTTTCACTTGCGTCCATGTTATTCCATACTGTTTCATCTCCTCCTCACACGATCTCTTCCATGTCACCCTTGGACGTCCCACTCGCCGCTTCCCTTTCGGGTTCCACTCGAGGGCTTGACGCGCGATGTCACTCAACGGCCTCCTCAGCGAGTGTCCAATCCATCTCCACTTCCTCCTGCATATTTGTTGGGCGATTGGTTCCTGTTTCGTTTGTTCCCATAGCTTCTTATCAACGAGGTTAATGGAATTAAACTTCAATACTTTCTTTTCATGGAGCAAAAAATAAAGTACTTGTTTTTATGTAAAATTGTGATACTAAGACCAATGTGTTCAGGCACAGAAAGCAGTATCACAGTAACAATCATGGCAGAAATAACAGCACAAATAAAGTCTGTATTTCCAGTGTTGAGGTAACGCAGGGTTAGAAAAGTATCGCGCTGAATAATTTTTGACACCAACTACTTCAGTAATACTTAGAGATTTTAGTTGTATAAACTGGAAGAACTGAGGTAAGATCTTGTTTAGAATCAGCAAGCGCGAGTGTTGTGTGAACATCGTGGGGTTTATTCAGTCAATAACTGTTAAGAGATCTTCAGTTCATTATCTAACAACAGTGGAAGATGCTGAATAAGGCAACAGTCACCTTCTAATTTGAGTGTATTCACAAGTGCAGATTTGATGCAAAAATGTCATGTAAATGTTTGATGATAGCATGTTTAATCATTTTTGAATAAATCATAGGAATATATGTGGATAGGCCCGAGAAGTGCCAGTGGATGTAGTTAATTCCAACGTTAGCTCAACTCAAAGCACCTCTTCATAAGCTCTATGACTATGGTGAAAATTTATTCCACACAGAGCGAAGTAGGTTGATAAATCCATGAAATCTTTGTTTGTTTAGAATATTACATTACATTATTTTTGTTTCTTTTAATTCCTAGAGGAACCTAGGGCTTCGGCCGTTTAAAATAATGAAGACATAATGTACGTGAACAATTTTAAATATTTCTAAAAGAAGAGTGGTTGTGAAAAGGCATTTCAAATCTTCATAAGCAGTTGGTAAACAGCACTAAATTAATGGCATAGAAGTTATCAAACAGTGGAATGAAAGACAAATGCAAAAATAAAAATAAACGAAACAATTCAAAATAACAAAACAATCAGAGACAAAACACCTCCAATAAGTAGAAATTACATATCAAATGAAATTATCTATTACGAAAAAACAAATTACTTGCAAATAAACAAATATGTCTACTGACATAAAAGTGGTAATGGTAAGGAACATGATATGAAACTAAAGAACACATAACATTATTCCTAATTTCACCCAAAAACAATTTATGCGATCAAGAAAACGTAAACTTTTCCACGAAATTGAGAAATTCAAAAATACAAATAAATGTGTCCAACTTGAGGAAATATTTTCTGTGGCCGAATTGAGAAATTCGACAGTTAATTCAAAATCGATCAGATTCCTGGGTGCGACAGAATTATTCTGCATATATCCACAGTAGGACGAGTGTTCGGTGCTGAAATTGTTTCATTGTGTCGAAATCCACTCTTAGTAAAATATGACAGACAAGTGGTAACTCAAGAGAAGGCTTATTGTGACACATCCAATTCGACGAAGTAAGTCATCATTAAAATGTTAGTGTATTTCATCCGTGAAACAAGGTAGGCGAGTTCGCATCATTTGAAGTGATTTTCTTTCATCGGTCTCCTGACTTGGCGCAGAATCACCAATAATATCAACAGCTTCCAATGAAAACACCTTGATGGATTGACACCTCACATTCAGCTGTATGAATTTTTCATCATCGATTTCCTTTGCCCGCCCTCGTATGAATTCCTGAGTGTCAGTCCGGCTGTACTTAGTCATTCTCACCTGCTACATCACGAGCATATCGGTTGTCAATCTTGATGCTCGTGATGTGTTCAAACAGATATATTTAGTACCGAACATATTTGCGGATTCGGCTAGTCATTTTCAGATGGCTCGTAAACTACAGTTAGACTTGGTCCTATAGGCTGAGCATTTTCGAAAACTGGTGGAGAGATTATGTGGTAGAGCGCTTATCCTCCTGGAGCCTGAGAAATGGCCTTCTCTATCTTTTCCTCGTCATATGAATCGTTAGGAAAACTGTGAAGTGTTGCACTATCATTCTGACTGTGATCAACCGTGCCAATGACGTTTTATCTGTCGAATAATAATGTCTCAGATGCTTTCTGTGATATACTTAGTAAAATGCTGTATTTTTAGCAGTGTTTCTCTTCAAGACTATCAGCTGGTCCTCGTTCAGGATAATTACCTTAATGACATTATTTTTGAATAGTCTTGACGAATGTATAACGGAATGTGCTGATATGTATGGGTGATTGATGCTTATCAGACTGGATGTCTATTATCCCTGCTCACCGATTCCTCAAAGCTAACTGTAGTAATGTGGATTCTGTCAAATGTGAATCATGATAAATTGTATTGAAAATATTATGGTATTTTGTATGTTGAAGAGTCTCAGGGTGAGTTGACATAATATTGAAATCATCTATTATTTTCCTGAATGTGTATGCACATATCTGTGCAAATAGCGAAATGCAAATTCAGGATCCGGTTTGTGAATGCCAGATTTGCAATAATAATAATAATAATCGTATCTTTATTCTAGACAATACATGTTGTAACATAAATCTCACATAGAATATCAGGAGCGGTATATGTGACCGAAAACCTCGTTCACACTCAGATGTTCACTCCTCATATTTTGGCAAATAAATGGATGTATATCACCGAAATATGTTACATGAAAAGTGTGTCGTTTCCCATGCACATCTAAAGGATCTGTGATCGTCATAAAATCTACTGAAGAGAAAACGCACCCGCAGGCACCAAAAACGATAATTTTTATTCAATAATTTCAGTCAACAAATCTATGAAACGGCTCTGAGATTTTGGAACTAAGTCCTTTATGATTATTTCACCGTAACGAAAATTATGCGAATGTCTTTAGAATTTGCATAATCAGATATCCTGATTTTTGACAAACCACGTTGTTTTGAAACATTTTATCACACACTCGAATATCGTGAAATAAATTCATTTTTATGGCGCGCACAAATTCACACAAGTTACTTGCGTCACCTCTCAATAGGCTCCATGAATTCTGCTGACTTCACTTGTCCAGAGTTCTGTGGCAAAAGTTACTGTTGAGATAAGGTTAATTCATGAGGAAAGAATGAAATGAAGTGTCAGTATTAGCCAATATGTTGCTTTCTACAGAAAATATCAGAATCGATTTTGACCATTTGCAGTCGAGTCACTGAAATAATAAGAAGAGCTAAGGCATTAATATTGCCGAAACATAAGTGAGCTAAATTCTTCGTGGACTACAATGAGAAATCTGACAGGAATCTCAACATTGACCGGGTTCCTGGGTGCGACAGAATTATTCTGCATATATCCACAGTAGGACGAGTGTTCGGTGCTGAAATTGTTTCATTGTGTCGAAATACACTCTTAGTAAAATATGACAGACAAGTGGTAACTCAAGAGAAGGCTTATTGTGACACATCCAATTCGACGAAGTAAGTCATCATTAAAATGTTAGTGTATTTCATCCGTGAAACAAGGTAGGCGAGTTCGCATCATTTGAAGTGATTTTCTTTCATTGGTCTCCTGACGTGTCGGAGATTCAGTAATGAAGTCAAAAGCCTCCATTGAAAATATGTTGGTGGATTCAGGCACCATATTTAGCTGGATGAAATTTACATCCTCTGTCTCCTTGACTCTCACTTTTCTGAATTCCTGTGTTTGTTTCAAGGTGAACTTTCTTATCCCCACTCGAATTACTTGTTATCTATATATCCCGCGTTAATATCATGCCTCACTGGAGATAGGTCGAATTCCAGGCTAAATAATTACTGTGAGATTAAGCTTAAACTCTAGGTAATTCAATTAGAAAAGGACGAAAAGATGATTACTTTCGACAGACGCAGTCTGTATACTAATATTTCCTATTAAATAGCTTTGAATGCAGTTGAGAATGAAGTGAACATTTATCCTGAACTCAAAAAAAGACTAAGTCCTCGGCTGATGAAATCTTAGTTACACTGTTACGCCTGATATCCACTCTATTCAAATTTGAAAACAAACTGTGCAAACAAAAGATTGCAGTGGAAATAGGATTACCGATATCCCAAATAATGGCAGACATATTTTTGGATAGTTGGGAAAATAATGCTGCTAGAACATTTGACCCTGGCTCCTGGTGGATATATGTGGATGACACATTCAACACGTTAAAATCTGAAAAAAATCACTCAGTTTTGCACAAACATAACCTCAGTAGTAGACAGAATGAAATTCGCTTCTGAGTTAGGAAACGAAAGAAGAGAGTTGGCCACACTAGATCGTAGAATAAAACCAAATTAAAGTAGTGGACTACATACTCCTATTTATAGGAAGCCGACTTACTCTAATCCAGAGTCCGCCTTGAAAGCTTTAGTTAAATGTCGTCATAACTAATCCAAGAGCCTTAATAGTAGGCCAGAATATTTAAATATCGAAATCAAACAAATGGAGAAGATACTACTAGTGAAAAATTACCACCTGAATTTATTTAGAAGTGTTTGAAGTGAAAGATTATACTCAGTCATTCTCACCTACTACATCAGGAGCACATTGTTTGTCTCATTTGACGCTCGTGTTGTGTTCAATGAAAAATATGTAGTATTGAACATACTTGCGGATTCGGCTAGTCATTTTCAGATGGCTCGTAAAATGGAGTTTGACTTGGTCGTGTAGGCTGAGCATTTTCGAAAACTGGTGGAGAGATTATGTGGTAGAACGCTTATCCTCTTAGAGCCTGAGAAATGGCCTTCTCCATCTTTTCTGTGTGATATGGATCGTTGGGAAAAATGTGAAGTGTTGCACTATCAATTTGACTGTAATCAACCATGCCAATGACGTTTTATCTGTCGAATAATAAGATCTCAGATGCTTTCTGTGATATACTTAGAAGAATGATGTAATGTTCGCAGATATTATCTTCAAAACTGCTTTATAAGCCTCGCTGTTGATGATTATCTCATCGTCATTCATATGTGATATCTGTTTACTGAGTCAAAATATTTTTATCTTCTTATATTTATTAACGCATTTTCATGGATTTGAAATTTCGATACATATTTCACCAGTTTCTTTGGTGGATTTCTGAATGGTCTGTTTTTTTTGTTATTTGGTTTGCAACTTCAATTGATATGAATTGCAATTTTTTCACAAATTTTAGGAGGGGAAGCGAGTATGTAAATTTAGCTTCATGCCGTCTTCTTAAGTATATGATATTGAAATAGGGGGAAATCTTACTTATATGGAATATCAGGATAAAAGTTTTGCGAGTAAAATTAATAATCGAAATATTACGAAATGTGGATTTTGTGTAAATCGATATTCACTGGGACCCAGTCTGATATCCGTTCATGAAAACTCCAACTCCAAGTGAATCACATCAGTGCAGACAAAGAAATCTTTGCCTTTGCTGCATAACTCTGATGAGCGAATTTGTGAAACAGCCGTGACTTTTAAGCGCTGGATTTTACGTGCATACTTTCGTTTATGCCAGGAAGATGAGGTTTTTCTTGAGTTTACATAAGGTTTACAAACCGAACATGCCTTTTTCGGTAAGCAGGCGTAGTTTGAATGCTTCAATCATAAGTTCTCCTAATTAACTTCGTTATCCTGATCTCACTTACATTGAATAGATCGGCAAAATATTGTAACGTGGGTTTGGATCAAATAAAATAAAATGCACAAAGTGGTCGGTGGAAGGCAGGAAAGATGTTAATGTTACGCATGTTCATGTAAAAACATTAAAATCCCTGGGAGAATCCACAAAACAAATGGAAAATAGTGGTTATGTTATGAAAACTACATAAACATTTCGTACATTCGAATAAATACATATACCCAAATTAAGATGTCAAAGGTAACGAACTTGATATGAAATTAAAGAACACATAACATTATTCGCAGGTACATCCCAAAAGATAATTTGCGCGATCGAGAAAATGTAAACATTTATTTGGACGAAATTGAGAAATGAATACATACAACTAATTGCATCCAACTTGAGGAATTATTTTCTGTGGCCGAATTGAGAAATTCGACAGTAAATTCAAAAACGATCAGATTCCGAGTGCGACGGAATTATTCTGCATATATCCACAGTAGGACGAGTGTTCGGTGCTGAAATTGTTTCATTGTGTCAAAATACACTCTTAGTAAAATACGGTAGGCGAATGGTGACCCAGGAGAAGGCCCATTGTGACACGTCCAATTTGACGAAGTAATTCATTTTGATAGTATTATTAAAATACGGAAATTATTTGAACAATGTGATGTATTTGCGCTATACATTTCGAACAATCTGATCACACATTTACTTATTAAGTAAATATATGGGAAAAGTTAAATTATTGATATAAGAATAAAACTTGGGCTCTGTGGTAGAGTGTAATTCGATTATGGGTAAATTTTTATTTTGATAGAGTCTCACAGTGTTATACAGTAATATTTACTGATGACGTTTCGAGCACAATTTATTGCTGATAATCATATCAAGGTAATCACACGACTTCCTAAATTCATTTATATAGTTCCATTGTTTTTCACTTGATTTTCACTTGATTTGATTGGTAGTATTATTTTCCATATTTCAGGTATGAGTGATGATTCATTCCTATTGCATGTGTTGGGGGTAGATTCGATGAACAAAGATTCAGTAATCAACCTCTCTCTCCGCCTACCTAGATTACTTTTTAGAATTTTAACCCTCTCCCACCCTATTGTGTGGTTGTGTGTTAATGCATGCATTGCAATTGCCGAGCTTTTTTCTAAATTACTTATCTTCTCTGGGTCAACTATTCTTACCTTAGTTAAATTCTTATGTTCTGACAATCTGACTACCCCTGACCTACTAGTTTGACCTATGTAGTTGACCTCACAGTCTTATAACCAGTCTTATATAACCAGTCTTTACACTAATATACCAGTCAATATGGCCTTAGAAGCAGTTAAAAAAGAACTAACTGCGGATACTGAACTCAATCATAGGACAAAGCTGTCCATTGAGGAAATTATTTTAGGGATTCAGCTATGCCTCACATCTACTATATTTAAATTCCAAGGCAAAATATATAGACAAACTGAAGGTGTAGCAATGGGATCACCAATATCCCCTATCGTGGCAGATATATTTATGGATAGCTGGGAAAATATGGCACTTAATACATTTAATCCTACTCCAAAAATATGGTGGAGATATGTGGATGACACTTTCACAGTGTTAAAAACAGAGCATATCTCTAGCTTCTTGACACACATAAACTCACTAGTGGAGGGAATAAAATTCACATTTGAAGCCGAAAATGAGCAAGGAGAATTAGCTATGTTAGATTGTAAAATAAAACGAATAGAAGAAGGCAAACTACACACTAGTGTTTATAGAAAACTAACGCATTCTAATAGATATTTAGACTTTAATTCATCTCATCCGTTAACTGTTAAGGCAGGCTTAGTTAAGTGTTTAACAAACCGAGCAGTAGCACTAAGCAGCACGAAAAAAGACCTTAATGATGAAATAAAACAGATAGAAGAGGCGTTGGTGTTAAATAACTATCCTCTAAAATTCATTAGGAAGATTGGAAAACGCCAAAAGAAAAATGAAAAGAATTGTGAAACTATCAGTAATAAAATAAATAAGAGAGAATATAAGTCATCTACAGTTATACCATATAAAGAGGGGACATCTGAGACCCTACGTAGAATTCTAAATAAAGCAGGAATTAGGGTGGCATTCAAACCTACAAACTCACTCAGGGACAAGCTTTGTAGGTTAAAGGACCCTGTAGGTTGACCCAATTAGACAAAATAATATAATTTACAAAATACCTTGCAATGACTGTGAGGTCAACTACATAGGTCAAACTAGTAGGTCAGGGGTAGTCAGATTGTCAGAACATAAGAATTTAGCTAAGATAAGAATGGTTGACCCAGAGAAGATAAATCATTTAGAAAAAAGCTCGGCAATTGCAATGCATGCATTAACACACAACCACACAATAGGGTGGGAGAGGGTTAAAATTCTAAAAAGTAATCTAGGTAGGCGGAGAGAGAGGTTGATTACTGAATCTTTGTTCATCGAATCTACCCCCAACACATGCAATAGGAATGAATCATCACTCATACCTGAAATATGGAAAATAATACTACCAATCAAATCAAGTGAAAATCAGGTGAAAAACAATGGAACTATATAAATGAATTTAGGAAGTCGTGTGATTACCTTGATATGATTATCAGCAATAAATTGTGCTCGAAACGTCATCAGTAAATATTACTGTATAACACTGTGAGACTCTATCAAAATAAAAATTTACCCATAATGGAAAAGTTAAATTAAACAAAGTGGCAAAAATAGAATTAAGAATAATTAACACAAACATTCGGTAATCTAATCAAATAAGTATTACCAAGGTAGGTTACGAGTAATGGCAAAGTGTTTTTGAATACACTGGGGGAGCTTAAGTTTATGAATGGCTATAGCTTCAGCGTATTTCAGTAAACGTCCTTGACCGTTTGTATAGATGACCTTAAATGCTGAGTTAACATCAACCCTATGGTTCCTCTCGACTAAATGTTTGGCTATAGACGAAGTTGGTAGTCTGACACCTGCATCTATTGGCTTGTCACAATTCATCTGTTTTTCTAACCACTTTGGGATATGTTTTCCAACCCTTACGTGCAACGCGCGATCACTCCTCCCTATGTATGTATGTCGAACCGCACGCACGAAAAATTGGTAAATTGTGTGGGATGTGATATAATCACTTGTGCACTTTTCAGGTTTGCAGAGAAGCCTATTTTTAGCTTCTTCCACAATTACAAGCTGGGCTGCATAGTAGGTTCTGAGGATGATGGAATTCAACCTTTCTCCCAAAATCCTACTATTTATTTCCCCATTATATGGTAATTTGATGAAAACTTTTTTCTTAGTGACGGTATGGATTGTAGGTTCAGAGGCTAGTTGACTTCTACACCTGTTTAAAAATTTCAAAGGATATCCGTTTTCAATAAGAGTATCCATCAATATTTCGTTTTCTTTGTCTATAACATCAGCCGTGCAAATACGCTGAATCCTCTTAAATAGACACTTCATCAAGCCTCTCTTATATTGTAATGGACAGAAGCTGTGAAAATTAAGATTTTGCCCTTTCCAAGTGGGCTTTCTGTAGATAGACCGCCTTATTGAGCCATCGTCTCTTCGACTCAGAAGTATGTCTCAAAATGCGAGCTGGTTGCGACTTTCTTCCTCGCATGTAAGACTAATATGATTCTGTACAGAGTTAAGTCTGTCTAATAGACAACTCGCATCTTCATGATCGTTGCATGTCAAAATGATATCGTCTACATATCTCTTATAGAATGGCAATTTGGAAATTAAATCAGAGGATAAGTTTCCAACATAAGACATGTAAACGTCCGCTAATAAAGGTCCTAATGGACTCCCCATAGCAACGCCATCCACTTGTCTAAAATGTTCACCTTCAAACGTGAAATGGACATTGTCAGTACATAATAGTAATAAATCTTTCAAATAAGTTTAAGGAAAAGGAAATGAAAAACAACTAGAAGATATATAGTTACAAAGAATATCAACAGTCTTAACCAATGGTACATTAGTAAACAAAGAATTAACATCAAATGAACATATTTTCCTATCTTTTATGTTCACATCTACAAGACAGTCAATAGGTTCAAATGTATCTTTTAAAGTTTTTTTTCCTACACGTTCCCCAGTGGAACACAGGGCTTCAAGCTAGTGGCTTGAAGTTTTTGTAGCAGTGTTTATTTTACAGGATGGGGTTGCTAGCCTCATGCCCAACCTTTCCTCTTTACAAGCATTATTTCTGGCTTAGCGATGTAAGGGAGTGCGTCGGCCGGGGATCGAACACCGGACCATGTGCATGGTCAGCGAGCGTCCTAACCGCTATACCACCGACGCACATCTTTTAAAGTAAACTTACATAATTTAATGCGTACTGGACTTAAAATATCAGCTAAGGATTTTGCTAATTTATGTGTAGAAGAGTTACACATTGAAAGAATTTGACTTAATGGATTAACAACCTTGTGAATTTCGGGTTATTACACTTAAGCTACCTTGGTACTACCTATTTGATTGAATTGCCAAACGTTTGTGTTAATTATTCATAATTCTTTTTTGTCACTTTGTTTAATTTAACTTTTCCATATATGGAGGATTTCATCATGAGCTGACATCAGTTAGAGAACCACTGGAAAACCTGGGAGTACTGAACAGCTGTTTCGTCCTAGTTTGGGACTCTTCAGCAGTACGCACCCACCGGGATTCGAACCCAGGACCTTCTGGTTACAAGGCGAGCTCGTAGACCATTGAGCCACTGGGACCCGATCCAATGGTCCTTGAATTCTAACTTCTGCCAATTCACGACATAGCGCGACCATTTCGCAATGTCTTCTTAGATGAGTTACTGTCACATCTTCAACCTGCTGTACCCTACTGGTCACGGCTTCCCACTAG
Source organism: Trichobilharzia szidati (assembly GCA_944472155.2). Lineage (NCBI taxonomy): Eukaryota > Metazoa > Platyhelminthes > Trematoda > Strigeidida > Schistosomatidae > Trichobilharzia > Trichobilharzia szidati. The sequence goes on along the minus strand of OX235277.1, from coordinate 22,370,639 downwards.
AACCCCAGGTTAACTGCCTGAATAGGGCCAGTCACTAGTGAGCATCAGATTAATTTTCAAGTATTGGTTTGGTAGGGATTTTGTTTGATTGTATGGAGGATTTCATCATGAGCTGACATCAGTTAGAGAACCACTGGAAAACCTGGGAGTACTGGACAGCTGTTTCGTCCTAGTTTGGGACTCTTCAGCAGTACGCACCCACCGGGATTCGAACCCAGGACCTTCTGGTTACAAGGCGAGCTCGTAGACCATTGAGCCACTGGGACCCGATCCAATGGTCCTTGAATTCTAACTTCTGCCAATTCACGACATAGCGCGACCATTTCGCAATGTCTTCTTAGATGAGTTACTGTCACATCTTCAACCTGCTGTACCCTACTGGTCACGGCTTCCCACTAGAACCCCAGGTTAACTGCCTGAATAGGGCCAGTCACTAGTGAGCATCAGATTAATTTTCAAGTATTGGTTTGGTAGGGATTTTGTTTGATTGTATGGAGGATTTCATCATGAGCTGACATCAGTTAGAGAACCACTGGAAAACCTGGGAGTACTGGACAGCTGTTTCGTCCTAGTTTGGGACTCTTCAGCAGTACGCACCCACCGGGATTCGAACCCAGGACCTTCTGGTTACAAGGCGAGCTCGTAGACCATTGAGCCACTGGGACCCGATCCAATGGTCCTTGAATTCTAACTTCTGCCAATTCACGACATAGCGCGACCATTTCGCAATGTCTTCTTAGATGAGTTACTGTCACATCTTCAACCTGCTGTACCCTACTGGTCACGGCTTCCCACTAGAACCCCAGGTTAACTGCCTGAATAGGGCCAGTCACTAGTGAGCATCAGATTAATTTTCAAGTATTGGTTTGGTAGGGATTTTGTTTGATTGTATGGAGGATTTCATCATGAGCTGACATCAGTTAGAGAACCACTGGAAAACCTGGGAGTACTGGACAGCTATTTCGTCCTAGTTTGGGACTCTTCAGCAGTACGCACCCACCGGGATTCGAACCCAGGACCTTCTGGTTACAAGGCGAGCTCGTAGACCATTGAGCCACTGGGACCCGATCCAATGGTCCTTGAATTCTAACTTCTGCCAATTCACGACATAGCGCGACCATTTCGCAATGTCTTCTTAGATGAGTTACTGTCACATCTTCAACCTGCTGTACCCTACTGGTCACGGCTTCCCACTAGAACCCCAGGTTAACTGCCTGAATAGGGCCAGTCACTAGTGAGCATCAGATTAATTTTCAAGTATTGGTTTGGTAGGGATTTTGTTTGATTGTATGGAGGATTTCATCATGAGCTGACATCAGTTAGAGAACCACTGGAAAACCTGGGAGTACTGGACAGCTGTTTCGTCCTAGTTTGGGACTCTTCAGCAGTACGCACCCACCGGGATTCGAACCCAGGACCTTCTGGTTACAAGGCGAGCTCGTAGACCATTGAGCCACTGGGACCCGATCCAATGGTCCTTGAATTCTAACTTCTGCCAATTCACGACATAGCGCGACCATTTCGCAATGTCTTCTTAGATGAGTTACTGTCACATCTTCAACCTGCTGTACCCTACTGGTCACGGCTTCCCACTAGAACCCCAGGTTAACTGCCTGAATAGGGCCAGTCACTAGTGAGCATCAGATTAATTTTCAAGTATTGGTTTGGTAGGGATTTTGTTTGATTGTATGGAGGATTTCATCATGAGCTGACATCAGTTAGAGAACCACTGGAAAACCTGGGAGTACTGGACAGCTGTTTCGTCCTAGTTTGGGACTCTTCAGCAGTACGCACCCACCGGGATTCGAACCCAGGACCTTCTGGTTACAAGGCGAGCTCGTAGACCATTGAGCCACTGGGACCCGATCCAATGGTCCTTGAATTCTAACTTCTGCCAATTCACGACATAGCGCGACCATTTCGCAATGTCTTCTTAGATGAGTTACTGTCACATCTTCAACCTGCTGTACCCTACTGGTCACGGCTTCCCACTAGAACCCCAGGTTAACTGCCTGAATAGGGCCAGTCACTAGTGAGCATCAGATTAATTTTCAAGTATTGGTTTGGTAGGGATTTTGTTTGATTGTATGGAGGATTTCATCATGAGCTGACATCAGTTAGAGAACCACTGGAAAACCTGGGAGTACTGGACAGCTGTTTCGTCCTAGTTTGGGACTCTTCAGCAGTACGCACCCACCGGGATTCGAACCCAGGACCTTCTGGTTACAAGGCGAGCTCGTAGACCATTGAGCCACTGGGACCCGATCCAATGGTCCTTGAATTCTAACTTCTGCCAATTCACGACATAGCGCGACCATTTCGCAATGTCTTCTTAGATGAGTTACTGTCACATCTTCAACCTGCTGTACCCTACTGGTCACGGCTTCCCACTAGAACCCCAGGTTAACTGCCTGAATAGGGCCAGTCACTAGTGAGCATCAGATTAATTTTCAAGTATTGGTTTGGTAGGGATTTTGTTTGATTGTATGGAGGATTTCATCATGAGCTGACATCAGTTAGAGAACCACTGGAAAACCTGGGAGTACTGGACAGCTGTTTCGTCCTAGTTTGGGACTCTTCAGCAGTACGCACCCACCGGGATTCGAACCCAGGACCTTCTGGTTACAAGGCGAGCTCGTAGACCATTGAGCCACTGGGACCCGATCCAATGGTCCTTGAATTCTAACTTCTGCCAATTCACGACATAGCGCGACCATTTCGCAATGTCTTCTTAGATGAGTTACTGTCACATCTTCAACCTGCTGTACCCTACTGGTCACGGCTTCCCACTAGAACCCCAGGTTAACTGCCTGAATAGGGCCAGTCACTAGTGAGCATCAGATTAATTTTCAAGTATTGGTTTGGTAGGGATTTTGTTTGATTGTATGGAGGATTTCATCATGAGCTGACATCAGTTAGAGAACCACTGGAAAACCTGGGAGTACTGGACAGCTGTTTCGTCCTAGTTTGGGACTCTTCAGCAGTACGCACCCACCGGGATTCGAACCCAGGACCTTCTGGTTACAAGGCGAGCTCGTAGACCATTGAGCCACTGGGACCCGATCCAATGGTCCTTGAATTCTAACTTCTGCCAATTCACGACATAGCGCGACCATTTCGCAATGTCTTCTTAGATGAGTTACTGTCACATCTTCAACCTGCTGTACCCTACTGGTCACGGCTTCCCACTAGAACCCCAGGTTAACTGCCTGAATAGGGCCAGTCACTAGTGAGCATCAGATTAATTTTCAAGTATTGGTTTGGTAGGGATTTTGTTTGATTGTATGGAGGATTTCATCATGAGCTGACATCAGTTAGAGAACCACTGGAAAACCTGGGAGTACTGGACAGCTGTTTCGTCCTAGTTTGGGACTCTTCAGCAGTACGCACCCACCGGGATTCGAACCCAGGACCTTCTGGTTACAAGGCGAGCTCGTAGACCATTGAGCCACTGGGACCCGATCCAATGGTCCTTGAATTCTAACTTCTGCCAATTCACGACATAGCGCGACCATTTCGCAATGTCTTCTTAGATGAGTTACTGTCACATCTTCAACCTGCTGTACCCTACTGGTCACGGCTTCCCACTAGAACCCCAGGTTAACTGCCTGAATAGGGCCAGTCACTAGTGAGCATCAGATTAATTTTCAAGTATTGGTTTGGTAGGGATTTTGTTTGATTGTATGGAGGATTTCATCATGAGCTGACATCAGTTAGAGAACCACTGGAAAACCTGGGAGTACTGGACAGCTGTTTCGTCCTAGTTTGGGACTCTTCAGCAGTACGCACCCACCGGGATTCGAACCCAGGACCTTCTGGTTACAAGGCGAGCTCGTAGACCATTGAGCCACTGGGACCCGATCCAATGGTCCTTGAATTCTAACTTCTGCCAATTCACGACATAGCGCGACCATTTCGCAATGTCTTCTTAGATGAGTTACTGTCACATCTTCAACCTGCTGTACCCTACTGGTCACGGCTTCCCACTAGAACCCCAGGTTAACTGCCTGAATAGGGCCAGTCACTAGTGAGCATCAGATTAATTTTCAAGTATTGGTTTGGTAGGGATTTTGTTTGATTGTATGGAGGATTTCATCATGAGCTGACATCAGTTAGAGAACCACTGGAAAACCTGGGAGTACTGGACAGCTGTTTCGTCCTAGTTTGGGACTCTTCAGCAGTACGCACCCACCGGGATTCGAACCCAGGACCTTCTGGTTACAAGGCGAGCTCGTAGACCATTGAGCCACTGGGACCCGATCCAATGGTCCTTGAATTCTAACTTCTGCCAATTCACGACATAGCGCGACCATTTCGCAATGTCTTCTTAGATGAGTTACTGTCACATCTTCAACCTGCTGTACCCTACTGGTCACGGCTTCCCACTAGAACCCCAGGTTAACTGCCTGAATAGGGCCAGTCACTAGTGAGCATCAGATTAATTTTCAAGTATTGGTTTGGTAGGGATTTTGTTTGATTGTATGGAGGATTTCATCATGAGCTGACATCAGTTAGAGAACCACTGGAAAACCTGGGAGTACTGGACAGCTGTTTCGTCCTAGTTTGGGACTCTTCAGCAGTACGCACCCACCGGGATTCGAACCCAGGACCTTCTGGTTACAAGGCGAGCTCGTAGACCATTGAGCCACTGGGACCCGATCCAATGGTCCTTGAATTCTAACTTCTGCCAATTCACGACATAGCGCGACCATTTCGCAATGTCTTCTTAGATGAGTTACTGTCACATCTTCAACCTGCTGTACCCTACTGGTCACGGCTTCCCACTAGAACCCCAGGTTAACTGCCTGAATAGGGCCAGTCACTAGTGAGCATCAGATTAATTTTCAAGTATTGGTTTGGTAGGGATTTTGTTTGATTGTATGGAGGATTTCATCATGAGCTGACATCAGTTAGAGAACCACTGGAAAACCTGGGAGTACTGGACAGCTGTTTCGTCCTAGTTTGGGACTCTTCAGCAGTACGCACCCACCGGGATTCGAACCCAGGACCTTCTGGTTACAAGGCGAGCTCGTAGACCATTGAGCCACTGGGACCCGATCCAATGGTCCTTGAATTCTAACTTCTGCCAATTCACGACATAGCGCGACCATTTCGCAATGTCTTCTTAGATGAGTTACTGTCACATCTTCAACCTGCTGTACCCTACTGGTCACGGCTTCCCACTAGAACCCCAGGTTAACTGCCTGAATAGGGCCAGTCACTAGTGAGCATCAGATTAATTTTCAAGTATTGGTTTGGTAGGGATTTTGTTTGATTGTATGGAGGATTTCATCATGAGCTGACATCAGTTAGAGAACCACTGGAAAACCTGGGAGTACTGGACAGCTGTTTCGTCCTAGTTTGGGACTCTTCAGCAGTACGCACCCACCGGGATTCGAACCCAGGACCTTCTGGTTACAAGGCGAGCTCGTAGACCATTGAGCCACTGGGACCCGATCCAATGGTCCTTGAATTCTAACTTCTGCCAATTCACGACATAGCGCGACCATTTCGCAATGTCTTCTTAGATGAGTTACTGTCACATCTTCAACCTGCTGTACCCTACTGGTCACGGCTTCCCACTAGAACCCCAGGTTAACTGCCTGAATAGGGCCAGTCACTAGTGAGCATCAGATTAATTTTCAAGTATTGGTTTGGTAGGGATTTTGTTTGATTGTATGGAGGATTTCATCATGAGCTGACATCAGTTAGAGAACCACTGGAAAACCTGGGAGTACTGGACAGCTGTTTCGTCCTAGTTTGGGACTCTTCAGCAGTACGCACCCACCGGGATTCGAACCCAGGACCTTCTGGTTACAAGGCGAGCTCGTAGACCATTGAGCCACTGGGACCCGATCCAATGGTCCTTGAATTCTAACTTCTGCCAATTCACGACATAGCGCGACCATTTCGCAATGTCTTCTTAGATGAGTTACTGTCACATCTTCAACCTGCTGTACCCTACTGGTCACGGCTTCCCACTAGAACCCCAGGTTAACTGCCTGAATAGGGCCAGTCACTAGTGAGCATCAGATTAATTTTCAAGTATTGGTTTGGTAGGGATTTTGTTTGATTGTATGGAGGATTTCATCATGAGCTGACATCAGTTAGAGAACCACTGGAAAACCTGGGAGTACTGGACAGCTGTTTCGTCCTAGTTTGGGACTCTTCAGCAGTACGCACCCACCGGGATTCGAACCCAGGACCTTCTGGTTACAAGGCGAGCTCGTAGACCATTGAGCCACTGGGACCCGATCCAATGGTCCTTGAATTCTAACTTCTGCCAATTCACGACATAGCGCGACCATTTCGCAATGTCTTCTTAGATGAGTTACTGTCACATCTTCAACCTGCTGTACCCTACTGGTCACGGCTTCCCACTAGAACCCCAGGTTAACTGCCTGAATAGGGCCAGTCACTAGTGAGCATCAGATTAATTTTCAAGTATTGGTTTGGTAGGGATTTTGTTTGATTGTATGGAGGATTTCATCATGAGCTGACATCAGTTAGAGAACCACTGGAAAACCTGGGAGTACTGGACAGCTGTTTCGTCCTAGTTTGGGACTCTTCAGCAGTACGCACCCACCGGGATTCGAACCCAGGACCTTCTGGTTACAAGGCGAGCTCGTAGACCATTGAGCCACTGGGACCCGATCCAATGGTCCTTGAATTCTAACTTCTGCCAATTCACGACATAGCGCGACCATTTCGCAATGTCTTCTTAGATGAGTTACTGTCACATCTTCAACCTGCTGTACCCTACTGGTCACGGCTTCCCACTAGAACCCCAGGTTAACTGCCTGAATAGGGCCAGTCACTAGTGAGCATCAGATTAATTTTCAAGTATTGGTTTGGTAGGGATTTTGTTTGATTGTATGGAGGATTTCATCATGAGCTGACATCAGTTAGAGAACCACTGGAAAACCTGGGAGTACTGGACAGCTGTTTCGTCCTAGTTTGGGACTCTTCAGCAGTACGCACCCACCGGGATTCGAACCCAGGACCTTCTGGTTACAAGGCGAGCTCGTAGACCATTGAGCCACTGGGACCCGATCCAATGGTCCTTGAATTCTAACTTCTGCCAATTCACGACATAGCGCGACCATTTCGCAATGTCTTCTTAGATGAGTTACTGTCACATCTTCAACCTGCTGTACCCTACTGGTCACGGCTTCCCACTAGAACCCCAGGTTAACTGCCTGAATAGGGCCAGTCACTAGTGAGCATCAGATTAATTTTCAAGTATTGGTTTGGTAGGGATTTTGTTTGATTGTATGGAGGATTTCATCATGAGCTGACATCAGTTAGAGAACCACTGGAAAACCTGGGAGTACTGGACAGCTGTTTCGTCCTAGTTTGGGACTCTTCAGCAGTACGCACCCACCGGGATTCGAACCCAGGACCTTCTGGTTACAAGGCGAGCTCGTAGACCATTGAGCCACTGGGACCCGATCCAATGGTCCTTGAATTCTAACTTCTGCCAATTCACGACATAGCGCGACCATTTCGCAATGTCTTCTTAGATGAGTTACTGTCACATCTTCAACCTGCTGTACCCTACTGGTCACGGCTTCCCACTAGAACCCCAGGTTAACTGCCTGAATAGGGCCAGTCACTAGTGAGCATCAGATTAATTTTCAAGTATTGGTTTGGTAGGGATTTTGTTTGATTGTATGGAGGATTTCATCATGAGCTGACATCAGTTAGAGAACCACTGGAAAACCTGGGAGTACTGGACAGCTGTTTCGTCCTAGTTTGGGACTCTTCAGCAGTACGCACCCACCGGGATTCGAACCCAGGACCTTCTGGTTACAAGGCGAGCTCGTAGACCATTGAGCCACTGGGACCCGATCCAATGGTCCTTGAATTCTAACTTCTGCCAATTCACGACATAGCGCGACCATTTCGCAATGTCTTCTTAGATGAGTTACTGTCACATCTTCAACCTGCTGTACCCTACTGGTCACGGCTTCCCACTAGAACCCCAGGTTAACTGCCTGAATAGGGCCAGTCACTAGTGAGCATCAGATTAATTTTCAAGTATTGGTTTGGTAGGGATTTTGTTTGATTGTATGGAGGATTTCATCATGAGCTGACATCAGTTAGAGAACCACTGGAAAACCTGGGAGTACTGGACAGCTGTTTCGTCCTAGTTTGGGACTCTTCAGCAGTACGCACCCACCGGGATTCGAACCCAGGACCTTCTGGTTACAAGGCGAGCTCGTAGACCATTGAGCCACTGGGACCCGATCCAATGGTCCTTGAATTCTAACTTCTGCCAATTCACGACATAGCGCGACCATTTCGCAATGTCTTCTTAGATGAGTTACTGTCACATCTTCAACCTGCTGTACCCTACTGGTCACGGCTTCCCACTAGAACCCCAGGTTAACTGCCTGAATAGGGCCAGTCACTAGTGAGCATCAGATTAATTTTCAAGTATTGGTTTGGTAGGGATTTTGTTTGATTGTATGGAGGATTTCATCATGAGCTGACATCAGTTAGAGAACCACTGGAAAACCTGGGAGTACTGGACAGCTGTTTCGTCCTAGTTTGGGACTCTTCAGCAGTACGCACCCACCGGGATTCGAACCCAGGACCTTCTGGTTACAAGGCGAGCTCGTAGACCATTGAGCCACTGGGACCCGATCCAATGGTCCTTGAATTCTAACTTCTGCCAATTCACGACATAGCGCGACCATTTCGCAATGTCTTCTTAGATGAGTTACTGTCACATCTTCAACCTGCTGTACCCTACTGGTCACGGCTTCCCACTAGAACCCCAGGTTAACTGCCTGAATAGGGCCAGTCACTAGTGAGCATCAGATTAATTTTCAAGTATTGGTTTGGTAGGGATTTTGTTTGATTGTATGGAGGATTTCATCATGAGCTGACATCAGTTAGAGAACCACTGGAAAACCTGGGAGTACTGGACAGCTGTTTCGTCCTAGTTTGGGACTCTTCAGCAGTACGCACCCACCGGGATTCGAACCCAGGACCTTCTGGTTACAAGGCGAGCTCGTAGACCATTGAGCCACTGGGACCCGATCCAATGGTCCTTGAATTCTAACTTCTGCCAATTCACGACATAGCGCGACCATTTCGCAATGTCTTCTTAGATGAGTTACTGTCACATCTTCAACCTGCTGTACCCTACTGGTCACGGCTTCCCACTAGAACCCCAGGTTAACTGCCTGAATAGGGCCAGTCACTAGTGAGCATCAGATTAATTTTCAAGTATTGGTTTGGTAGGGATTTTGTTTGATTGTATGGAGGATTTCATCATGAGCTGACATCAGTTAGAGAACCACTGGAAAACCTGGGAGTACTGGACAGCTGTTTCGTCCTAGTTTGGGACTCTTCAGCAGTACGCACCCACCGGGATTCGAACCCAGGACCTTCTGGTTACAAGGCGAGCTCGTAGACCATTGAGCCACTGGGACCCGATCCAATGGTCCTTGAATTCTAACTTCTGCCAATTCACGACATAGCGCGACCATTTCGCAATGTCTTCTTAGATGAGTTACTGTCACATCTTCAACCTGCTGTACCCTACTGGTCACGGCTTCCCACTAGAACCCCAGGTTAACTGCCTGAATAGGGCCAGTCACTAGTGAGCATCAGATTAATTTTCAAGTATTGGTTTGGTAGGGATTTTGTTTGATTGTATGGAGGATTTCATCATGAGCTGACATCAGTTAGAGAACCACTGGAAAACCTGGGAGTACTGGACAGCTGTTTCGTCCTAGTTTGGGACTCTTCAGCAGTACGCACCCACCGGGATTCGAACCCAGGACCTTCTGGTTACAAGGCGAGCTCGTAGACCATTGAGCCACTGGGACCCGATCCAATGGTCCTTGAATTCTAACTTCTGCCAATTCACGACATAGCGCGACCATTTCGCAATGTCTTCTTAGATGAGTTACTGTCACATCTTCAACCTGCTGTACCCTACTGGTCACGGCTTCCCACTAGAACCCCAGGTTAACTGCCTGAATAGGGCCAGTCACTAGTGAGCATCAGATTAATTTTCAAGTATTGGTTTGGTAGGGATTTTGTTTGATTGTATGGAGGATTTCATCATGAGCTGACATCAGTTAGAGAACCACTGGAAAACCTGGGAGTACTGGACAGCTGTTTCGTCCTAGTTTGGGACTCTTCAGCAGTACGCACCCACCGGGATTCGAACCCAGGACCTTCTGGTTACAAGGCGAGCTCGTAGACCATTGAGCCACTGAGACCCGATCCAATGGTCCTTGAATTCTAACTTCTGCCAATTCACGACATAGCGCGACCATTTCGCAATGTCTTCTTAGATGAGTTACTGTCACATCTTCAACCTGCTGTACCCTACTGGTCACGGCTTCCCACTAGAACCCCAGGTTAACTGCCTGAATAGGGCCAGTCACTAGTGAGCATCAGATTAATTTTCAAGTATTGGTTTGGTAGGGATTTTGTTTGATTGTATGGAGGATTTCATCATGAGCTGACATCAGTTAGAGAACCACTGGAAAACCTGGGAGTACTGGACAGCTGTTTCGTCCTAGTTTGGGACTCTTCAGCAGTACGCACCCACCGGGATTCGAACCCAGGACCTTCTGGTTACAAGGCGAGCTCGTAGACCATTGAGCCACTGGGACCCGATCCAATGGTCCTTGAATTCTAACTTCTGCCAATTCACGACATAGCGCGACCATTTCGCAATGTCTTCTTAGATGAGTTACTGTCACATCTTCAACCTGCTGTACCCTACTGGTCACGGCTTCCCACTAGAACCCCAGGTTAACTGCCTGAATAGGGCCAGTCACTAGTGAGCATCAGATTAATTTTCAAGTATTGGTTTGGTAGGGATTTTGTTTGATTGTATGGAGGATTTCATCATGAGCTGACATCAGTTAGAGAACCACTGGAAAACCTGGGAGTACTGGACAGCTGTTTCGTCCTAGTTTGGGACTCTTCAGCAGTACGCACCCACCGGGATTCGAACCCAGGACCTTCTGGTTACAAGGCGAGCTCGTAGACCATTGAGCCACTGGGACCCGATCCAATGGTCCTTGAATTCTAACTTCTGCCAATTCACGACATAGCGCGACCATTTCGCAATGTCTTCTTAGATGAGTTACTGTCACATCTTCAACCTGCTGTACCCTACTGGTCACGGCTTCCCACTAGAACCCCAGGTTAACTGCCTGAATAGGGCCAGTCACTAGTGAGCATCAGATTAATTTTCAAGTATTGGTTTGGTAGGGATTTTGTTTGATTGTATGGAGGATTTCATCATGAGCTGACATCAGTTAGAGAACCACTGGAAAACCTGGGAGTACTGGACAGCTGTTTCGTCCTAGTTTGGGACTCTTCAGCAGTACGCACCCACCGGGATTCGAACCCAGGACCTTCTGGTTACAAGGCGAGCTCGTAGACCATTGAGCCACTGGGACCCGATCCAATGGTCCTTGAATTCTAACTTCTGCCAATTCACGACATAGCGCGACCATTTCGCAATGTCTTCTTAGATGAGTTACTGTCACATCTTCAACCTGCTGTACCCTACTGGTCACGGCTTCCCACTAGAACCCCAGGTTAACTGCCTGAATAGGGCCAGTCACTAGTGAGCATCAGATTAATTTTCAAGTATTGGTTTGGTAGGGATTTTGTTTGATTGTATGGAGGATTTCATCATGAGCTGACATCAGTTAGAGAACCACTGGAAAACCTGGGAGTACTGGACAGCTGTTTCGTCCTAGTTTGGGACTCTTCAGCAGTACGCACCCACCGGGATTCGAACCCAGGACCTTCTGGTTACAAGGCGAGCTCGTAGACCATTGAGCCACTGGGACCCGATCCAATGGTCCTTGAATTCTAACTTCTGCCAATTCACGACATAGCGCGACCATTTCGCAATGTCTTCTTAGATGAGTTACTGTCACATCTTCAACCTGCTGTACCCTACTGGTCACGGCTTCCCACTAGAACCCCAGGTTAACTGCCTGAATAGGGCCAGTCACTAGTGAGCATCAGATTAATTTTCAAGTATTGGTTTGGTAGGGATTTTGTTTGATTGTATGGAGGATTTCATCATGAGCTGACATCAGTTAGAGAACCACTGGAAAACCTGGGAGTACTGGACAGCTGTTTCGTCCTAGTTTGGGACTCTTCAGCAGTACGCACCCACCGGGATTCGAACCCAGGACCTTCTGGTTACAAGGCGAGCTCGTAGACCATTGAGCCACTGGGACCCGATCCAATGGTCCTTGAATTCTAACTTCTGCCAATTCACGACATAGCGCGACCATTTCGCAATGTCTTCTTAGATGAGTTACTGTCACATCTTCAACCTGCTGTACCCTACTGGTCACGGCTTCCCACTAGAACCCCAGGTTAACTGCCTGAATAGGGCCAGTCACTAGTGAGCATCAGATTAATTTTCAAGTATTGGTTTGGTAGGGATTTTGTTTGATTGTATGGAGGATTTCATCATGAGCTGACATCAGTTAGAGAACCACTGGAAAACCTGGGAGTACTGGACAGCTGTTTCGTCCTAGTTTGGGACTCTTCAGCAGTACGCACCCACCGGGATTCGAACCCAGGACCTTCTGGTTACAAGGCGAGCTCGTAGACCATTGAGCCACTGGGACCCGATCCAATGGTCCTTGAATTCTAACTTCTGCCAATTCACGACATAGCGCGACCATTTCGCAATGTCTTCTTAGATGAGTTACTGTCACATCTTCAACCTGCTGTACCCTACTGGTCACGGCTTCCCACTAGAACCCCAGGTTAACTGCCTGAATAGGGCCAGTCACTAGTGAGCATCAGATTAATTTTCAAGTATTGGTTTGGTAGGGATTTTGTTTGATTGTATGGAGGATTTCATCATGAGCTGACATCAGTTAGAGAACCACTGGAAAACCTGGGAGTACTGGACAGCTGTTTCGTCCTAGTTTGGGACTCTTCAGCAGTACGCACCCACCGGGATTCGAACCCAGGACCTTCTGGTTACAAGGCGAGCTCGTAGACCATTGAGCCGGTGGGTGCGTACTGCTGAAGAGTCCCAAACTAGGACGAAACAGCTGTCCAGTACTCCCAGGTTTTCCAGTGGTTCTCTAGCTGATGTCAGCTCATGATGAAATCCTCCATACAATCAAACAAAATCCCTACCAAACCAATACTTGAAAATTTTCCATATATATTGACTTGACAAGTAAATAAATGATAAGATTGTTCGAAATGAATAGCGCAAATACATCACATTTTTCAAATAATTTCCGTCTTCTAATAATGCTATCAAAATTTATAAATAGGACTAACTGTTTTAAATGTTTGAGAAGTAATTCATCAATAAAATGTTAGTGTATCCCATTCGAGCCAGGAAGTAGGCGAGTTCGCATCATTTGAAGTGATTTTCTTTCATCGGTCTCCTGATGTGTCGGAAATTCACTAATGAAATCAAAAGCTTCCACTGCAAACATCTTAGTGGATTCAGATATGATAATCAGCTGGATGAATTCTCATATTTGTTCTCGATTACTTGCCCTCCTAGTAACTCCTGCGTGTCTGTCCTGGTGTATTTATTCATTCTCACCTGCTACATCAGCAGTATATCGGTTGCCACTTTTGACGCTCGTAGTATTTTGAATCAGTGATTTGAAATGTTGAACATTTTGGCCGTTAAAGCTAATGATTTACTCAAGGTTCTTAAACATGTTCGTTTCTTTCACCTCTAGCCCGATTTATTTAGTGAATTTATATTAATTGTCGGTATATTTATAATTCTCTTTTTTCGAGTTTTTACAATACTGGGTTTCCATCTGAAGCTTTTTCCTCCTACTTTGACATCCTTTTCTCAATTTATTTCGCGTTTTTACAAAGTAAAACGTTTCCATGTTATGTTTTAATATAAATAATTTTTGTTATATCGCGCACGATATGTATGATGAATTACCTTCAATTGTGAATATTTGCATTAAAATATTATAAGTAGTTTCAGTGATCTCTCACGCAGCATGTCAAAATACGAGATGATGTATCATATTTTTGAAAAAAGAAATTAGTCACACAGGAACACGTTCTGGTTTTGAAAAATTTACACAGAGCTATAACTGAAGAAAGATATTTGAGTACTTATTCAAAAAATTATTTAAACCAGTCGAAGTAGAGCAAAATAAATATTATGGGGATGATATATAATAATTTATTGTAGACGTAGTAAGATATGTTCCTTAACTACTTTATATAAGAGAGTCATTGGCATTGTTGTTGAACATGCACAATTCATTCACATATTTCCGATCTAACAAACCATTCATCCTTCATTTTCTTGAAGTTCTTTGTCAAACGTGAATCAATCTGTTCACTGGGATGACCCTCATACAATTATGTTATCATTCAGTTCAAGAAGTGACTGCTTGATATGAACCGTTCAGTTGCACTCTTGCAAGGCTGTAGTATTCAAAATCATATTCTTTTATAGTTTGTTTCATTGACTTCACTGCTATTCGGCCAACAAACTGTGAAAGCTGGACTGATTACTTCTGCAATCAAGATAACAACTTGAGCCAGAAAAATCCAAATGGCCTTTCTCGTTGCATGAGACTGGAAATTCATTTCGGACTCAACCAATTCGAGTGTGGAATGCAACGTCTGTTATAAGCTCAACAATGTTATGGAGTTGAGACACAGAACAACGGTTCCAGTATTAGGATTTCAATTTGAACTGTTGACAGCGATTCACAGAAATGATTCGATGCATAATTTTCAAGACTACTAAGATGATAGTTTCATTGGCTTCAGTTTTCGAAATTTTTATTCAACTGCATCATGGAATCTTCGGATTTCTTGTTGATGGCAACATGGTGGGTGTCACTGTATGGCATCTATTCCATGTTAGATGATGGACGTGGAAGTGCACAGTTTTTAAAGATATTGTGTTCCATTTCCGTAATCAGGAGTCAAGGCACTTAGATTGTGTCTTCTCAGTGTGAGTGACTGACATTAACTGAACCTTGATTTATAATTTTGTGTGAAAGAATATGTTTGATGAAACTTCTTAATGTGAAACCTCAGATATACTAATCAAGATTTTCGAAACTTCTTTTGAATTAGTGGACACACATTTTGCTGATTACAGTATCCAATCTGAAATATGTTTTTCTACAGTCATAATAATAGTGTATGCTTGATTTGGATTTATTGTTTTCTCCTGTGAAAACACTTTTATTTTTTATGGTGAATTTGAAGAGATTAGCCGGATTCAGCTAGAGACGGTCTGCCGAGTCTGTTGACTTCCTAAATTTTATTTCATGGTTTATACATTCGACGAAGTCTTCCGTATTCACTTTGCTGAGGATAATTGTCTCTCTGCGAGTTTATATTGTTATTGGTAACGAAGTTAGTAAATAATATATTGACAGTTATCAGGGAATGACTTTTATCTATTTGGGGGTATCGTAGGCTTCAGCTCATCAAATTGAAATTACCAAATCGAAGATACATAATTGAACGTGGATTCACTCTTGATCGTTATCGAATTCAGATTATTGTTCCCGT
This sequence comes from Trichobilharzia szidati, assembly GCA_944472155.2. Classification (NCBI taxonomy): domain Eukaryota; kingdom Metazoa; phylum Platyhelminthes; class Trematoda; order Strigeidida; family Schistosomatidae; genus Trichobilharzia; species Trichobilharzia szidati. The sequence goes on along the minus strand of OX235277.1, from coordinate 22,355,093 downwards.
GGATTTTCGTTTAGAAGGGGTTGGGAGTATGTTCATTGTATTATAATATTATGTAAAAACGTTTACTAAATTGTACACATTTATTATATCACACGTGTTCGCCATTACGAAATGAATAGTTTTCATCTGCATAGAACACTTTATATGCGAAATGATGAAAAAAATGTAGAATGCAATAAATGAATTTCACTTCTACTAATCAACAACTATACACCAGAAAATCAGCAGGAGTGTGGTTCTCAAATTATACTGTTAAGCAACTCTAGTATCTAGTGGGTTTTACCGATTCCTGTATGTGAAACTAACGAAAAGATAAGGAATTTTCCAGCTTCTATTTTCTGTTGTCACACTCATACATCGTGGGATTCCGTAGTTCTACCTTCCGAAGCAGACAAGTTGAACCTTGTAAATATCCTTCTCAATTACATCTGCATCACATGAACCATCAGGAAAAATGTGGATCACTGCATTTTTTTTCGAATTCTAGTTATCTTACCAATGTAAATGTCTCTATCTGGTAATAAGATCACAGACTCCTTATGTGTTGCAGCTACGAGAATGCTGTAGAGATATCGTTGGTTCTCTTGAAGGCTGTTCTATGGGTCTTGTTCACGATCATTTTTCAAATACAACTTCTTGTTGAATACCCGTATCGAAATGAGAACAGTGAAAGATACCGAATAGCAGGTCTCTTGAATTTCACCTCGTGGATTCAGGATGATTGGTATAAACTACTTCAAGGACGCGGATAAGTGGCTCAGAAATACGCTTTCCACCACCTTGAATTTTCATTATTCATATTATAGGGGAACTGAGAGGTATGTCTTTGTCTAAACAATCTCAACCATTTTACAGGTATATTTTTCGTGTTCCATTTATATTTGAGTAATTGTGTTTTGGTCGCAAAATATTGAGGAAAATATATGTCACATAGTATATGAGAAGCATTTCTGTGGACTGGCTTGTGAGCGCGACATTTTCACGTCCTCTCATCTTATTATGTTATGTTATGATGTTATTCCTTCGACCTCTAGATTTATCCTTTCGACATTCTAAATTCCATAATGGCTTAAAGAGCTTTTGATTGGTGGAGAAATCCATTTGCGTGTGAACCACTTCAGCATCAACAAAAGATTCTTTTTCTTCTGATGTTTAATTACAATCAGTATATTTGTCATATAGCTCTGAGATTTTAGCACTGGGTTGTTTGCATTTCTATTCACTTATGCTGAAATGGTGTGATTTTTTACTTTAAATAACATTCGCCTTTCAAATCAAACATACCAATTTTGGACGAATATCCCTGATTTGAGTCCTTGAATCGTCACTTCTTCACTCATTCTCAGATATCTTTATCTCAATTCCACTCAGTGGTCACGTTAGATAACTCGAAACTAATTGTTAACCTGAGTTAACGATTTGTTCCGTTTTCGAATGATAGACACTTACCCGTTACCCGATAGCCGGACAATTTTAGCAGTGCACACCTGCAGTGTGGCAAAGTTAATTGAACCATGGCGAGAAGGTGAAGTGACATGAACACTCTAGATGAAATGTTTCCCACCAGAGAGTTTCATTCGTCGCCCGACAGAGAATTGCGTTTCGCTAAGACATTTTGAAATCTTATTTCCGAAAATCGTTCTTCTGAGCTTGTTGTGCATTTAAGGCAACAGAGGTTTAGGTGCATATTTCCTGGTGTCCCCAGCAAGGTGAATTGATGAGATACCACCCTCCGAAAAGAGGCTACAGATCTGGAAATAATTGAATTGTCACTCCTACGTGAGCAGATCTCCTCTATTAGTTGTCGCTCAATTTAACTGGTGAAGAATCAGTGCAATCAGACTTTGAGTATGGTTCTGCCTTTTGAGTAAAGTCGACATTTGGTTGAGCATTACTGGAAGTACGTAGTGCATTCTCCCATCCATCTCCGTTTCAAATTTAGATGAAGGCCATCACTTGTTTTTGACGAGTACTTTTTTTAAAGCTTGCCGTGCACTAGTCGTCTGAGAGAGGACACAAGTAGGAATTAGTCGCTACACCACAAAATCCTTTGAATACATTATTCCTTAATGTGAAGTGAACATTGAATGCTTGATCTGTGAAAATCTGTTTACATAGGAAATCAGTACGCAAACACGAGTTTTGTGAGATTCGGTCGAATGAAATCAAATGCATATATTTCTTCATTGAGGGGTTAACAACGTCTAGGGTGACCATTTTTCCACAGAAATGCGATAGAATATTTTATTCAATGAGTGAAACCAAATGTGAGCTATGAGGTAAGAGTGGTTAATTTCTCTTTACCTACTTCGAAGTTCTCGACCAGACACATAATTACTGAATGATACAGTGAATCTCTTCATGCTTCATATAGACCACATTGAGATTTGTTGCTTGTGCAGTCTAGGTAAGCCGCATCTGAGTGATATTTCGGAAGTAAATGCAATACGAGAATGCGCTGTTAGTTATTTTACATGTTTTGCTGTGAACTACATATGTTACAGATATGATGGTGTGACACATATTTGTTTTTCTTTTCCTTTTTAGAAGATTGTAAGTGCACAAAACTGCACTTCTGATGACTAATGTTTACGTGATTTAAATGACATGACATTGTTGCGTTTTCCAACTGTCGAAAAGAAATTTCAACTTTTGATCAATACCTCATTTTCCGTGATTCAATCAAATCTCAGATGTTACTGATATCTGAGAGTGAAAGCGAAACTCAGTATCATTCATGGTGTCAGGTAATTAAAAACCTACATGTACTTACGTGATTATTCTATTGGTACGTTGGTGTGCACTGCTATAACAGCAGTCGGTCAACACTCACAGAGAGAGCGGATTATGCATCCATAGTAACACCATGTCACATTTCAAGGTGCACATTGGAACTCTGTAATTTATCATTATCATGAGTGCATTATCAGACTACTGAACATACATTCGTAGAACTGCCTCTCTTCTGCATAAACACACGCAGCCTGGAATAGTGTTGTTCGTCAGACTAACGTTTGGTGATCGTGTGAATCAGTGTTTCGCATTCCAGCTTCGTGCTAATTGTAATCGTAGCCAATTTCAGTTCCACTATCACCAAGGCTATTTCAAAGTTGATTTCTCTTGCATTTTTCAGCAACATTTAGCGTCAAATGTGGAAACGTCTCTTAACAACACGTTCTCAAAATGGCTTCTCAGTGATTTGGCTTCAAATGTATGAGTAGTCGAACACTTTATTCATCCGTTTTTCAAACTGTCTCCTGGTCTTATATTTTCCGTCATAAACTGCCTTACATTAGCATGTTACTGATGAGTCTTTTTAAGTTAATTTAGCTTGTTTTACATAAGAATGTCATGCTGTATAAAAATACACAGTTTTTGGAGGAAATAAAGTACATTGCACTCGTTTAAGAAAAGAAATGAACCCAAATGCAATAAAAACCTAGTAGAAATCGAAATTATTCCCTTCGACTTGAATCTCGCTATCATTATCTAGAAGAAATTGTTTCCTACAACATGACAGTCCTGACTGGCTTGGTAACTCAAGACACTGTCTCAAATAAGTTTCACCACCGAGTTATTGTGCTATATATTTATTTCACAGGTTTTACGGAATATCGCTATGGTCCTTCGAATTGTTGTTTAATGAATTTAAAATTCAATACTATTAACCAAGAGAGACGAATGCGTACTTTTGAAAATGTTCTAAATTTGTTACTTGAATTGCATCATGAAAGTCATGAAAATGATGTTTTCATCTTTGATAAGACGGGTAAGTGCACTTATTTAAATATCTGGAATTTCACGGACATATTTCGCCGTTTTTCACAAATTACGGAAATGATATTTCTAGCCCTCCACCAAACCATTGCTTTAGAGTAAACAGACAGATTTGTGACCACTTTTGCTCCCAGATATTCTATTTTGAAAGTGTAGACAACTTATTAAGGCATGAATTCTATTTGGATGTAACTTTGTCTGCATGACTCGAGGCATTTTATGAACGGTTGATTCGCAAATGTTAGACAGTGAGTTGATGAACAATATGATTTTGATGTTTTCGCAATCTCCTTCTGCAGGTTAATCAATCACCAACTGGCGATTAATAAATCTAGTCAATCTCCAAGCGATCTTTTGTCTGAGTTGATGTAACGGACTGTTTTAAGCCAAAACTTACCCATTTGTCCTGACAATAAAACTCTTGGATTCTCTCCGTCGTAACTGAATGTTTGTGAAGATATGCAGGACAGAAGAACGAATGAAACAACTTATTATCTGAAATTCATTGAACTGTTCATTTGATGCAACGCAGAGTGATGAATTAACGTTTTCGCTGTCAGCCATATTACACAATTTCTCACGCACTATTGACGACAGAATTTCAACCTATCCATTGAAGACTAAGTTAATGCAGTAAAAATGAGTAGGCTACATTGTTGAGTTAAAGACGAAGGGAATAAACACTTTCGATGACTGTTTGTCAAATCTCACACTTGTTGAAATGACAACAGACTATGCATTCGAAGAGATATTGCTTATTAGTATTTTAATTTACTCAGTGTTACTTACAAGAAACACTGAAACATATATTCAGTCAATATAATCGGAATTTGTTGCACTGCTGGTATTCCTACAACAGATTAGAACATGTAGGAAAGTCCATGCGATGTCGTTTCGCTCTCCGTCTCATGGGATATACTTACGCAAAGTCAATATGGATAGTGAAGATGTAGATAGGGGTGGTCAAAATCTGTGTATATTCATCAACACAGGTTTACAGTAGGAAGTTCAACCGTTCTATGAAGTGTGATAACGTTTATTAAGTTGCATACTAAGAAATTTTATACATATATATTTCTTTGTACTACCTGATTTCAGAGTGTGAATGTGAGCCCAGCAAACAGTGCTGAATTATTAACCTAATCATTGGTTGATTGTTAAATTACGACCTGGGATTAAATTGACATCACTTGGAGACCAAACGATAATTAGCACGCCAAGATATGTATAGTAGCGGTGTTAGAAATGGATTGGCAAATGCATTCGTGAAAACATCTCCCGTCTCTAATTACGGTGAAACTATATCTAAAACTACATTGGGCAGTCAATTTCTGGTCAATGTTGCAATCCTCATCGAGATTCATCCGTAAGAATTTCATAATTGAAACATTTGTCAGCTCGTTTTGTCTATACAATTTAAGCATTTCGCTGACAGCTATCACAACATGAAAAGCATCAGAGTCAAAGTCAAACGGAATAAAATTGAAACGGTATACTAGATAAAATAGTCACCAACCTATTCAATATATAGAGTATAAGGTAACGCATATAAGATAATTTCGTATATTGTGCTTTGCAGCTGCAATTAGTAAGTAAAAATAGTTATATTATGATGGAAAATGTTTGTGCCACAGTTCCAGTTAAATTTTCTAAATGTGCCATGCCTACCTATTCATAAGAACATTGCTGTAAGGAAACCTTGACACCAATACATTTCATGTAAGTATCTAGTGTTACCAGTAATTCAATAACATGTCCAAATCGTTTATTATATCAGATGATAAGTTCAGTTTATCTACTCACTATCCTTCAGACGACATTTTAAAATTGCGTATTAACTCAGACATTCATCAATGGATCAACACGCATAAGAATTCGAATAATATCAGAAAATCATATGGTAAGTAAACGGATGATGGAAAAGCTAAAATTGTCTGCAGTATTAGAGAAGATTCGTAGAATAATTCAAATACTTCTTTGATTCCAATGCGTTCTGTGCTGTATCATTTATTCGATCATATAATTAAAACATTCATTGAGTTAGGCTTATGTTCAAAACACATAACTTGTTTAAACTACAGTACAGTACAATATTATAAATAAAATAATGAAATATAATATACAGACCTCACGTTTCGACGTGTGAGCACAATAAGCACTCGACACGTTAAGCGATGTATTAACGGCGACAATAACGCAAAAGATTACTCTAACCAGTCTACTCAGTTGTCAAGAGTTTCCTAGAATTATTCTTGCAAAATGTTTCTTTAAATATCCAAGCCATTCGACTACACCAAAATCGTGACCTATGCACAGACAACAGTAATGTGTTTGAATTTCTCTTTCATGTCTTATGATGAATATCGCCACGTTTAGAGGCTTTGGGTAAGGAGAATAGTGACATTTAAACTAAGCGATATTTCATTTCATGCTCATTTCTAATTCATTAGTTAATTTAGTGACTCCTCTGAACCATGTTCTGTTATCCAAACCACAGTTGAAATTATTCAACTAAGCATGAAGACTTGTTCAAAATTTCTACTAATATCAATCGTTCGAATACTATTCCATGTGCATCAGATATTTTGCTTAGAAGAAACTCTGTTTCAAAAGTACATGAACTAATTCGTTGATAATCTCCATACAGACACTAATGAAAACAAATACGCACTTCAGTAAAGGGGCTGCTTCCGGCAAATTCACTTCCCTCGGCTTCACAGTCACGTTTATATGCCGATTTGTTTGCAGAAAGTTATATTAAAGAAAGTGATGAGTTGTCAAACAGTCAATGCATTGAATGGATTCCATGAATGTGTCAGAGTTACATAATAAGGTGGACAATTTATTGAATGAGTTATAATCAGGCTGCAAACTGAGCTGAGGAAAATATGGTGATTATTAAATATTTAGAATATTTACATAATTTCATATTTTCTTTCATGTCGATGTACATCCTGATTACAGCTCATTCGTAACATTTTTCATGTAACTGCATAACTCGGATACACTTATTCAACTCGTTTGATGCATTGACCAATATGATCAACCATGTTTGTGATAACCTATTTTTCTTAAAGCCATCCTTCATGAAAAAATTGTATATCGATGAAATGAGTCAGTTTATATCATTTACCCCTCGGCTTTGCTGTCTTGCTCAGTAAAAGTTGTATTTCAAATTTCGCAGCGAAACGAAACTGAAAAATTTGGTATATAATGTTGCATAAAGTAACGAAGATACATTTAAATGGAAAGCTAATTGCTATTACAGAAATGTCAATGCGGTACACCACTACTTTAGTCATATGAAAGCTATATATATACATATACACATTCTTTACAAACGGATGCGTACTGTAACAATAGAAAGCAAGACACGGATGCCGAAGTATATTTTCTAGTCATTGAGCCACAATATATGTATATATATACATGAAACTTTATCTAAGTTAACTGAAACGTAAGGCACTGGATTCCAGTAGGCAAGTGTCTGTTGTTAAACATATATCATCTGATTAGCTGAGTTTACAATGAAAATAAAGTTGGAAATGCCACCCTGCATGTCATCGTTTCTAAAGTAAATATGCCATTTGCGATGCATCTTTTTATATGACCAGTCGGTATTCATTTTGTGTCATTTTGAAGATAATCGTAAGTAGCCAGCAAACCAACCAGATGCTCATTTACCATGACTTTTCTCATCATGCCTAATAAATGAAATGATATTATTATGATTATTTCCCATCGAAGAAAAGTTCCAACTTGCTGATTTGTGATATCTACTAATTTCTTTTAATGTATATATTTATAATTATTTAAGACCGAATAAATTCGTATTTCTAGCAATTCACTGATACTGAAATGAATCATCTTCGGGTTGATTCAGATCCGTGTTATTAGAGGTTCCGTCAGGCTGGATTGCCTTCTGCTGTGAAAACTCTTTCTTGAACTCCATGTTTCTTCTGTGTAAGACCGCCTCTATGGGAGGCAGTTTGGCAGTTTCAGGTCATATCACTGAGGAGAGGGTTTGGTAACATGGTGTTGAATGTCAGTGATAATCGCAGTAGTATCTGGAATATTACGCCATGCACACATTTTCCCTACCATTACTATATTCTGAATTCTAGATCACGAGGTTACTGGAGCTACATCTGGCAATCTTGAAGCGCCAGCTACAATTCGTTGTTACACAACAACTCATATTACAACTTTTCGGCAGCAACTCGATTGTTTAATTCTATAATGTCAGAGGTGTTACTCCAGAATCTGTACGGAATTGCAGATAAGAACAGTGTCAATCATGACTCACAAAATATAAATTGATGGGAAAATCTTCATGCCTTTCGGAAGACGAGACTGGTCCTATTATTCCCACAGTTATCCTCAAAATGGTTCTCTTTTCCAGTTCAGGACGAAAGTGAGTTTCAAACGCAGCTATTTTGGTGCTGCTTATCATTTTTATCAATAATGTTATTCATTCAGGTATTCATTCACAGCTAATACTGAAAAGATGATATCCAAAGTTTACATCAAATCTACACAATTTCCATCTATCCATATACTTCTTTTACTTATTTGCTCAAAATCATTCTGGTAGCAGTTTAAAAAAAGCATTTCCTCGTAGCCGTTCATTCAAAATATCACTGAACAAGCAGATTCATATATAGAAAACACAAAATAATAATAAGTTGATTCTCGATTTTTAAACGTGTTAAGTAACAGTGATTGTAATTCATGGAATATATATCCACTATTATTTGAAAATTTTTTGTGGTATAACAATTTTGTTTTCGTTTGACCAACAAGACATTTTCGCAAGCTGTCGTGCTACTATGCACAGCTGGGTCAGCCACCAGCAATCCTTGAATATCTCTAGCAGTAATCCACAGTGGAACTTGTTTTTCAAATAAATTTCGTCAAAGAATAACATTTGAATATCGGTTCAATTTCACTTCATTATCAATGACTCGGTTACATACCTATCTCAGTATGAACTGAATTGTGTTCATTGTTTGATTGAATCAGATGATAAAGGTATGTTCATATAGTCAAAATGAAAAGGACTGATTTTGTTGAAGTGTAACTGAAAACAAATTTACTGAACGACATTACGTTACAATCGGCGAAATAAAACGTTAAACAGAGCAGTGCAATTAATACAGATTTCTGTCGTGTACACTTTTATTTTGGATTATTGGGCAAATTCTATACTGCATTTAATATATGCGAAAAAGGAACTTATCTATTTGAAGATGATGACTAAAGGAAAAACCAAGATAGAGATGAATATTTCTCTTGTAGTGTCTATTCGGCTATTGTGACATTTTTTCGGTTAATTGATCTGAAAAAACCTTCCAATTTATTGAGAAGTATCTAAAATCAACTTTCTGAACTCCATTTACATATCCAAATGTTGTTAGTTAAAGTAAACTGAGGCTTTTAGTCCAAACCCTATGGTAGTCGACCTGTTCACTTACATCCCAGCCTTTTTATATTTCCTGTCAAGTAGTTGGATCAAATCACATAGACCACATGCTCACTCATTTATCTCCTAAATACTGCAAGTGTAATACATGAGAAAATTTTGTTGTTCAAAATATATACGTTGGAAAAAGTAGCTGTTTGATTGTGTAAATCTATGTGAGAAAGAAATCACCACCATACTTACTTGGTCCATATGGCTCCAAATATTTATGCATGTTGCAAATCTACAGTATTCTGAAAGCTTTAGCAACAATTAACCGCCTACACATTTTATCCTACACTGTATCTGGTTACACTGCATGAATCGAAGTTGTGAAGTGTATTTACAGAGTTTTTTAAATCAGTCACATTCTCATAAGCCATGTTAGGAGACGAATCTACTGTAAGAAGATTGGCTATTCCTATAAGCATCGCAAGTTACATCAGCTGAAATAGGACCAAAACTTGGGATCACCTGATTAGAAGTTTACTACTTATTCAAACAAGCTACTTCTGAAAGTGATGTAATGTTTGTCAAATTCAAGTAAAGCAGGGTTTCAGCAAAATCTAAACAAAAGACTTCGAGTTAGAAGCAGGTTGTTCTTCAACACAAATATCACGGAAAATTTAGTCATCCTTTACTAATTCTACAGCAATTACCGTGATTTACTCGCTGCTGTAATCTCAAGGAGTGATGTCTAACGCCTTGTCAGAAAGCATTCAAACATTCAAACCAATTGGATCTTCTCTGATCATTTAGAATGTTGCGAAGTTAGATGTCAGGCAGAAAGGGGTTTCTTAACTACAGTCATAGCTCTCAGTGAATTGTGTAACAGGTCAATCAATTCGTTTTCTGGCCTATGTTTTTGTTTCGGCTTTGTGTAAATAATCGATTGAGTCAAAGACATGCTCTGAAAATTAATCCAAATGTCGTTGTTCTCCGTCTCCAACTGGCACTAGTATATTTAGCTTGTTAGTATCTCCACCAAACATGGGAATTGTGTAATGGGTAGGGTGAATACAGGATGATATAGATGATGTTCATCAGTTTCGTGTCATAAAATAGCATTCGTTTGCATCACTTCAGAAGAATTTCGTACGTCTAATCATAGTATTTTGAAGCCTAATATCCAATAAATTTATATATGCATGTATATGAAAGCAAATCCAAGTGTGATGATAGCTTCATCCAAGAATTCTCACATTATTTCAGTTTGATGTGCATCCATTCTAATAGTGATATCGAAGTTTACGAAATGTGTGAACTACAATAATATTGTACTAACAGGAAAGTGAGAAATTTGTTTTCTTCTTGTATATAGTGGTCTGCAGATGTAACTGTGCTGTATTTGAAATGGGTATTTCACTAACTGATTTTCTAACGAATATCAGCTTCGTTTATTTTTTGCACAACCATGCATAAATGGTACATAAATGGTACATAAATAATCGTCTACTAGAAAGAGTTTGAATGATCCAGCCAGATCATCTTCAAAGACTTCTTAAAATAGTTGAAGCGTTGGTATTGAATGTGGAGCTAAAGCAAAATAAGGAAGAGGCGACATCAGTAATTCGCCAGTCCGAATTAATTCTTAGTAGCCTTCCTGTCAAACAGTTTTAGTCCTATGATATTTATTTCAGTAATCAACTGTTAATTCCGATACTTCCCGATCCAAATGTACTAAGGTTATTCAAATATTTTATACTCACGTTTATGGCAATAAAATCATGAGTAACTTCAAATTTACCTCTCATATTTTAGGAAAACTGTGTAAGTACGACGCTAATGTGAAAACTAAAACAAATAGTCTTTTTGATTCATTTAAAGAAGGCGTTTAGAAGATAAATTTCGTGAGATATCATTTCGTAGATTCTCTACAATCGCTTTACAACTATAACGGTCCCCAATAATGAAATAAAATGCGTGACAATATCCTAGTCACATAAAACAAAAGTACATACTAATGACCAATGAAGATTGAATAGGTCTCGTAATCCATGATAGGCGAAGCTTGAAGACTATTGTGTTTTGTACACATGATCTGTTATTTATTTGATCAATCCATTGTGTTACTCTTCCTAATTATTTTCGTACAAATATCCGAGTGACCTCATAATTCGAATCGAATGATAAACTCAGTTTCTTTGATTTTCCAATGGCCAGGAGAGACAATGGAACGAATTATATATATTCCGAAAGCAGACGTGCAGTGTAAAATATATTCATTTTACCAGTTTTGTTCCTCACCAGTAAAAAAGACTTACAGTTAAATGTTTGTTTTCTAGTGCCTGCAAAGTATGCATGAGCGATACATTCATAAACTAGCTTCGACACACATATTCAGTTTCGTTAGCTTATGATTATCCGGAAAACTTTATCAATTGTCATAGTAAGGATAGACCACATATTGAAAAGACAGCCGCTGTACCAAAAAAAGCTGTCTTTATTTACCGTATATTCAAGGTTGATGAAAATATGCGGCTGACAGATCGAAGACTTCAGTCAGTCATCAGGCGCATCTCTTTCCCTCACATCTCGAACGTTTCAGTCCCCTATACGAACGATTAAAAGAAGAAATGCTGTGGACTTTACTTCAAACTGTATCTTCAAGATCACCTGCAGTTGCGGTGACACTTACAGAATGTTCCAATGTCATTGAAAAGAACATATTCTAAAATATTTAATAAGACAGAGAAAATCCCAATGCAACTAATCTGAATAGAAATCCATCATCATGGACTGCAAAGCAGTTATCAATGTACGGTCACAAAAGAGATGGAAATGTCTGCTTCACAATTACTTCACATAACCCACATAATTCAAGGTTATTAAAGGTGATGTAAGCAAAATGGATTAATCACATACATGCTGAACTTTGTGGACAAAACTAAATAGTCTTCAACCTTCGCCTATCATAGATTACTTGACCTATTCAAATTTGATTGGTCATCAGTATGTATTTTTGTTTCATATGACTGAGTAATTGTGATGCATATTATTTCATTATTGGGAACCGTTTTAGTTGTAAAAAGAGTATAGAGAATCTACGAAATGATATCTCGCGAAATTTATCTTCTGAATGTTTTATTCAAATGTGAAAACTATTTGAAATCATTTTCATAAACAGATTGAAGTGCATGTGTCAAATGATGTTTCAAACTTATTAATTCACAACATGATAGGTTAAACTTAATCATTTGTCTATACCACTCGCTGACCAGCAGATGACGACTGAAATCATTCATCATTATTTTTACTGGTAATAAAGCCGGGAAACGTTTCAAATTTATTTTGGTGGTTACACTGAAGCAGAAATTCACATGGAGCGAAGTTTGTTTCCAATGTTCTGGGGTATGTCAGCTAAGTCTTTCAATATGTTCACCATTTCGTGGCTTCACTTTGACCTTCTAGCCGTGCTGTTTTGTGAATTTGGCTTGCCTGTGTGAAACCTCCTACAATGATTCTCAATTTTCGAATTGGCGCTTATTTAAAAATAAACCAGAATTGATTCCAACCAAATCACATCGATGATTCGGAAGAGTGTTGTATAACTGCGCCGTAAAATATTGTTTTGTGAACTGCTTGCTTATCCCCGGGTGCAGAACTCACAGTAAGCACGCCAAAAGAGGATGATTTCCTCGAGAGCGGTATATTATTTTCCACCAGAATACACAGTTAACTTCATTACTGTTTCATATTTATATACATAAACTACAAAAACATCTGAACAAAATTATTTTATAGATTATTGTTTTTCCCATATATTTTTCTATTGAGGGAAATGTACTTTGATTTTGCAAACAAGTAAATTCCGTCATTTGGAAATTTTAGTGGGAAAATGTGAGATAATTTGCTTCACCGTTCGTTCTCACTTCAGTAATATAAAATGCATTCCTGTATTAGTTTCATTAGATGTAACAGAACCATCTTATCACTATGAAATAGTGATTATGTTTCCCATCTTTAATTAAATTATACACACTTTACCGAAATTCTGACTAGACTGAGTAGAAAAATTGATTGAGATATTCAGGTCGATGTCAATGTACATCGACAAGAATCACAACGTATGGGTGTTGAGTATATTAAAAGAGAATCGAATGGTAGGTCTCATATTCAGTATTTTGCTGACCAGTTTCATCTATTTTACAAAAAGTAGCGAAGTTATTTATTTAAAGAATCACTATTGATGCACTTGATTAGTTTTGTTTGGTGACACTGACTACACGGAATACAAAGAAATATATTTATATATATACATGTGTATACAATTAGGAATAACATAATATAATAAATATAAATTGGTTTTCACAAAACTTTGAATCCCTCCACACTTGCTTAACTGTGCCTAATATGAATATTCTTTATTAATAGATCCTAGTGAGTCATGAATTTCAGTTCAATGTGTATTGATTCAATGACTTCAGACATTTTTGAAAAAGGACGCTTTCGTACAGTAAAAGGTTAACTGAACAATAAGCATTAATATTAACAGCGCAGTGCTGTAACCTTTACATACTTAGTAAATCACAGAAATTACATTGGACGCATCGCAGCAAACATGAATCACCAGTTAAATTGGATGTTATCTTTACTAAATGTTGCAACCATATGTTTCGGGATATTGTTCACGAGCAGTGCGTAACAGTGTTTTCGATCAAGCTGCAAAATAAAAAAATTCAGCATATCAAAGGGCTAAATGAACAGTTTACGGTGGTCACTTCTTCATACTGTTATCTTGGGAATATCTGCCAGGGAGATATGTGAAGTAATTAGTAGGAGACTACTGATTACTTCACATAACAAACACACTGCAGACCTTCATTAACAGTTGTCTTCGCTCAATACTCAAGATCAGATGGCCAGAAAAGATCCACAATAGAGATCTCTGGGAGCCAACCAACCAGGAACCGACTGTGCAACAAATAGGCAGGTAGAAATGGAGACGGATTGGCCATACTCTGAGGAAACCATCAAGTGACATCACTAGACAAGCCCTTGAGTGAAACCCGAAAGGGAAGCGGCGAGTTGGTCGTCAGTGCAAGGGTGAATTGGAGGAGGTCATGTGAAGAGGAGATGAAAACGTGTGGGCAGACTTGGAACCAGATAAAGACTCTAGCAGAGAACCGAACGCAATTAGGACGCACGGCTGAAGCCCTATGTTCCTCTAGGAATTAAAGGAAACAATAATAAGAAGAAGAAAAGAAGAAGAATTCTCCAGAAAATTATCTTGCGACCACTAAATTATGTTTACACAAATACACGACCGTTTGAGCCTATGAAGTAATAGTAAGGTGTTGTCATGTTTTAAGTTGCATTTAAAGAATCCTAATACAAAGATTCGTTGCGCATCTGCATTTTGAACTCATATGACAGCAGTCCTTCAGTTTGTTGCCCTTGGTTGCATAAGAATCGCAGAAAGATTTCTTTGCGCTGTTAGATTACAAATATTTGACGTTATGGCTAGAGAAAATTCTGAAATTCTTAATTCCTTAATCTCCGGGAGAGACACAATCGAAAACCTCTAATGTCATGCTAAAATTAGTAATTTCATTGAACATTGTGATCAAAGATAATCATGATTGAAAACTCATTACATCAACCTCAGATATCATCACCACGTGAAAGAAAAATTCTACTTTCATGTGATTGCTATTTAATACATTCCGTTCATTCATCTTAATTCTAAGCGATAAATATGTGAATTGACACTGGAAAATTACATCATGTAAAGATCTTCTAAACTTTCACCAGTACGAATAAGTCAGATTTGAAGTTGTAATAAAAAAGACATTGATGGTGAAGAAATGTTTGTGTTCGATGATTAGTTTCCGTTACCTTCACATTCGTAATAAAGTTGAACAACAGAATCATTGAGAACAATCAGTTACCGGTCAATGTTCAAGTAATTCGTCGTCTTGAGTTCAGTCTAATATCTCACGTAAACAGTCATTGGTGATTCATGTTGTTAGAAAGGAGTCCAATTCACTTGTTCACTTCTCTATACTTAATTCGGAAACAATTAATGACTGTATGCTTTCGAATCAATTTGAATCTGCATAATCCCCATGCATTTTAATATTAGTGAAGATTTACCATTTAGCTCATACCAGACAACAAATTCATTGCTTAAATAATTATTCCTTTATTCATTCAGGGGAATTTTGTGAGTTAGAATTTTGAAATATTATGAAAGCCAGAATCCAGCGAATACTGCACAAAACTATGGAATGCCTTAGACAATAAAGATAGGAATTTGTGAAATGTTTCAAGTTGATGATTTAGACCATGATATTCACTCTGTTGCTTGATTAACTGATTAGTTGTACGTTCATCAATGTTTTCTCCTTACGTATAATCACTGAAGTAATTAAGAAGCATATGATATCCTGAGTGTAGGACATGAGTGCAACATCAATATTACGGAGTAAGAATGTTCAAGAAAAATTCGATGGAAACTGAAGTTTACTCCATCATTTATTAGACCAAATATTCATTGTTATTTCCTCTTTTATAGCGTTAATAAATTGATCAATGCATAGCTTATGCTCGATTCTCGGTTACGCATTGTCACACTTGTGAGGCTGCATGAGACTTAAGACACCCAACATATATTTTTCTATGTAATCAATGCTACAGTCATTTGATAACATGAAACATGCAAGAAGCCCTTGAGTAATGGATCACACAATACTGGCGTGAAATATACAATTCAGTATATTAGAGACTTTGATTTTTTCATCAGACGCACTTTAGATGCACTTCCATCAGAGGACGCTTGCAATTGTGTCGATTTGATAGCTAGTGCATATATTATTTACTACTGAAGATGAGCAGTGAACCAGGTTTCTCTTTCTTGATAAATATATATAAGTATGGAATTTCCTGTATTGACCATCCCATGTTATTTCCTGTTCAATGAACTGTGAGGAGGTGCGTCAACGAAGAAGGTTGTCTGCAACGCCTCATAACTTGCGTCAACATCTCGCTAGATCATTCAGATTCGCGGTGTTTGTGAGGGTCCATTTCTGATGCCCACCATTCTGCATCCCTCCGTAGTCATACAGGATTTCTTATCCGATGATTTTAAAGATATCCGGACATAATAATGTCTCTAGCTTTCTTTTATGTTTGTACTTTCCGTGGATAATCCTCATTCAGAAAATAATAAAAAGAAAACACTAATTCAACGAAGAGTCTCTTTTTGGAAAATTCAGTCACTTAGCTGTGCAGTCGCATTTGTACATAATTGTTTTTGAAGGTGTTTGTACATTGGGATATACGTCGAAAGAACCTTTCTGAAATGGTTGTTACTCCTTATAATATTTGTAAATTTTTAGAACACTTATTTAATTCCATACTTTCTTCGTTTCCATGTGAATCCTAATCACAACTCACTCAATAAACCATTCATCTTACTACGTAACTGTATTAAGCTTATTCAAATTCTTTTATGCGCTTATTATCATTAGTAACAGTTTTTGATTAAAACATAACTGCAAACCTCTTGCCAATCTTCACCCTCCCTACTTACAATTGCATTACTCATTGCGTATTTGAGATGTCTTGACAGCAATAAGCCACCTAATTTCTATTCTTAACAGAAATATCGAATGTACACAAATACAAAAAATAAGTAAATATAATTGCGATTGTAGGGAAAAGTGAATGAATTTGCCAAAGAGACTCTTCGTTGATCTGCACTATTACAGATTCTATGTGTTCAGCTTTAATTGCAGTTTACTTCTGGCTTCTGTCAAATGCTTTCAAGTTGACATCAAAATTTCTTCCATTAGATAATAATTTATCACTCACTGAGTCCTCTTCTTGATTCTTTGTTCAGCAGGCTGCATCTCAACTTTCTTGTGTATGGGGTGACGTCTACTGTTCTCAATTATTGCAAAAGGGTGCCTTTCAACACATGATAAGACTTCTAATGTCGTCTACCTGCAGTCTGGCTTCATATCGTCTATCAGGAATTGTTGACATCGTTTAGGGTCTAATCCAAGACTTTTCGCAGTTGTCCGGAGTAGTCTTCTTTGTTTTGTTCATCAATGTTATTTGTAGTACCTCGATGTTTTACGTGTTGCACCTGAGTCTTGATGTCATTGGTGGCTGCTTTTTCCTGAGTTAGGTTATTGACTTCACGCCTAACACTCATGTGGTTCCTGGCTTAACATCATTTCACTTAGAAACTGATGAAGCTATTGATGAAAATATTCGTATAAATTATTCTATTGAAAACGCAACATAGTGGGGTGGTACCATTCACTGTGTGACGTCTGAAATAACAGTCACGTTTCATTATATTATCAGACGATTTGATTAGACTGCATTGCGCTAATCCATAAGTCTAAAATATCTAATTTGTACACACGCATTGATCAAAAGATGTCTGAAATATTATGTGATCCAAATGGTGTGGATAATAATTCATTTAAATAGTTATGAAGAACAATTTGCTTATATTTTGAATGTTTCTCAATGCCATGTTTTCTTATTTAGTGGGTAGACGTGAGTGACAACTCAAACTTAATTCTATTATTTCTTCGCCTATGTGATACAGTGATCCAGGTTTATTTAATGTAAAATAACTAGCAGTAGAGTATTAGTGGCTGACAGTTTTAAGTAGTGCACGAAAGACTAAACAAATATTCAAAGTCAGTCTACTCTCAATACATATTTTTCATTTGTAAATGCGAGATCAAGTGTGCTGTCAATAGTACAATGCAAATGTTGAGGAATTGATGACTGGTAGGTTTCTTCTGATTTACTATAATTTTTTGAAGCCGCAAATACGTGCAAATTATTTCTTTGAATAGTGCTTTTAATATGCAATGCACAGGCTATTACACATGAATAAGCCTAACAAGATTACAAGATTGTCTGCAATAAAATATAGTGAAGAAGAACACAGATGACGTATGAAGGCAAGAAGGAAATCAGTGAGCTGAAGAGTGGTCAGAGTTTATGCAGTAGTAATTATTCAGTGCCTTAAATTCACTGATCACCATATCCGCAGCAAAAGGTTACCCTGAATGAGTTCATAGTATGGTGATCAGCCTAATTAATGTGACACTGCTAGAGTCTCTGCTACACTTTCACTTTCCATAATCTCAGCGATGCTAGCTGTCTACCACCACTCAATTCCGCGTAAAACAGTTCTCCGACAAACAGAAATGTTAAAGTGTAACTATTTATTGTACATCCGATCACGGAATCTTCAAACGAGTAGAGTTACTAATCATAGAGATCTATAACTGCAATAATGTTTTCTAAATTTGGAACTTCTTGGAACGAAAATTTTGTTTTCTGACTTTTAAAATACCACTGTATTCGGAGATAAGAACAACATCTGCCAATTTAACAAAAGTAATGTAGAGAATATGTAAAACGTGTCATGTCCCATCTGCAAATTTTGTCCATATCGCTGAGAGGCAAATCGGACGACTAAACTCAGAAAAACGTCTATTCATTTGACTTAGTTCTGCTTAAATTCAGGGGTCGTTTCCATTGTAGAAGGTAAAATAGTTTATTTAACACTTTGTACTATCAATATTGTTTAATAATAATGTGTTCGACGAAGGTACAACGAAATCAATTGATTGTTGTTTCCAAAAAATATATTTTTCATGATAATTTTAACAAATGGCGTGATATGATATGTAATTACACACTCCCATAATGTTCACCTTTTACACAGACATTATTCCAAAAATGAATGAGTTTTCATATCAGCTAGTGACTTTGGACAACACTTCCCATAATTAACCACAATAAACTACTGAGTCATTTTGAGTGCTTTCGGCCTTTATATAATCGCTTTAAGAATTGGGTCGTAAGTTGAAGTCTAAATTTAATTCTGACATTTCCACTGTAAAACTAAATAGTAGCCAATGTTTATTAATCACAAAATTTTATTTTGGAAATGTGTTAATAGATTACATTTGCGTAACATGACAAATAAGAATATAAATATAAGGACAAAACTTAGGCACTGTATAACACTGTGTAATTTTACCAAATTAATATTTTATCCGCAATGAAATAAAGACTACAAATGTTAAACAAGTTGATTTTATATTCTAAGATTGTCATTTTAAAATGTTGAGTCTTTTATGTTGCCATTCAGAATGCTGTTCTTAATTGGGCGTGACTGACTAAAGTATTGTAAATGTTACCGACCTTGGTATTTCTCCTATTTGACTAAAATACGCCAAACAACTCAGTTTCAATCAGAATTTATTTTGAATGATTATTTCACTGTATTAATTATTGATAACGTAAAACCAGGATTGACAAGATCATCAAACTATTTGGAATGAGGAGTCAAAATCAACTGATGGGAAACGTCATGATAGACCGAAGAGTTAAGCAATAAAATCAGACGAATACTCGAGAGTAGAAGATTACAGGAAGGTTATTTAATAAGAAGGTTTCTTTTCATAAAGTCCACTGGTTATTACATACACAGCTAAGTTGTATGTCATTCTGATGTGTAGTACACGCACTCGCTGCAGCAATGTCATGTTGCTAAACTCCTCACTACACCAAGACTTTCTATTCAGACAACTAACAGCTTCACCATTCTCTATAAATCTGGAATATAAAAGTATAGCTTGATTATGACACGAGAAGTAGAACATAGTCGCATAGCTTGCTTGTTGGTACTAACCATTTCACTGATTATATTAGTAAAGGAATAGAAACTTCGGAAGTGTAAAATAAAAGCCCGCATATATATATTTTAAATTGAAACCATTAGATCAATTATGTTTAAACACAGACTTCTCTAAGTATATGAATTTGTTAATGATATTGATGAAATTGCTTGGACTCTCAGGCGTTTTACTATTTTATTGAACGTTTCCCTCTTTTTAAAGTATGGAACTCAGACACACAGTGATGTTTATGGGACTTAGTCGATCTCAAAAACATAGACAATTGAATAGCAATGAGCTACATATAGGAACCAGTATTGAGATGAATGAAAGAAATTTAGAACACATGATTGCAAGTAATCATTTTCAAGAGTTCTTCTGGATGAAGTTACCATGACAAACAATTTAAAGAATCCACCACGGGGAAATGTGTTTGTTCAGAACTCGAATATTACACATGTGAATGATCAATCTTTTCTGATGAAAACAATTCCACAGGCAACGGTAAAAGACGAAAGACTTGGTAGAGCAATTTGGCCTCTCTGTGTAGCGAAGTTATGAACACCTTATCTTCTAATAGCCATTTGCTCATATCTTCCATATGTACTAATTATGGCTTCCAAATTGTGTTTCTTTGTGTTGCACTGACGTCACCCGTGTATCTTCGCAACGCTGTATCGTTCGCCATCTCTAACATCAAGTTTATTTCCCTGCTATTTGATGTTTTATGCCGATGAACATATTTTTATTCATATACTTATGACAAATCTTATCAGTAGCTCACGCCATACCACTGCTGACAGTTTATTTTTTATCAAATATTTAATGATTGATTGACAGTTAAATTCTATACTTATGTCTTTAGGTGTCATAAAAGACTATTATGCTGTTCGAGCCGACGTTTACAGGGTGACACATCAAATTTATCATTTGGCTAGGTGTATCAAACGGAGTTTCTAGGCTTCTGATCTACAGCTGGTTGTATTGAGTCGAAGTGAGACTCGACAGTAGGTCAACGATAACCGATCAATTGTGCCAGTTTCGATGTGCATATGGTCACCTACTTACTTCTTTGGCGCAAAAAAGATTTGACGATCTTGCATGTTTCCTGGGTGCCATTGGTCGCCCATCACTCTGATCGACTCTTGAAAGGCGAACATAACATACTGAAGTCACATTCAGCTCATAGTATTTATGCTATAAATTTATCTACAGATATGAATGAAGCTTTGTGAAAAGTTACGTTTTAAGCATAAGGCCCTAGAATAACACGAATAACAACCTGCAAATTATTCTATAAACATGAAATTACAAATTAGACAAAGATTATCCAAGCATTTGTGTGAATAGATACATAAATAGCCTAAAAAGGTAATACGTTTCAGAATGTGTACCATGAATCTGAACCTGTTTTCTTTCACAATGGGTGTGAATATAACGGATTTTCGTATAACATTCCCGCATCCAATTAAATCAGAAGATCAGCAGTATTCGAAATTTACAATCAAAAAGGTGAGAAAACCTATTGTAAGCTATGAGTTATTTGCACATAATTACCACATTCCAGTTAGGGAAAGTGAGTTGTTTATATTCATAAACAGTTTATATATTTCACAGGTATTTAGGGGATAACTGAACATTATCAGTTCTCAGTAGTTTTATATAAAAAAAAAGAATCGGCACAATCATAAATTTGAAACTGAAATCCACTAGATGAAACGAACTTGTCGTCAAGTCAAGTGAGCAATTAAGCCTAATCACGTGTACTACTTAAATTTCTATCCGGTATATTGCATCCACTTTTCTCTTTTTCTGGCCACTAAAACCATCTAGTTACGTCGTTTGATAGCAACATAAACCATCGTGGCTTCCATTTTATCACTGCACTCCTGAAGTAAAAGACGAATAAGACATTGCAATACATCGCCTAAGTCGTTCAGAAAGCATAATGTTACATCACATTCAAAAACAATATGTGTCAGCGTTTATTTATATATTTTATGTGAGGAGTACAATTTTCACAAGAGACAAAGTTCTGAATTTTGCTAGACAAGAATCTCTAGAATAAATTTTGTATTATAATTAGAATTGCTATAGTTCACCTGTCAGAAGAGAATGATAACTAATAATTGAGAAATGTGAAAATTGAATGCACCCGACATGAACAGAAGGAGACAAATACACGATGTCATTGTAGTCTTATCATTGAAATTCCATTAATAAAAATACAGAACGACTTGACAAACCGTTTCGCAACTTGATGGTCATACCTTCTCAATAAGACTGAAACCAGTCTCACGATAATAACTGATATTTGGAGAAGCTGAATTCGATTGAAGTAGCTAACTATATGTAGGATAAATTTTACGGTTACCTGGTGTCTTAAAACGTCTGCTGGTTCACGTGATACTATTCTGACAGACAGTGGCTACATTTTGGATCCAGTAGGTGTACTTTGTCCTTTCTTGCACTCATACGCTGACTTCTACGTATTTCAAATGAAACAATGAGTATAAGCGTTAAGTCTCTTTGTAAAACTTACGATTCCTTGCTGAACTGACGGAAAAACACTACGGAGTTATGTTTCTCTTACTATACGACCTGAAAGAAACAGATAGATTTTTATTGACGATATAATCATCAGTAACTTCATCAGGGGACAAATACATCACCTGCGAGAAAGGAAGGCAGCTTTTACTTGACTAGAATTAAATGAAGTGGAGATAAGATAAGAAATTGACTATGAGTTTCCTAATGCTTCTTTTTGTACAGAACAATGATCAGTCTGTTTTCATCTGGAAGCCACTTTTGATTCAACAAAGTGGTCACAATTCATATTGGTCACATAATTCACATCGTTAAGTATTCCTATTAATTTATAAGGAAAAACACAGTTTTTTCTAAATTTAAAGTCGTTTATCTAAATATACTGAACGCTTTTTAATGCAGATGCCTAACATTTAGTATTTATCAGCCGAAATATGATAAGACAATGCATCATTGATAAAGTACTGGTTATGTTCATCTCTGTGTCCATATACTCATTCACGCACTTGTGTGAAGCTTGAATCTTTGGAAGCTTTGTGATTCATCCATGATCAACTTCACTCTCCTAATATGTCATGTTAGTTATATTTATTCTTATCTTATGTATTGACTGAGTGATTTGAAGGTCCACTCAATGGCTTTTTCTATAATATCACTGCAACTAAACAGCTTGAAAACAAAGTCGTTGGAAAGAAATATTTCTTCCCTGAGCATAGTTCACAGTTAACACTAAATCGATAATTGATACCTCGTTTTCATCCTATTTTCTTTTTCATTTCACTAATGCTGTTAATTTGATAACTTGAAACATTCATTTTTAATCCAGAACATAGAAGTATGTCTGTAATTTGAAA
The DNA here is from genome assembly GCA_944472155.2 of Trichobilharzia szidati. Lineage (NCBI taxonomy): Eukaryota > Metazoa > Platyhelminthes > Trematoda > Strigeidida > Schistosomatidae > Trichobilharzia > Trichobilharzia szidati. Next base: position 22,331,793 of record OX235277.1, on the reverse strand, counting down.
TATGTTGTAGCACACAATGTATTAGTTGACTCGAATGAGTGACAAATAACTAGAGCGAATTTAAGTGAATTATGTAAATAATTTGCAACTTGACTTGGCACATATTATGTATGACATTCGCAACAGATAGTCATAACATTTCCTTCAAAATATATTAGGGGCAGAAAACGACATATCTCTGATAACTTTTCAGTAGCACATCAAACTATTTTTAAATCATCTTGTACTTCTAGAATAAGTTTTACATACAAAGAATACTTCGGCTACTTCATCTATTCATACATCTCAGAACACTAAAATACAAGAAATACTTTTTCTGCAATCTGTTTCACAGAGAAGATTTAATGGTTCTTTCAGGGAAGAGCATTCACCATACAAACACTATTTAGTAAATTAGAAAATTAGAAAAATTTCTCAATCTTCGCTTGTGAAGTTACTTACATTTGCCTGTTAAATGATTATGTTGGACTGGAATTTCAAGTGTCCTTTCACATATTCACTTGTACTGCATACAGTTTGCCATTTTCTAAAGAATGACGTGATGTCATTCTAAGAGGTGGTGGTCAGCATTTGAAGCTAATATGTGTACTTTCTCCTAGTTTGCACTCACATGGGTCACATCCTCATGGCAAATACTTGAGATTTGTGCCCTAACTGACGCCACAAATTCTTCACATGTTTGTTTTTCAAAATATATGGCTGAAAGAAACGGAAATGCACTTTTAAGCTCCTAGTATTGGTGAACATGTCAGGGACTTAATATACACCCTTCGATCTTCGAAATGAGGATGTTCATGATTGGAGTGAAATGAAGCAGGAATATGATTAGGAGATTCATCAATAGTTAACCTGTGCAGAACAATATTTACAATATATCAAACAATCCATTTTATTCTTAAAAACAGATTTTATTCAACATTCCGGTCACAATTCATTTAACTAACATAAATCACGGTTTATACCGAATATCTAATTTTTATTTTGTGTTTATCCCTTGTTATCTTTCATTTCACTAATATTCTTATTTTCTCAACTTGGAACTTGCTTCACTAATCCAGAAGGGTTTGGTATGTTTTGTCCTGAAATTTGTTGTAGCACTGTGTTTATTGTGTGTCGGGCATTAGAAACAAATATCTAAACATATTAAATTGGTTAGCGTAGATTACTCACAACCTGACCTGGCAGAGTGCATCCTTATGATTTTTGATATGTGCGAAAATTAGTAAAAGCATTCATTTATAATGTGCGTCGGTGGCACAGTGGTTAGGACTCTCGCCGACCATGCACATGGTCCGGGGTTCGATCCCCTGCCGGCGCACAATATTATGACAAATGAGGAATCTGACATATCTCTGACACTTTTCTGTTTCACATCAAGCATTTTCTTAAATCAGCTTGTATTTGTCCAACACGTTCTTCATATAATGAATACCATAGTTACTCTATTTATTCACACGTTTCAGCATAAAACAATAGTCTAGATATTTTCAGGCAAACAGTTACTCAACAAAGACATACTCGTCTTTGGGGAGTGTCAAATTTACAACATAACTACTCTCTGGTAGAAGATAAAATCAGAGAAGATTCTCACTGTTTTTTCTGAAGAAATTCGCACATTCTCGGTGATAACTTTTATAGCGAATGTGATTTCTGTTTCTACTCAAATCTCTTCATTTTGAAATATAAGTGTGCTTTCTTTTGGATCCTCTTTTTATGTAGATCAGTCTTTGTGAGAAATGATCCTGCATTTGTCTAAGAAACCATTAACGCGTGCATTGATTTCTAACAATGTCATAATGTCTCATTCAGGCTAAATGAGTAAGTAGAAGTGAACATTGAATTCTACTGTCTTCATTCTTTAATGACTTAGCAACTTCCGCTAATTTTTTTTTAAAAAAAAGGTGATTCTTAGTGAAGTACACATGAAGATTACGTATTCAAAATATTTGGGCTTATATATTAAGGTTTTCACTTCTTAATGTGAAGTTTATTGTATTTTCAATGAAGGAGGACGCAAAGACAATGAAAATTTTACTGAATAGGAGGTTTTGTTAAAATTAACAAAGTAGAACACAGATGTCTTTAATTAATACATGTAAATATATTTCTTTTCCAGTAAGTCATTCACAAGATATTGACTAATACAGTTTCAGAATAGTTTGCAACGAAGTATTAGGATACAGTTAAACAGATGACTCTAACGCGCTGTACAGATTAGTGTTGAACATGAAACCTAGACGGACATTTCAGAATACAGACAATTTTACAATATCTAACCCATCCATTCTTCTCTCCACTCCGAATATCTTAACCTCACCTATTTCAAGATGTCTTGTCGATTTCTGTAATATTAAATGAAGAAGTTTATTAACGTGTCTGGGCAATTGAATCCACTATTGTATTAGTTGGTGTAACTCAGAGGAAACATTGTCCTCATCTCTCTACTGAGAGGTGTTGGAAGTGTGGAAATGTCAACTTATTCAGCTCTAAGCAAGACGGCATGTAGGTAAATTCATAATGATGCCACCTAATACACTTTCGTTTATCAAATAAGCTCATCGAATAAAAATCACAAGAGTCTTGGTTTGGGCTCGAATGCCATAGTTCTGCTTATAAAAAATCAAAATGCTAATCTGCAAATGTGTTTATAAATTATGAACTTATACCGTATGTGTAAATAAGTTACTAATGACTACAAATGAAACAAGGATTAAATAATTAAAAGTGTGTTTCAAGCAGTGGAATATGTACAAATACTTCTTTTAATCCAGGTGAGGAAGGTGAGTTTCACATATTATCACTGAAAATATTCAAAAGATTACTGAATGTTGTCCAGCTAACAATGTATTCAGAGGTAGCATGAATACATATGACGAGATTGCGAATCCAATTAAATCGGCGAGAAAAGTGATGTTCCACCTAAATTAAGCGTCGATCTATATCATACCGCCTCTTCCATCAGTGAAGATTAGGTCTATGTGACAAGAAAAATGCTTGACCACTAAAAGACTTGCACACTATTCGAAGCACGTGGCGTCGTTTATTATTTTCCAGCGGACACATAGAGGTGTATAATAAATATCATTCCTCCAAATTTTCGAGAATACAAAAATGTTAAATTGGATGGTATCATATTTAGCATTTTTGTAATGACACTTTACACGATAAGACTGAGGCTGTCATCATAATAATTAAAGATATCTGAAGAAGATGTATTCGGATGATTTGACCAAATTTTCAGATATTAAATTCTCCGGTTACTTCATGAATCTACAAATTCCAGCTTAATACAATAACTGACACGTTTTTATGCCAAAAGTTCAGGAGAGCATATACATTACACTACTCTTTTCAAGTAAAGGATCCAGTTAGGTGAATTATTTATACTTAGTTTCTGAAATCACCTGCATTTCCGTATTTCATGACTACGTTGCTCAGAAACTTTCGGTGTGATTTAAGATACGTGCTCCTAGTTTATATAATTTGATGATATTCTAGGACTGAGATGAAAGCAGGTAGTGAATAGCAATATTTCTCTGTATGCTACTGGTTATCTGGGTACGACTACATTCCCAATAAAACAATGTTTTCAGAGTAACAGTCTCCATGCAAACACTTTTCATTCCATTTTATATAAACTTAAAAATATTTCAGAATTTCAAACGTTAAAATGAGGAAAGTTTTACTCGCTGTACTCCTCTGCACCTAGGTATATGTATACATAGGTTTTTGTACAAAGGGGTTGCGACTTTCAGTGAATAGTGCCATTATTTCAGCTGATATACTTATTGCAGTAGTATACGAGCTCCTCGTCGGTCTTCTTCTATGTTTAGGAAATAAATCACTAGTATAGTGAAGTTGCATTTTCAGTTGTTCATCAGTTAACCAATGTCCATGTATTATGCAATATTATTCAATGCACTTTTATCGCCACAATAGCTGTTAAATGTTGTTTGGTGTTGCGAATGATAAGTCATTTTGTAAGATGACTAGTTTTTAACATAGTATCTCCTCATTAAACGACATCAACGGCAGTGCCAATGGAAAATGGAATCGCTTTCTCGATTTTAGAATCATTTAGCATCAGTAAACTAATCAGGTATCGAATCTACTCCCTTTTTGAAAGGTGGGCATAACTACGACTGAACTGTAACGATGTAGAGATCAGTATAGAAGACAGTGTTTCAGTAGGACTGGGCGTTTTTCTCTCATACTTAATACATATTTCGCAGTCCGAATAAGGTTACGCCTCGAGACTGAATTCATGCCGTAAGTCGATGAAATAAATTTTTGCGAATTATACTTCTGAGTGTTTTCTGTCTCAATACTCTTGATTGTTTCCATTATACGTTGTATTTCTGTACACTTGTGATTCATTTTATTGAGTTTCTTTGTTTTGCATCAACTGAGCAGAGCTGAGTATGTTTAAATTTAGAAATTTCCATAGTGAACAATTTATTGTATGATGTGGATGAGTGACAAATAATTCCAAGAAAAAGAAGCTCGTGCTATCAATTTTTCTCAATACAACTCTGCAGAATATCCTCACCTGTTACGTTTTTCATGTACAACGTGTGGTAATGAAATTGCATCAGAATAATATTAAATGTGTTACTTTACATATGTCTGACTTCGTTTAAGTTTCATACCAAGCTTTTTCTTAGTTCAACTGCAGACTAATGCAGACTGCAGACCAATGAGTGCGATAGAGACCTGGTGCTGAAGCTTTTTGATCCACTCAAAATTCAATAGGCGAATAAAAGTAACACGCATGTAAAAAAAGTCAATATTACTATGGCCATATATTCTATTGGAACTTATCAAGTTCTCTTCACTATTCTGTTAACACTGAAAAAATTGTTTTATGCTTCCTGATGTGTAAACTTATTTCTACATTTTGAAACCTGTTAATGACTCTCACTCAACTGTTGGCATTTTCAAATGTATTTGTTGTTTTCAGAAAGTTATTGTAAGTAGAATATTTTTCTGTTTTAGTGACAAACAGTAACTTAACAACAAAATGTAATGTCGACAGCACAACATGCATCATTATGGGAAAGATACACTAATATTTGAGCATTAAACTAATTGGAGTACAAATAATCCTGAACTATTAATCCATAGACTACTGTCGTCAATAGTTGAGTCATTCAGGATGATGTTTCTCTTCCTATAAGGGTGCAGAAAAGTTTAAAACTGAACAGTATATACATAAGGCTACTGAATATGTATTCAATAAATGATCACCTAGTTAATCAGAGTGAAATCTATTGATGATTTCGGAGGAAAAACATACGCTATTATAAAAATTATTCCTGTTTAAAGCCAGCGCAAGAAATATCAGATTTATAATCAGTACATTTCTCTGAATGCACTGCTGTTTATCAATGAGGTGCTCAGCGTTTCACTACATATCGATTAGTCATCTATGAAATTATTCATGCATTTATTTCATGTGAAACATATACATCATCGTCTTCTTTGTTATTCTGAATGTGATTCTTGACGGTCTTTATTGATATATTCTGTCACTTTAGTAAAGGATTGTAAGTCTGCATATCATCTTTTGGCTGAGAATCTACTCTTTGCTCCACAATAACTCGAATTTGCAAATAGCATTATTTTATTTGATAACGAGTATCTTTGGATGTAACTGATTCAAGAATAACACATAATGAATTTGTGTTAACACCGGTGATCAATATTTGTTCATGGTGAGGTGTATTCGCCTTCATTCGCCCTATTTTTAAAATGCGATTATTAACCAGCCTCAAAAATACACTTTATCATTTAAGTTAAGGAGGGTAAGTTAATTTTAAAGTTTCTGAACTTGAATTTCTTGGAAAGCTGCTTAATTTCTCTGGTTCATGTGTAACATCAATTGGTAAAAATCAGAATTCTCACAGTTCCGCTTAGTGAATGCAGTCTAAGAATATCGTATTTGCTACTGAAGTGAGGTCGAAGTCCTCTATAACAATAACCTACGCTTTCCACGTTTCATATTATCAATAGAGCCTTATCTTATTTGTAGCCAAGGAGAAAACGTTAACGAGTGAGTGAAGAGTGTGATCGTTTTTGAAAAGACTCAAAATAAGATGATACCATGAAACGTGACACATGAACTTAGGTTAGTATTTGCACTTGTAGATGTCTGATTGCAGTGCGATAAGGTTTTATAGCAACTGAGTTGAATCATTCAGCAGATAAAATAAACAAGAGCTTGTTACAAGAGATCTTGAAATGGTATAAAGCACTCGTCAATGATAAAAGCGTTGAATTGATGGCCCTGAGAAAAGCTGAAGGACAACCTTCGAATTCAAACTCCAGTTTACCATTTTATACAAGAGCAACAGTTGTGTTTTCAATTGAGACTGTTAGTGATTTCTGGAATTAGTGAAACAGCCGAGATATCATCAAACTTATTGATGAGAGGTCAGTGATCAAATATTAAATGTGTGGACCATTGAACTGTTATTTTGCGATTAAAGCAGAATCTGAATAGATGTAGTACACACAACTCAGTGTGTGTAGAACCACACTTTCCAAAGTATGAACACCGTCGCACATCATCTTTTGGTGATCGCACTATGGAGGTTTAGCACTTCCATTCGAATAACATTTAATGAGGGTGTACAAAACCATCACTAAAACTAAAATGTTTGTTTTTACAATCGTAGTTAAATGTCAAGTGGCCATACAATAATGTCATATATAGAATAATTCATAGGATGGTTAGAACTTGAAAAAGGTTGTGCAGTTATAGGATTACTAGACAAATCGAATAAAATAAAGGCGCTTCGTAATGTTGTGTGAAATTAGATGGCATAGACTTTAACGTTGTAAAAGAGAATTGATTTAGAATGACAAGTGGAACAATTGAAATAATACCAGGGATAGTTCAGTGTATGTATGATTTATAATAAAATGGAACACTAACAAGTGATCTACACAATCTGGACATGATTGAGATACTTTTGATATTCATTTGTAGTTACCTTGCAATAAATCTGAACTAAACTTAATTAAAAACAAACAGGAGTGAGAAAGGAAATAAAAATGCCTCACTGATTACCTGAGTACTGCAAATATTTCGCAAGTGATGATTTCAATCAATCATTCTTGTGATCTTGTTTAGGATAAACCTTGTTTTGCTTTAGTTATGCAACACTGACTAACACAAACTTTTCTACTCCTAGCATATATTATACTTCTCAATATAAATTGTGGCTTGTATTGCGTACACATTTCTACAAACGTCATGATTAAGATTATGTCACAATAAGTTCACCTAATGAAATCGAGGGAAATTAAGCCAGTACTGAGAAAAAGGGGCAACTGAATCACTTGTAGTATACTGCATTATATATCATATCAGTATTTGAACAAACTACGTGAACTACTTGGGTTCCACTAGGAACTCAAGGGAACAAAAATAATAATAATCACTGTTATTGCGAATTTCTTGGTGTCTACTAAGTACATGAAGCACAAGTAACTAGTGAAATCGGTCGGTCAATGATAGTGAATTACACCTTTTCTCCCTCTCATGACACCAGTTTCCCATGGCATTGTTGACATCCAACGGTATAAGCTCTAAGAACCAGTAATCACTGGATTATACGTTTGAAAACCGACTAAATTCCTGGACACCTGGCGAATTTGCATTTGATTAATCTGAGTCAGTTCAATCATCGTCCGCTGATATCAATGAATTACTTTTAACATCATGGAAAGGCGAAGCTTTAAACAAATGCGAAAAATAAATTTAAGCTAATGAATATATGAATGTTCTTCAGAAATCACAACAGATGTCTATTACAACTTTAGCTTAAATTATGGCAATTCGTTTTGAAGCTACTTCACATCATCAGTTAATAGTTCATTCTTATGGCAACGTGACTCTGCCTCTTTGAGAAACACAGAAAGAGAAATAATGGAAAAGAAATGACATGGCAGGCATTAACACTTTCCATGCAAATTAAAATTCTTCTCACATATTCGCAGCAAATCTAATCTTGCTCCACAATACGTTTCAAAATTCCAGGTACCATTATGCTACCCAATGGGAAACGTAAGTCTGACATAGAGATATGTATCATTTACTGAAGCCATGAAATCAATCTCCCTAGACAATAATATTTAAGGAAATTGAATTCGACTCCAATATCATAGTTAATAATGTGTAGATAATTATTGCACATCATAGTAATACAAGATTCCATATTAATTCCCTATTGTATATAAGAGAAGTAAATAATACTACACAGTGCATGATATCGTTTCATTATGTGATACATTCACTGAGTAAAATAATTGTACAATTGCATCTTAGATGTGTTTTATAATCCTAACACATGAAATGAAGTAAAGTAACCTCAAGATAATATAAAAACGAAAAGTATCCAAACAACCGCATAAACGTTCCCATGCATGTTTGGTGTCAGGTATTATGAACAAGTATTGCACAGGGATATGATACTGCGAAAATGCGATTACATCGTTCAAAATCTCAGATTAAAAGCTGCGATTCCAGTGTTAAAGTAATATTTTCGAGATACACCTACTTCTATTACAACAACTGATACAACTGAGCGTTCAGGTTCCTCTAGAATGAAACAGTTCCTCCAAATACTGATATTTAAGCTCAAATAGAATTTTAAGTAGCAAATGTCCTCCCGTATGTATTTCACTGCTCTGTAATCTAATGATAAATGTTCTAGGGTTAAGCCCTACTAATATAAAGAATCAAGCAGGACTAAAAAAGGAATCTGTGATCATACATTTTTATAGACTGCACTAAATATCCATGTCCAATAGTATTATACTGTCTAATATACACTCACGAAAGTATAATCTGCTCAGTAATAGTTTTGTTATTTCTAGAAATAACTTGTCGCAATGACCCCTGAATCAATTGATGTGGTAGGTTGTCTCATCACACATAATGAAAGATTTGTGTTGTACACACTAAAGATTTACATGACTAAGTGAATATCTTTGAGTGATTTAAAATATTGGTTGTCCATGTTAGTAATACCTGTCAAATTCACAAGAAGGAAGACTGTTTGATGCACTTTGACATTCTACATCAGATCCTGGATAATATTTTGACAAGTTGCGTGATATCTTCATCACTGTCTCAACAAATATTTGATAAAATGACAACATTCAAATATCGAAACAGAAAGTATTTTAAATGCATTCTTCTTCAACTATATGCACATGTATCATTGAATATCACGACTCTTTCCTTGATATAAGTTAAATTAATGCCTTTTTTTGTATCAATAACGTTTATCAGTCACAGAGTAGTGATCAAGAGTCTAGGTAAACAAATGGAGACTTAATTATAAATAGAAAAATCAGCGACAACAGTTCACTGCAGGATAATTTAAGTTATTGTAATGCAAAATGAATTGCGAGAAACATAAGTCTATTTACCACGTGGAATTCACACATTAATTTCTTCATTACTATGGTTAAAACTGTTTGCACTCATCCTTCAAAATATTCTCATTTGTCTTTTAGGTCATGGGAAGGACGCTTTCTCATAATAAAATTACCATTAACCTTTTCACAAACTCATATGATAATTCATCTACACTGACATTTTCTGGTTCATTAAATGTGTGAATGTTGCGTATTCAGCTCATACTGGAATTTCTGTCTAAATTCTCTCTATAAATTTTTAATTTGTTTGTGTTATTAATGTCAAAACGAAATAAATGTGAATTATTTTAACAAGCAAATGTGCACTGTTTATCATGGAATAAGGCATTCAATAAATCTCTCGCAATAAAGCTGGCTGTTATCGTGAAATCAGTTGTCGATTAATAACTTTCCTTTAGACGAAACGAAAAGCGACAATGTGAAATAAATCTCAATGATGAATTAATTTTTGCAGACATTTTTCATGACGTTGATAACTGAAATTGAAATAATAGCAGTGATTGATGGTTGAGGGTTGAAAGGAAACGCATTGAATTCATTGAAAAATAGCAGAATTTTACTTCATTCAAGAGGGAACGAACATTTACTCACTTGTTGTTGTATACGAAATATTGATGTTGCTTGTTATCCTGGAAAATCCTAATGAAATTGGGAATGGACAAAGTGACCTATAAACTATATGGCCGTTTCACTTACTTGGATCCAAGGGCATTACTCTTGCTCATCTGAGGAGGCTGAATCACTCTAAACCGCCTAAATACAGGCAGGTCAAACTATGCCTTTGATGTTTATTGTCAACTGATTTGCAAGCTGTGGTCTGAATATATCAGAAGTATTACCTAAAAAGTATAAATGCAAAGTCAGGAATGAATATTCTGCCACCAGTATTCTGTGAAGAATAATTCGTCCAGTATATTTCAGTTGGCAGTTTAAATAAGCGAACTGAATCTTTTCATTCTGATTTCCACTTTGTAACTATACTATATTTTGCGAACCTCTATTTGCAATTTACAAGATTGGAATAAATTCGACTACAGGCATTTAGTTGATCGTCATTCTAATGCTTGACATTTAAGTTGCAATACATGTATTTAGAGTTCAGTGCATGACAAATTGTCTATGTGAGTTCAACTAGTACGACACTTGAAAGATTCAACAAACACTGATGACGAAGAGTTTCGAAACGTAGGTGCTTCATTGTGTAGTCAAATCTACAGAATTCAACAGTGATTTCAAGGATTATAAAGTCCCATCGTCGAAGTACTAGTAAATTCAGAATTGTTTTTCGGCAAGTGAGATTGTCATGCATGGCGCAACAACAAATATTATTGGCGAAAAAAGCAGAAAACGCAAGCAAGTTCTGAAAAGAAAACATCAGAGACTTGAAAAAAGAATTCAATGAAGACATCTTGTTCAAAACCATTGTCGTAGTAGGTTTTCTCGACTTCAGTTACTTGTAATACATAGTGTCTAGAAGGAATAATGAGTAAAATTCAAACTTGAGATGCTGAAGAACAATCAGCCATGTACACAACCTATAATTTAGGCTAGAAAGCATGACAACCAGTGGTGTCAGAAAGTTTGAACATGATATTCTATCCTAGCAATATAAAACATCCTTGTAACTCGATGGAATATTTGGTTTAAATCATTTATAGCAAAAAAGACAGAAAATACCATAATGAGGTAATCCGGCAGTTATTCAGTCTTAAATCATCTCCAGTACTAAATGAGTACCGTAGAACTGGATTGACTGAGAAATTTTAATTACCTGAGGACACAATTTGAAGCATTCTCGAAGCGGTACAGCGGATAGGACTCCTGCCAACTATGCGCATGATCCAGGGTTCGATGCACACCTGATATCCATGTGCGGTCTGAATAGCTTTAGCCTCAGCATTTTTCAATAAGAGCCCTTGCTTCTTTTTATAGATAACCTTGAAAGCTGTGTTAACACGAATCTTATCGTTTATCTCGAATAGATGTTTGGCTATAGACTAAGTTGGTAGTCTGCTACCTGCATGTATTGATTTTTCAAAATTCATTTATTTTTCTAAACATTTCGGGATATGCTCACACACCATCACTTGCAAAGCACGATTACTCCTGCCTACGTTTGCTTCTCCACACACACAAACACACACGAAAATCGGTATATAGTGTTGGATGTGACAAAATCATCTGTGCACTTTTGGGGTTTGCAGTGAAGCATATATTTGGCATTTTTGATAATTATAAGCCGGAGTGCATAATAAGTTCTACGGATGACCGAATTTAATCTTTGTACCAAAATTCTACTTTTTATTTATATATTTTTATGAATTTGGAGACACACCGCATGTAAAAGTCTTTCGATGTGAAATAGACCACAACTCTTGATAGTGTATTACACGTAAATAAATGCTGGAAATTTACTCCTTTTAGTTAGATTGATGGTTATTTCCCAATGTGATGTGTTAGTTGAATAGAGAGTGTACTGTCAAGATGCCGACTAGGGAAAAAATGACTGTGATCTATCGGGTAAAAATGTTTTAACATGGACATATATTTCAAGTGTGATAACAATGTTGATGGATAAGTGGTAAAATTTCAATTGGCGAAACTGCATCCATATGTTCGTATGACTCATTCCGAATTATGATTTTCAGTGGGGCTAAATTTTATTGTCTCACAAGTTGACTACCGAGGGTTGAGCAGTTCGACAAACAATTACATGGGGTTCCAGATCGCTTCAGAAAATCTCCCTCAAAATGGAATGGTTTACATGTTTATTGTTTTCATTTTATTTTAACAGTCATATCAATCACTGAACAATATTTCTGCTTTTTTAAACTCTGCAATAACTGCTTGTATGCGAAAATGGTTAAAGGATAGCGGAGGATATTAGAATTGGGCGAAGTTTTGAAGTTTAAGGAGACAGTATCGGGTGTTATGGCATAGTATGAACAAGTGAAACTTTAAACTGTGCCAATTCTGAACGTTCACTTCACTTTTTGCAGTCTCATGTATATGCAGTTTGAGCATGATTGGTTAATATTCCTTTTAGTAAAATTAACCGCTGTTATCTTGACTACGTTTTATATTTGATTCAATAGATGAATGATAACGATGCCAAGAGTGATCTACACTTGACTATAACTCCTATCGTAGTAGTCGAGAAGTGCAAAATGATTGAGAGTGCAGCTTCCATTAAATATATTTGAGTTTTCACAATGAAAAACCAGGTACGACAGTATAATTGTCAATGTGAACTACAAGAGCTATTCACGAAATAAAGCGTAGTAGGAGACTGAAAAAATATATAACAAGTATTCAGTCTCATTTTTGTATACATAAGGTTCTTGCGAACCAGAGTTTGCGTACTTCACAGAAGTAAGCATACATGAATTTTAATTCATGTTCCATCTGCCGGACACTATTACAATTCATGAAATCATCATTATTCATACAATTTCTTACTCAATAGAAGACACATCAAAATAGAGAAAGCATCAGAAATAGGCGATCTCTTAGATATTTGTCAAACATAACAACGTTTATATAACAAACCGATTATCTCAGTGTCCAGGTTGACCAGAACTTTTTTATTAATGAAACACTTAGCAACTAGTACATGATGATTTCTACAAGAGTGGTAAACACGTGACTAATGTCCTGATTAGTTGTGATATAAGGTGGAATATGGAGCTATTATGTGTACAGTATTTCTAATGACAGAGATATTAAATAATGCATGAAAAACAAAGAGTTACTAAGTCAAGGAAATCAAACATTTAACGGAAATAGTATTCAACAATAGAAGGCTATGGATTGCAAAAGTGTCAGTGTGACATGAAAATGAATATAAGGGGTGTATAAATATTAAACATATGTAAACATAAACATGTGTAAACATATGTCTACTTCTAGAAGTCTACTTGCTGTAGATATTTGGAATAGTAGACGAATGAAGTGACAGCGGAATGAGTTCATCACACTCACCCTATGTCATTGTTATTACAAATAAAGCTCTGATGTTGCCTTTTATTATATGCGATCAAGCCAGCCTACTGCTGGTTCAATAATTCAACAATCAGTAACTCAGTGTGATGAGTGCGAGATATTGGATATCTGTCATCCAACATCTTGGTGTTAAATCGTCTTCCCTACTGCATGATTAACTGTATTCTAAATGAAAACGAATGAAACTGTGAGACACTTTCAGTAGATACAGGCAGGTTTTTGATTGCACCGAAAGCCTGTGGTCGACCGCAGGCGAACTAGTAGCAGTAACAAAATACAACTCAGTGTGAAAACAGTGAACTATTATATCAGCACATTATATTACAGAACAATAAATAACAACGCATTCAAAAGTACTAACCAGTCGCACTCACACATTAAATCATTAACATTGTTAAACAGTACCACAGATTCTATCGTAAATAACTGAAGTGTGTTTACTATCAGCAGATTATAGGACTGTGCGTTACCCACTACTTTTAATCACCCCTATAGAAGAAAACATCGGTTGGTCACCTGGTCACAATTTTTTGGTCTTTGCCGTAGCTGCTTTTGAGAACCCGCTTGCATAATATCTCTCATTCAAGTCAATACCAGTTGAAATTGTTAGTGAACCTTATTCTACCATCTCATGGATAATCTGAACGCAGACAACGCTGAAATTCTTTCGCATGTTTGTTTATAAAATGTTGCCATACTTTAGGTAAGGATACTTCAGTTCACATGTATCTACAGAAACCAAACACTCTTTTGAGTTTCGGGAGGAAGTTTTTATGATACACTATTGCTGGGAACTAGAGAACTTGTTGTAGGCTCATCTTGGTGTCGGTTATGCCACTATCTGCATAGCGATGTATAAGTTGATTACTTTGACAATGAAAACATATTCATTCATCAAATATTAAACATTCTGTGGATTTCACCAGTGTTCTTTTATACTGTGACATGAATTATTCAATTTTAATTGATTTAAATTTTCAATGATTAAAACATTAACAGCCTGTCAAAGGACTGACTGACGAATATTGCCACTATGTGCTGTTATTATTCTCTGTCATACCAGTAGACATTTTAAGTAACTGCTGAAACTACTGTCATGGTTTACTCATTCTTAAATTGTATTTGAAAAATACATATCTACTAGATATGCTCAATCTAGCGTTTTCAAATCAATATCAATACCATTGAACAAAAGTTTTGTTTTTTTACTGCTGTCACAAAGTCAGCTCAGTCGATTTCAATATTTCTGTCTACGTTTCTAAAACTGTTTTATTCTCAACATCAGTTTTTTATTTCTTTTCTGTCTCATAACATTAGATGCTAAAATAAGCAGTATATAAGATATTAAATCATCTAGAGATAACTTTGTAAAACTCTGTGGAGTAAATTTATGTCTCTGAAGTCACCTCATTGTAGAATTTACTATTTTGATATGAATCAAATAAAGGGGTGTATCCAGCAAACTCAGTAACTTAATGTTGTGTTATGGAATAACTTTTATATCAATTGATAAATAGAATAAAAAAGCATCTCAATCAATCTCATGTTTACTTGGTTCTACCAATGTACGAAAAATCTGAAAGTGATGAGGTGAGACACACCATTTGAACAGAATGTCGTATACATACAGATATATGGAATTAGCAGTAAGTGAGCTGGAATAAATAATATATTATTGACAGCTTTATTCTGAAGATGTTTGCAAATGGTCAAGAAATTTCAGTGTCGGTTAAACGTTTACATTTGCAGAATTTCTAAGTAAGACAGTAATCTACTGTATACAATTTAGCGACGTTTAACTTCAGTTCAGAATAGGCTTCGACTTTCAGCTAAGCCAACTCTTGAAAGAAGAGTTTCGAAAATGTGCGTGAGTACAGATTGATCATCAAGAAAGTAGATAATGTTTGAAAAAGTAGAGTCAAAGAAATTTGAGTCATTATCCTCTTTGACAGAGCAGATTGTTCAGTGATTTTAGCAGCTGCCTCAATGGAACGTGATAAAATAATACTCATAAAAGACAGAGGGTAAAAAGTTAATTTCATCAGAAATGATGATTATTTCTCTTTTTGATGAAACATCATGTTGTTCAGAGTGGTTTCAAACCTGGATTAAGCATCACTGTTGAGAGATTCAGACTTGTGCAGTCACAAAAATTGAAAATGCCTGAACAAAACACACACGTATGAACGTACAATACGCCATTACATGGACATACGGATGTATGTTGAATACTGATATTCTAAATTATTCTATTGGTTCTGTTTAACCTATATTAAGAAACTTGGAATTCCAATGAATTCTCTATTGGTGGAAAAATCAAACTCATTGAGGCCATCGACGAAATGATATTGTGAACGTAACATGAGAGATTCTGACATTTCATATTATTTTGTATGGGATAAAGATAGCTGGGATATGGGCTCTGTATTGCTCTCATTTAATTGGGCTGTTTCAGTGATAAAATATACTTCGTTAATTGTTGCATAACATTCAACAATTCAGTGAGGTCTTCTCTATATACTGAAACTCGACTAGCAAAAATTGTAATTTCTGGTGCATACGATGTTAAACCGAAAGCCATTTCAAAAAATTATTATATTCTCGTGGTACAGTGATGTGATGATTCTTAGAGAATTTTCTCCTTCACAACAGTACGGATGTGATAGAGCGAAATGCATTAATGTGATTGGATTTACTCGAAATGCAGAGGCAGTTGATATTATGATGCAAATTATTTGAAATATAAAGAAATTAGATCAGTAATAATATCAAATTGATGTATTCCAAAACTTACCGAATTTCGTGCGAATGAATACCCCATTTATGAATAACGTACTTGACACGAACATAGAATGTACAACAGCTCTGCGTAGTATTAACTCACACTGAATTATTACGAATACGCTGACATTATTCTGCTCACCATAAAATCTTAAAAGAGATCTGAAATATTTGTTGTCTCATTATAAGTTATGAATTATGCACATGCAGTTCATGTGGGAGTTGTGAAGCTGTTTGAATTTATATATACACATATCTACAAAATAACAGTATATGTTCCGATATTACATATGTCAACATACATTTTAGGACATACTTTGTGCGCTTATACGTATTTGGCAACTTTACACTTAGATCTCGAAAGTTACTCGAATAAGGTCAAATAAATGATCTGCGTACAGACATTCAACAAATTTTTACAGTGAAAATTATCATCCCGACGGGTTCATTTTTATTCCTTTACAATCATAATTACATATGGCTTACAAAATTGAAATTAACCAGTCAGTGATCTGTTGCACTGTGAGACTATTGGTTAAGATTGCTAAGAAGTATGAACTGATCAGAAATATGAATCAGTAAATGGTATCAATAAGTACAAAGGATTGAACAGATGATAGGATTTCGCAACGAAAATTTCCTCATTTGTGAGCATAAATTTTTAGACGTTAAGAAATGAGTAGCGTTACGTTAATAAAATAATTGAGACTTTCGAATGTGATAATGTCGAATGTGAAAATGTTCTATGACTGATATTGCACGCATTTTCTATTAGCAAAGCTTCAACGGTTGTTTCTCTGTTTCCCTCATTTCAAATAAATTCGAGTAAAATCAAGGTCTTGTATGATCTCGTCTTCAGATTCATGCAGGCACCAAACATTTCAATAATTTCTATGAATCTAAGTTGAATATTATCTCAGTGTGAAACTTTATACAGACAAGCGAAGAATCGAATTATCAATCGGTAAAGTTGAATTAATTTAAGAGCGTAGTAAACTGCGAAATCTCAGAGAAATTGTATCAAATTACCATTTTGCTGTCTAAAGCTCCGTTCAAATGATTCACATGGCAGTCTATCATTAAATCTGAACTACATGATTGAGCCAAAAGCTAGACCACATGGCACTTGGAAGTTACCATTACTATTCTAACAACTGAATTCATAATAGTCACCACATTTATAAGAAAGGCTTCTTGCTATCGATTAAGTTTACATCTTGGTGTTCGCTCAAAGAAGCTGTGACGTTTTCACAGAACGAAACATTCGTGAGCTGCATAAGATTAAGGAGTTTTGGAAAGCAGATTCAAATAATGACGGAATGCTTTCGTTTCACAAATTAATTTCAAATAAGTTACACTCTGTCTTGAAAGATTTCTTCTTCAGATTCAGTCGTGAACTTACCAGTTTAATAGTTTCTAATAACCTCATTTGTATTTTATCTCATTGTGAAATTTTACTCAGACAATTGAAGAACTCAATTACTAATAGTTTAGTTGAATTAATCGAAAGGCGTAGTTAACTGCAACATCTTAAGGAGTTCCCTTAAGACAGTTTTCTGTGTAAAACTGCCATTCGTCTGATTCACATAGCAGTCTGTCATAAAGCTGGAAAACATGCGAACGCCACAAGCTCTTATTCTCTTAAATTCACCATCGAATATTCTGCGTGAATTCGCAGAACGTGACCATCTGTCGTGGTGTCTTGCTAAAATCATTCGACGATCTATTTATCCACAGAGCAAAATAAGTCAAAGTCAGTCAATTGTGGTTTGTTTAAACAAATTTTCACGTCCTTGAAAATGATTGTGAATGCACACGCATTCGGAGGAAGTCTTTCATCACAAAAACTTCTAGCATTTACCTGTTCGACCGAAAATACACCCAATGTCGTTCTTTGGATTGCTGCTCCAATTGAAGTTTCCGCAAATTTAGAAGTCAAAGATAACATAAAAATTCTGTAATATGTGTTAATATTTTCAGAATGAAGGCAGTACTATTGAATGTAGAAAGCTTAAAGTGAATCATAACGTTTATCTATTCGGAATCATCTTCAGATGGGTAAAACGACTCGTCTTTTCAATTTCAGAAGAATCATGTAATGCTGATAGTTCTCGGAAATACAACAAAGTGAGTGCGACATTGTGTGGAACCTCTTCCAGTTGACCTGAGGTAAAATCGTTGTCTTACAACGTGACGGAGTCAGCTTATATAGAATGTATTCAACAAGACAAGTTATTGAATTTAATGAATACACTTCATTATTTGACTTACATGAAAGCGCTTATTTTACAATGGAATAACTGGAAATGGATATAAAAATATTCCATATAATATTAGAAAGTAAGCCTCGGTGATTCTCTCAAACAGAAAAGAAATAAAATTCCCAAAACCAAAAATTAAATGAATCAAATTAGCAGAAGTGACAATGTAGCATAAATCAATGTAGGATTTATCGTGGGAGTCCAATATTTTTGATTTTAAGATGCTAGGGGTAGCTTTTCGCTCTGTTCTCATAATACATTGTCCACAAAAAATTATGGGTAGATATCAACTATGAACTCTTTTTGCATGTGCATCCATTGTGTGAATTTGTTTATCTCTGTGGCGAATTTCACCACTATCATTCAGTCAAGCTTTGTACTGTTTGTTTCCACTGCAAACATGATATGTTTACTCGTGGATGAAATGAGGTTTACGTTCCAATCAAATTATTAGTCTTCATTCATCAAAATTATATCGATAAATTACAGTCACTTTGTAAGCATCTTATTTCACTTATCACAAATATGCCTCACCTCAGAGATGTAGACACTATTGCAAGTGTTCCGCTAATTTGAAATACAATATGCTACAATTGTCACGAGAAATCACCCTTCGAATGAAGCGAAGCACGGAAATAAATATCTGTGACATTTTATGAGCCATGGCATGATAATTTCTGATTTGTGTATAAATATTTGAATAGGGCGCAGGTCATGCACCATGTGAGGAGAATCAATCTGATAACGTCCTATCTGAGTATTTTTAACAATGTTTCAAGCAATAGAATATCATTTTAAAATAAAAATTTGGTGTTTTGCTGATTGTGTCAGTTTTGATCACCGACTGATATCAATCGAGGGAATAGCAGAAAATTGTTTTGGATTTATCAGCAGCATATGCCTATGGCATTATCAAAATCTTCAGACTATGCGTTGGGCACTTTGGTCATTCACGGACCTGGAGAAATTGTAGTGTCGCTTGATTTCTAGGTTGTGTTATATTAAAATTAATACAGTTGAATCACTCTGAGATAGGCTTCTAAAGCTGCTGAATACTCGCACCGAAAGTTTCTTCTCCATGACGGCGTCATAGGCTTTTCATTGTTGGTTCATTGTGGGAGTTGTGAAAAGTGAGTTGGAAATCTATTTTTTTGGTACGTTTCGCGTACTGAAATTATTGACGCCGAGAGATTCCACGAGATTCTTGATAATAATTTTTGAACTACTTACAAGTAGTATAACGATTATATGCAAACTTTAGGTTGCATCTCCTCTCATAATTGTTTTATAATAGATAAATTACAGTCATTTTATCAATTAATTTACTCTGTGTTTTTTTAGTGATACAGTAATGTGATTCACCACATTAGATTCGTGAATGTCCGATGAATTATTTATTTTATAAATCCAATTGAATTTTTTAATTTTTGTGTGCATGTTTATTCAAATGCAATACTGTTTACTGCTAACTTCGCTAACGTAATCATTTAGAAACTTAATTCAGCAACGGTACAGTGATGCTAAAGCGAAGCATCTGTCTGTTATTTGATCGTTACTCATAAACCTACCCGAAATATATCTGAATATTTTCTTATATCTGGTAGATTTAGGATTTTTCAAGTGTTGATTTCTAAGCATTTTATTTGGTTTTCAATTTTGACCACGGATTGATATCAATCAGAGGGATAACCAGTGAAAACCAATGAGCACTGGATAGCTAATTTGTCTGGTTTTTGGAATCCTGGAAAATAATCTGTTGCTCGCTAGTGACTGACTACAGGTTTGATTTTCCTAGAGTTCTAGTGCGATTACGTAACCAGTGAGGTCCATCCTGTGGGGACTGAAGGGAAATGCTCGCCGATGACATTAAAAGGTGATCGCGCTAAAATCACGAAATGGTAGGGATCGGAATTCACGGCTGACGACTGTGTCATGTCCTAATCACCGAATGGTCTACTAACTTGCCTTGTAACGGGAATGTCCTGCGTTCGTAACCCGATAAGTGCGTTCTGTCGATGAGTCCAAAACTAGTACGAAACAGCTACTCAGTACTTCTTGGCTCTCTAACTGATAACAGTTAGTGGTCAAACTTGAGAAGCGGATTCAGGATTGTTGATGAAACGGATAACTCCCCTGCATTGATTTTGAACTGGTTTATTCAATATATTCAATAACATACTTCTTCCTCAGTGACAATCATTTCACTTTTCGAATCAAGCATTCGCCTCACTTCTATTCGTGCTTGAGGCATTGAAAAACTTAAACATATATTTCTAATGCTTTTAGTTTCCATGATATGTTTCATCATAATATAAGCTGGAGTTTCCCAGTGTCATTCATTTTCAGAGGAATTAAAATGAGACTATTGTTGACCTGAGAGTGTTCATCTCTTTTCGTCAACATTGTTAGTAACACGTATTTCTTATCTTATTTGGACACATAATCGGAGGATGCGAAGAAAGTGTCTGAAAAATATCATTTGCTAACTTAAATGTACTCGTCAACACACAGACTTAAGGACATACTAGCGAACTTTTCAGCGATTGTTTAGTGTCAAATATTTAGTCATTTCTGACTCCGTCAAGTATTAATACATGGCCGCCACAAATGAAGCTTGAATTCATGAAGTGATGCATTGTCATTCACTTGATTCATACAAAAATGTGCTTGCCTCGTTCGTTGGAGATTGTTAGTTGGATAATAACTGTTAAATACTCGTTTACATGCGTCTATCTCATCGGTATGTTTAGCGTAACGACCATTTAGCGGATTTTACTCACTTTCTTTAGTTTCTTTCATCGTTCGATTTGGCATTGTCAATAAATTTTTGACTTTTTGATACAAGTTATTATTATTGACTTCAACGAACGATTCAGTAGTGCAACAAGGTCTTTTGGTATTGCTGAAGTGCAATTTCGGACTCGCGAAGATTTGGCAATCTATAAAGCAGATTGCATAGATGAAGCTCACAAATATCGCCTAAATAGCCGGTTACTGAGCACCCATTGTGATGTGGCAAATGTCGAATAAAAACCATTTGAAGCTCTGTTTTTGTCGAATTCGGTTGACAGTGTCCATTAAGTGGACAAAACAAAAGCATTTGATATGATTCATTGCATCGCATCGGATATTTCTAATGGTCTAGTTATTCTCCTACTGTATAAAGCAGAGGTAATTCGGGTCCAAACTCTCAAGCTCAAGAAAAATTTGGCAGATCTCTGATGCATTCATTCTCACGCTAAGCTCCAGCAAAATGAGTAAGCCACCAGCACGTTTTATGTATTTCTGTTCTCTTTCCAGTGATTCTAGTCAATTCCCCCTGACTATGGCTGAAACTTCTTTGAAATTTATTTCCAAAGTTCAAATAAAATCTAGTATTGCAAAATCCCACAATTCATCTTCATGGCTTTTGTCCTCTTATAATCACAAAATCATTCTGAATCTTCAATAAAATGTTAAGTATTCCGACAGTAAATTGAGTAACAAAATATATAAGCGAACAAAACTAGTTTTCAGTTAGATTTCAACAGGCCTCACTACAATTACCATGCATTTAGGAATAAATATTAGAAAGACATACAGGCAGATCAAAAAGTGCATGGTGGTGTGTTCACTTAAGAAGACCTAAACTATCCAAATGTGGGCGAATGCCTGTAAAAGCTACTGAATGCATAGTTTAGTCCCAATAGTTCAAATAGCGGCTGTCTCACATATGTGCAGGCTTGATAGGATGCGAAGAATGACTATGATTGCTACCGTTTGTCTCAATTAGTGCAACAAAATAAAACATCGGATGAGTTCTGCATGCTCTTCTAACAAACCACGATGTGAAATATTCATCAGCACACTGGCTAAGCTGTATGTTGAGGAGCAGTTGAATTGATTGATACGAAAAGATGTGGTTAAATTGTCTTAGTTTTCCTTCATTTCATTCTCAACAATTCGCTGTCTAGGAAACGACAAAATTCGTTTTGTTGAGCAGAATATTTTTCGAATACTTCTTGCTAGTCTCCTGCTATTCGTTATGTAGCTACTGAGATAGCCAATCTTTTTCGTCAAGATAAAAAATTTCAAATTCTCTTCATTAGGGATCTTATCTTCGCAAGACACTTTACAGGAGTTGTGGTGCGCAAAACACGACTACTACGTGGAACACAGAATACATTTGTTAATTGCAATTATTTAGACTTAAGCCTTAAACATTCCGAAAACAAAATCATTCTCTGGGAATGCTGTGATTTCGTCTTCATACAAATATACACTCACGAATTGAGAGTTTCTATTTTGAGGAATTACTTTCTATCCATACTCAATTTATTCAAAGTGCAACTTCCAAACGAATTTTGGCAAGCTCTGCACACAGTTTGTTCTGCTAGATCTCGTGTAATTCGAAATGATTCAGCCCTCTCAGGTAAGTGAATTAAAGTTATTCACTGATGATTTAGCATTCAATCACAAAAACGAGCTGCGCGGTATTAAATCATTTTGTTTTGAATAGCGAGCACCAGTATTTGATTTGAACGGTATGCAGTCACATAAATCAACCTATTTATGGTAAGTTTATCAGAATAAAGCCTCAGGAAGACAGCACTAGGCTACAATGGAGGCCACTATGTGTATCACGATGCAGACATATTCAACTGACCTTTGTTAAGTGAGAATAAGCATCGATTTCTACTTCCAGCAGGGTTTTCCATGGAAACAAGTAGAATCATCAGACGTTTCGAATAGAACAATCAGGTAGAAAATTCTTATTTCATTTATCCATACTGAAGTAGAATTCTGGGATTTGCACTATGTTTCCTGCTTAAAGTTCAACGCTAGGCCTGTCATCACAGTAATCACTTCAGTGTATAATTCGACTTCCAACAAATAAGAAAGATTCGTGAAAACCGAGCCCCCAATTGGTTTTCTTTTAACATTGCATGGAAATCGTCTCCTCTTTAGCAAATTTAAACTGCAATCAATTCAGTAATAACTGGCAGGTGAAATCCGTGTAACAGTTAGATTAGACTTGCTATTCCATCAGAAAGGGTGTACATTTAGTGATAAGCATAATTTGCGTTTATTTCAATAAGACATTATTCAGATAAATGAAATCAAAATTTCAAGTTAGGATTTTGACAGGAACTGTTGATAGAGAGGTAAAGGCGATAGTAACATGTTAATTCAGTCAGGATATATTACTGTAGTCAACTACTATTTATTTATAAGGTTAAAAGATTAAATGTAGCTTTATTCCAAAATTTTCTATATAT
Organism: Trichobilharzia szidati; assembly: GCA_944472155.2. NCBI lineage: Eukaryota > Metazoa > Platyhelminthes > Trematoda > Strigeidida > Schistosomatidae > Trichobilharzia > Trichobilharzia szidati. Next base: position 22,308,041 of record OX235277.1, on the reverse strand, counting down.
TGCAATCTAAAATACAAAGGAAAATATTCTGCAAATTACGAAGACATCAACGCGACCAATACACTACATAAATGAATGTCGAAATGGACTTATATTGTTTGGGAATTCATTTTGTCGAAGAATTCCATATCTATGAACCATTTTCCCAAATTTTTTTCGATTAGGTTCAAATCACTAATCGTTACACAATTCCTTTGATCATTATTCTTTAAACGATTGATAAATTTTGTTACATATAATGTTAATTTCACTGCAAAGCATAGTTTTATCAATGTTTAAAATGATACCGGCTTTGAAAATAATTCTGCTTCCTGAGCTTTCATTAGTAAAATAGTTGATGAAGCCACTGATGAAAATGTCATGCAAACCAGCAACGAAATATTGAAGTTCCGAAATGAGATGTCAGGCGGCATCGAACGGTTACGATCTCCATAATGAGCCACAAATCTCTATTTTTCTAAAATTATAATCCTCACGTGTTCATATGCACTTTGCATTTGAAGGACAACAAGGATTAAAGGTGATCAGGCCTGCTGTTTCTTTTCATCAAATGCAGTTAGCATTTAATTCAAGTATTTGACATTCTCAATAGTGTTATTTCGCACAGTGATACCTAAATTTGAAAGGCGCTGCCATCTTGAATGAGGCAAATTTCATGCAAATGTTTACCATGATGAACCTGGCTAAATCCAGAAAGATGAATTGAGCAAGATAAGATAACGTAATTAAATTTCAGTGTTTTCCCTCTCGAAAACATGAAACATAAATACTCAAATTGTATGCTTGTTAATTATGAGCTTGTGAGACATCATTATCTCGTGAAGAAATAGCAACAACAACTCGTATTTCTTCCCATAATGCTGCTTATTCACATGACAATAATGTCATCAAATCTAATATGTAAAATGAATATATCCATATACATCTTAAAATGGTGCATGGCTTTATGCAGTTGATAAAAGAAACAGTGAAATAAAATGTCATCGTTAATTCTGCTACAATGCTTCTTGTTTAGATTTTAAAAATATTATAAATTCATGCCAGAGTTACAGGAGAGTGAACCAGCTGGATTCATATCATGTTTCCTACAAGTGCTGTTATTCCTTTCATAGTTATTTGTGAATAACTTAGAATTATTCCCTTCGTACTATAAATACCAATTACATACAATCTGACTCTTTCATAATGTGATGAAACCTAAGGACACTGCAGTTAACATTATCTCATAGATAAACAAAATACCGTGTAAAGGGGTTCCACTGGTCATTGCGACACGTTATTTCTGGAAATGGTAAAATGTTTTACTCAGAAGAATTCATTTCTATAGAAGTAGACCTGAAGTAACAAACATCACGACAATACAGTACCACCCCGAAGTGAAATTTAGTTCAGCCCATCAAAAACGTACAACAGGGTGATCATTAATGCCCACGTTTAGTTTTGCATGTTTGTAGGCATCAATAATAGAATATATGTCATTGAGTTCAAAGGCAGTGAGCTTAGATATGACTATTTATTTAATTTGGGAAAAATTCAGACACTCTACTATACCAGATATACACCTAAGCCTGGGTGTATCTGAGAAATATTACTTTAACACTTAAATCGTGGTTTCGTATTATTTTAACTGGTGGACAGTGTGATCGCATTCTTGTGGTATCATTTCTATTTGAGAGACTTATTAGACTGGATCAACAGTAGACTAGGATAGGAACGTTCGTGAGATTGTTTGGATTTTCCTCATTCGATCAAAACTTGAAGTCGCCTTGATTCATCCCATGTGTGTTACTTATAAAACTCAAATACGATGCAGTTTTGTATTATCTTGCCAGATAGTGGAACAGTTGAACTATATTCATAACAGTATTGTAGTATTAACTTCCGATGTGTAACCAATGAAAACATTTTTATGGTGCTGGAGGCTATCATAATACCTAAGACTGACGCATATCTGAATAACTATGCTATACATGTCAAATTGAAATTTCTTGAGGGTTAATATATTCGACAAGAGAATGTGCAGGTTACTTCGATTTCAGAACTAATGTAAATTTTGACGTCCAAATTACTTTTCGCGTTGGGAAGTGTAATGGTTCCTGCAACTTGATAACAAATGTGTATCATGTTGAACGAGTAAGTATTTGTACAGAAAACATGGCATGAACAATGTTTCACTCAAAATGTGTAATCAGGTGTGTATCTTACTGCCTGCTACATGCTTATATGCATTATGCTGCTGCTCATTCTGTTTCACTATAGGGAATGCAGGATTACACTGTTAGAGAAATGGGTTAATAAGTGACAATGTGAACAGACTGAGCGTGGCATTTCTATACTCTAGATGTTTGTTTGAATTCAGACACTCGTTCTCTTGTTCAGTCAAGTTTTCAGAATCCTGAAATTCAAAATGTACACTAAGCTCTTCCAAATATATCAGCTTTGGTATGTTCAAGATGAGAAAAGTTCATGAATGAATATACGATAGAAAGCTCTTTACGATAAAGTCAGCGTAGAACAAGAGTAGATGTAAATTTTCTTAGCAAATATTTCTTGATATTTTTTACAGCTTAGAGAAAACAATGCAACATAGACTGGTATGCTGCCTTTCCTGTACTTTCTATCATGAAATGTGATTCATATATGATGATAATCATTCTGATGGAGTAGTAAACTGATTGACGTGAATGGTTCTTTATTTGTAATCCAAAATGGCCAGTAAATAACAGTTTAATGTGCGCATTCATTTCTTTGAAATATCTGCATCTCGCAAAAGGGAGAAACGATAGTTTAAATGAAATCTACAAAATAATGAAGTATTTATGAGTAATGAGGATAATAGTTGACACTAGTCTTATTGATAATACCGCACACATGCTTCTCGTGTAGGGTAACCTTCACAAGAAACGGTTTATGCAAACCAATCAATAACTTAAATTTACTAGTAGTTATTCCATCAGATTATGTTCTATACGCCTATCTGTCTTATGAATGTTTTGTAGTTGATGTGTCTGTCATTTCACCTTCACGTACAAAGTGTGACAACTCCACCCTATGTATTCATGTCCGCACATGTATGCTGGTATAAAATGTTGAATGTAATATATGCAGTGGAAGACCATAATAATAGCTGATTGACTCATCTCTTCTCACCTAATCGATTTGTAATCACTTATAAATGCGTTTTTCTATATTAATACAAAACCTTGTCAATGGTCAACAAGTGATGTGTTTTAGATCAACTATCACAATCTCTGGAATCTTCTTCCATACTAAGGATAATTAACTACTGTTTCATTGCAGTTTGTGAATGCATCGGGCTGCTCATTCCAACCAAAGTGATTTTCTTGAATATTCGTCCTCAGATAAAACTTCTGCTGAATAGAATCAAAATAATCATTTGTTATTCTGGGTTGGCAATATCCTATGAAAGCACGATATTGATGAACATATAATTTCACCTGAGGTGTAAATTAAATTCAACTTCTATTCATCTCATCTTAAATATGAAACCATAATTCTCCCTCTTGAGAATAACATAAATGTCATGAAAAATGTGAACAGTAATAAGAGGAATTTATCAAAGAGTTTACAACGTGCACATGAAGTTGACACATAAAATCCACAACGTTTTGCAATCCAATGCAGTTCAGTTTGTATTTGTCTAGTATTCAACCACATGGATGAGATGAAAACGAGCTTAGACTTTTTTCAGTTACATTCTGAATAGCTGGTGTCCTTGAGGACTAGAGAAAACTAAAGTTTCGAAGTGATGTTATCATAACTGATATAATATTGAACATTAAATTGTGTTCGAAGTGTCATCCATTAAATAATGCTGTTTCACTGTGCGATACATTCACTAAACAAACTAATATGGAATCATGGAGTTTATGAGCTCTCTCGGAATTTCAAAGATTTCCCTATTGACTTTTCAATAAAAGTAATGGAAATCAGAGAAAACAAGAAATGGATGTCAATGAGTGAAGGACTATGTGCGCAAGCTAGTGGAATTAATTTATCAAGCGACCACAAGTGGTAAGTTTCTAACTTTTTATCTTTTTATGCCTTCATAAGCAACAACTAGAAGTTTATAATATTGTGTGAGACGTTGTCAGGTTAATTCTACCGAGTGCTTTGTTAAACAGAAACATATTTTCCTATAAAAACAATTAATTCCATCTCAAATGCATCTGATTCAAAATTACTCTGATTTAAACCAGCTATCAATTTTAGACTGAGAAACGCCCAATCGACAGAGATGCATTGCATAAACTGAGAATTAGTGAAAAGCTGAAAATAACTAGACCTGATGAAGACTTTTGGTGGAGTTAAGGTGAATAAGAGTGATAGTATAGAAAAAGTGAGTCTTCTGCTAAACGATCGAAGAAAGTTCCAAAAAGTTAATAATTCTTGTGACCCGAATAAGGCTACCGAGCGTCAAATGATTAAGGCATGAAATTCATGGGCAGAAACAGCTGTGATTTATTCAGGTGAGAAGTGAATACTATGCATCTGAAGTCGCTGATCATTAAATGTACTCTCTCCTTTTTTCTTCATTCATGCGTGATCACATATAAACATTTGTTAAAACAATGAGTGAAAATAGTATCGTATTCTATAACGACACATAGCGGAATGGATTTCATTCGAGAAGTTACAGAAGGATTTCAGCAAGTAGTTTACTTGGCTGTTGTATATAATATTCCGTGAGTATTTTCACAGAGTGATCATTTAACTTAACAATCAAGGAATATGAGGAATGGTCTAATAGTAATTACATTGGAACGCAAGTGAAATAGACATTTTGGTCATTGTGTAAATAGTTTTTTTGAAGTCCACCCTGATAACTCTAAGTGATTAGTTTGTGGTGAGAGCTGGCTGCTAGACAAAGTTGGTAGACAGTCATTGACGTCAATGTTTATGTCCCCAATAGTGGTGGCGAGAAAATGAGAACAGTTAGCATATGGGTGATCTGACACAGCCACAAAGAGATGCAAGGTTAACTTTCTGTGGGAAACAACCAATCAAAAGACTGTGTTTTATACTAACAATAATTTACAATAATGTACATTAAAATCTATAAATATGTGTTGATTTTCCTTAATAAACGATCTGTTGCCTTAAAAACTGAGTCATACTCAGAGGAATAAAACAAACCATGAACTAGATAACTCTGATGGTACAACGCTGAATTGTTTTTCGGCCACGTGTAACTTGTGGCTATTTCTTCAGCGAGTGATGAATCTAATCCCCATCAACCTGCATGTTTGGCGAATAATTATCCAGAAAAAAGCCTTATTAGTAGGGTTATTATTGATAAATTCAGTACTACCAATAATAGACGTTTGTACACCCTTTACCAGTCACATTTTTACTGGTGGTTTTCTACGATCATCCATTATTGTGAACGTGTATAATGTATTTCTCTCGCTATTTTATATTATGCGAAGGCCAGTGAAGCATTTCTTACGACTGGTACAATGTCTTTATTGTAAGTGTCGTTGATCTTGTGCTATTTTGATGTTGGATGTTATGGTGCGCATTTCACTGAATGAAGTGATCATGTTAGTTTGAGTGCAATGTCTTTATCTGAAGGTTTTGCTATTCCATCCAATATTTCATAAATACTTTTGATGAAAGGCAGAATGCAACTATAGCTGGTGATGTTTGTTTGCCTTGAAAGTGGACACCTTTTGATGGTTTCGTAAGAATATTCAATTGATAAACATCTTTTAACTTAACCATACAGCTGCTGAACTGTGTTCACTTTTTACGAATAATGTTTTTACACAGTATCCCTCGTTTTTTGCTGGAGATGACTGTTTGATTGGTTGAATGATTTGCTGAATATTCCAGCGTTTAGATCTCCTCCAGTTCCATAAGATTATTCATCATAACAGTCAAGCTATTTTTGAAAGTACATGTTTACAATGGGCACTTTCTTCTTAAAATCGCTGATGTTAAATAAGTGTCATCTTTTTTCAGATAATTAAATAATTTATAAATGAATTCATTCATGTAATATTATACCAGGGGTCATGTGAAGCGATGAAAAATCTGAGTTTGTATGCATTCGTCAGTATAGCATTTCCTACAACTACTCAGGAATTTAGAAATGTCGATTTCCGCATTGCATTTATAAACGTCTCACAATCATCTACATCTATCAATCAGCTTCAGCATTCTTATGTGGGATTTAAAAAGAAAACGCAATATTCTGCACTCTGGATCACAAAATAGTAAACACTTGTCAAATTATAGGCTTCCAGGCCGTGGGTGTTACGCACTTCCTGGAATAATTTGAGCGCCGAGTCAGAAACGTTCCGACAAATCTTGTTTTGATTTTCTTAACACGCTGGGATTAATTTAAATAATTTATAATGGCTTGTCAAATTCACTCAGTAGCCTGACGATGGTGCTACTAGCCAAGTTCCTTCATAGTCATGTAATCAGTAGCTGGATACAAAACACATCTTTCTATATGTTTTTCAGTTGCTAGTGAATTGAGGTTTGTAAGTAAGTAAGATGAAATCTTTAATTTAACTAGAAATATTATCGACTGTCAGCCCCTGTATAACATCTCACTTTATACAGTTGAATATCTACAGCTATTGATAAACATATTCAATCCAAAATTCTGTTTAGGCAACCACATTTAATTGACTCTTGGATACAGTAAGCTACAAGTGACGTTCTGACGAGTTCAATATATTTCAGTGTCAAATAATATCCAAATAAGCCTGCAGAAGAAACTGCGGTCTACATATACAAACATAATTTCACAATGAACGTGTTATTAATTGTCAGTTTCGATCCATCAATAAATATAAGATTGTATAAGTGTAAAACTGAAAATGTTTCAGTGATTGATTGACCGTATTGCGTACCATAGTTTTGTTATTAACAAACTGCATAACAATGAATGTAGATAAGATGGTGTTGATCGAATGAATACAGCAGTTCTTCATCTATTGACACTTATATGATTCACAGCCAATCACTAGGGTCAATGAAATATTTCGTTACTTGAAATTCCAGAATTCTTTGAATTCATTTCAATTCATAAATTTACAGGGTCTTGAAGAGGTATATTATCCAACTTTCCTGAATGGGTCAGGAGAAGACATTTACAAACAACATTCATTAACTACCATTCCCACAAGAAATATTTACAGCACAGTCCTTAAATAAGAAATGTTTTGTTTTCATAACTGGTGTGCAAACTTGAAAAACCACGATTATTTGTATTTGAATGAGTCGCCACATGCAAAGCATGGATTTCCAAGTTCAAACACAAAATGTGAGTAGAAAACATTATTACTGGCTTGCATAAATCGCTTAGTGAAAGGATCCTGAGTTCAAGATGTTTTGACTTCGAAACAATGGCTGAATTGCTTTACTTCTATAGGATGATGTGTTTCAGTATTAATCTTTCATGTTGATGAATGAATAATTGGTTGCTAAGTGGATTCGATCAACGTTGACTTATATCTTAGGAATGTAATGATATCATTTTTCACACAAAATATGACCCGCGATTATAGAATTTTTGATGGAGATTAGTTATTTTAAATGTGAAATAAAAAGTTTTAGATGGTGAATTTGTTTCATAGAGGCGAATATGATGAATAGAGACTGCTGATTTGAACGACACACGGATTCATTTGATAAACAAATAACAAGGTTCTCACAATGAAAAGAAATAAATAATTAGACGTTCTCCCTGGTATGTGTATATATGCTTGAAATTTTCAGTCAAAATTCATTCTTAGCAGTATAGGTAGTGAACTCTAAATTTTCTACGTTCAGCTATTTAAAATCAATATCACTGGTCTTTCACAAAATTTCAGTCATGAAGTCAATTTTGATCATTTCAGCGCTTATGTTTTATGTTTCGTGAATAGATATTTTTCTTCAGATGTGTTATGACTTCTTTTTTGTTCTACAAATAATTAAAGATAAAACTAGGTAAAATTATGTAGGATAAATTGTAAACTGAGAGTTCTACTGCTAATCGAATAGCAGGGCGTGTCCAGTAGACTTACATTAACTCTGTCAAACGTTATTCTATTTTCACCAAATTTGGTTTACCTTTCGATGAAATTGTATGAAATTTGCATCATTTCAACACAGAAACATATCTCACTTTTACTGTGTGTTAGATGAGAATAGTCAATTGAGCAATTCAAGGGAAGATGAGCAAAGTGGTTTGAAAAAAGTTCACCGCGACTCCTGGCAGAGGAGACTTAATATACAAGGTGAATGACAGTATCATACAAGATTTGATTACAAGTGGTGTGCGTGCACGAAGAATGAATTGAACGACTTTCTCAGACAGAGAGAAAAAGAAATTCTTGAGTAGTTTTCTAGTTCGATTTGACTATAGGCTTCAAAGTGCAAAATCCTTTTTTCTAATTTGCTTTGATTTGAATTGTGTAGTATCATCGTTACATTAAAATTAATCCGGAATCGAAGGACCACAGGCATTTGAAGGTTAACGAAATGCGGCTAATCTTCCGTTTTCAGTGCACTAAACCCTTCATGAAAGTTTGTTCGTAGTCAAAACAGAGAATGGGTAGATATTAATTCGAAGGCAAAAGCTCAATCTCGCTCAATTCTCAGAATTTTTTTAAGTTTAGGAAATGCACCATTGGCTGTCATACATGTATCGCTTCTCAGCGTTAATTTTGGCGTATTTTTTAATCGTAATAGAGAAAAGATTATTTGAAATTCCACTATCCGATTCCCATCCAACTTGTCAGTTCTTCATGGAAATCTTCGAGTTTTCTTGATATGATTGATAACTAAATTATTAATTTCATCAATATAAAATATGTATGTCTTAGACAACTCTGTGGTCCAACATATGCTTGTCTTCGTAATCACCACATATTCATGATTCATCTCAATACAGGTGGAGAGCACACTGTCGTCGTACTCCTGCTATCTTCTCAAACTAACTATTGGCCTGAGTGAACAAAGCGTATTTTTCTGTTGTCAGTAATCTGTGAATCCACTTCAGTTCAGTGTTCATCTACTAATTTCAAACCAGTGAAATATAAAAATGGTGGTATGCAGTACATGTCATGTAACTCTGAAAGTCACAAAATAATGACAAAAAATACCTGAATCTCACATGTGCCGGTCACAATAGAACTTCGAGGCTATAATGACTTGCTGTTTCCTCGTATGTGATATCTAGTAGCATCTGAAAGTTTTCTCTGCAGAGACGAAACCGTAATGGTGAGTAATATAATTCTGAAATTCACAGCAGAGGTGACCAATCCAGGCTGGAAACCAATCCATACAAAGTGGTGTTTCACAAAAAAGAGAAATAGCTATTGTTTCGAAAATAATGAGCTTCCCAATCTGATTCCACTGCAAGGATTTTGCGCATGGCGTCAACCTCTGGTGTTCTCTTTATCTGTCATTTGCTAACAAGGTTAGCTTAACTATCCTGGACTGTCTTTATCTGTGTTCACATATTTTCTGGATAAAGAGCTGAATATTATCTGTAGAACTGTCGAGACTGTTGTGCCCGCATCCTGTCTTGCTTTTTTCACATTTGCTATTAAAAATTCGGTTTTTGACAGAAAATTTTCTTAAACCCTTTCTTCATTGCTGTATGGTTTCAAAAGAGCATCTCGTATTCGGTGTTTATCCCCGCAGTTGTTCATTTTCCACAATCTTCGTTCGTAAACTGATCTTCGGATGTCTGGTGACGGCTATTTCTTACCACATGTTTCGTTCCTTCTTAAAGCGGATATGTTGATTTTCTCCCAGCTAATTTTAGAGTCATTCAGTGTTCTTCCCAGCATGTTAGCTACGTGTCCTCCACGCTACAAACTGGCAAGCACTAGACTGTATGAACTGATTGTTAAAACGAATAAAATATCTGGATTCTCCACTGTCAGTGTAGGCGTGCTTATGAAAATTTTACGAAGGTTAAACTTGAGGGGATTGAACACGCTTTATTCTAAAACGAAGTGACAATGTTCTTCTAAGTTATCTTCAAACTTAAAAGTAGTGAATGTGTGAAGAATGTAATGTCTCTACACAAAAGAAAAAATATAAGGGTTTGAAAGCATTGCAAAAATACTAACAAAACCTCTAGCACCAAATGTTCTGATCAAAGTTTGAATTTTTATTTTATAAAAAGTAGCTTATTTCATTACAATTTTCATATGCATTTTGAAATATGATTTTATAGAAAGTTATAGAATAGACTTGATTTCGTCTGATGTAAAATAAAATCCATCATATAAATCAAATCAAAAACAACGTCAAATACTGTCTTATTTATTCAGTCGAATTTCTTAAAATTTTTATCAAATACGCTTCGACCGAAAATGAAATCTGCAGATATCTGATTTTTTAGAACAATCAGTACATGAATTTTACTGTCAATTTGTAGCATAAGTAAAAACTGATTAATCGATGGAGTACGTGAATGTCCTTGCAAACAACGGTAGTTTTTATCGAATGATTCTAGGGATCAGAGGTTTTGTCTTTTTCATTTCGCACTACTTTTCGAGTTGAGTTGTAGATAAGGTATGAGAAATTAGTAGTAGTAGCAATGGCAAACTAAATGATTTAACATCAACGCCATGAAATTTCATCATAAACTAGCAGTTTATCCGACATCATTCGTTACCTCAGGGACCTTCATCATTTATAACTAACTTAAATGGAGTAGACTGATTCCTAATTGTTGATAACACGACAGTTTCAGTGTTATGTTCATCATAAAGCCGACTCAGCTGAAAGGAGAGGGGAAATCATGCCAGGCCTAATTCTTGTATCATTTTCATAAACAGCGAGTTAACAAAACGCATTCAAACACTCAAAAGATAACAGAAACGGTAAGTACAGCTCTCTATAGGGTAATATTTTCATCCAATCATTTGGTTTGAATCCAATGGTCGATGAAACTTTGCCTCACAGGTGACGTCCTCATATTACTAGTTGACGGAATTGGCAAGTATTGAGCCACGATGCATCAACCAAATATATTACTACCAGACAAATACTGACTCATATTCGTTGGATCACGGAAAGTTTCTGAAATCTGTATTTCGAGTTGATCCTTTTGTTGGAAAGTTTTAATACATTCCACTAGTGACAGTTTATATTTTGTGCCGAAATACTTTCATCTACAAATCGCTCGAAGTCATAGTAGCTATTCATCACAATTCTGTAGGAAGATTTGATATATTTTCTAGTTGGTTAATAACAGATCACTCATTGACCAGCAGCACACATGATAAACAGATTATGCTATAATACACATCACAGCCTTTACAAATAATCTGAAGTTGACTAGGCGGTTTAGGACTCAATGATAATTTACTCCTGTGAAGGCGTTTCATTTCAAAGGTCACACTCAATATCACACAACAGGTTTTCAAGTACGAACATGCATACGTAGTGTGGAGTAGTTGATCTTAGCATGCAATGGTGATCTGACGAACAACAAAACAGATACAAATTGTCCAAAAATACAGATGGGCATATTCAAAAATATTCTTAGGCTATAGCAATTAGGCCTCATTTTGTATGAAAAATCAATTTCTCTTAATCTGAGCAGACACTTCAAGTGTAATAACCAAATTCGTTCAGGAGATAAGGGTCAATTATAATATTCCTTCTCCCAAAATACACTATTATCTTGTTGCTTGTCTTTGAGTTTCCAATTATTTCATTTTTGTGCAAATGGATTGACTTGTAGAAGTGATATGCCTTTTTGTTAACTGCCTGTTGCAGATTTAAACTTTTCAGATGAACTCTGTCTTGTAATGATGCTATTTAGTCAGCTTTATGTGAGCAACTATTTTCATGTTGAATCTTAATATTTAATGTATTCAGACGCGTATACAACGATCGCTTATTCTTTCTTTGTCTTTCTTTGCACTGTAGTAGGAATGTAGTTTCAAGTGATGGCTTTAGGTGATCTGTATAATAACTGTCTATTATGACAATTCAGTTGAATCTTCATGAAGGAAACATGATCTCTTTTTTTCTGGATATTTCTCACTTGTCATAGCTGCTTCCAGTGTAATATGTTGACACCTTGCTTTCATCGACAAACACAAACCAAAGTGCTCCCACCGAGAAAGCCAATTATCCTCGGAGAGGGCTTTTCAAATAAACAAACACATCTTAGTGCCAATTTCAATTTTTATCGCTGCTGATAGAATGAATACTTGATTCAACAATGCATTTACTGTAACCCGGTTAGAAATATATCGATGCAACTTCTCGAGTCAACAATCTTTCATTCTTACCTAATTCAGTAGCTGATTTGACTTTCTTTTATAATGACTGAGGTTTCACTCATTTAATGACCGTATGTTTCTCGCGATTTTCAGTTCCCGATGTCAGTTTAAAACAGCAGTGCAATTGATATTCCCTCCATATTTACAACTGAGGCACCTGAATAGAAAGCAACTTTATAATGAGAATATAAGCATACTTGAGAAGGTAAGTTACTTTTTAATATTCAGAATACCTATTTGTTTGTAATATTCCGTCGACACGAACTGCTTGTCATTTGCATAGTTTGATTTGCGCTTTCGACATACAACCACTAAACTAGTATCAAGTGCACCAGATCAAAAGGATGTTTTTTGGCATTTTCTAATGAATTCTCAAATCGCTTTTAATCATAGGTTTATTACAGTCATGAGCATCATGGAGTGAGTTTTGCGTATAAAGCAAATGCAATATAAAGTGTGTGAGTTTTGAAATTTCATGTTTCTAATTAACTTCAGTAAAATTATCTTTTATAATGCTATCTATTCAAAGTTAATTTTACTAAACCCTCTGTGAATGGGTTGTTCTTGATCCTCACACTGTCATCATGCCTTTAGTTATCTGCTATCCTGACCTTTTAAAATTTAAGCACAGTCTCATCTGAATTCACAGAAATTTTACAATTTTGTTAGTTGGTATAATGTAACTGAAGAATCTTATTCAATTTAGTGATCAGGATTACAAATGAGATATTTTCTTTGAATTTCGTCATCACAAATATTCAAATATCCATCCAATAGAATAATTATCCTCACATAAATATGAGGTGTAGGCTGCCGCTTACGTTCATAAATCTGGTTTCGGAAGGCTGTCAAATTGTGCTACTATGGCAATCTGTGTTAACCAGTCCGTTTGTTGGTCAACTTCCAAAAGCTTGGCAGCAACAGTAGAATTTTCCATAAAGGATAATTCAATGTGACTTTATGTTTTGAGTAAGAATGGGAACAGTGAATTCTGGCTACACCTACAAAGTATCCTAAATTATTTTTCCAGTTTTGACAACTGTGATGTCGCTCTTTAGAAGAACTTCATGTGCAGTCTGATATGTTGTATGTAGAAAACATTTGGCACATTGTCGTGACATTTGACTAAGATTTTGTAAGAATTATTTTAGTAATTTGGATTATTTAACACTGATATATAATTGAAAGCCTATTGTAAATTTTCAAATGAGTTCAGAGCATGATACTTTGTCAACACAATTTAAAAGGCTACTTCCTTTGTTAGTTCAAATTTCACAGATTCAACATTCTGTTTATGTTTCACATACCCAATCACTGCCTTCCATCCCGTTTGTCACATGTTCATTCCCCAGTTTTAGTGGTCAAGTCAGTTTTATTTTGCTTAACTAGTCTTGATTTACTATCACACACCCATTAAAACGGTAGCTTGCTTGTTGTATACTGAACGATATGCTAAGAGAACCAACAGAATCGTTCTTCATTTTTCGTGAGTAGTTTTGAAACAGTGAGATTTTAGGCATGGCCAAGCCAATCTGTTTGGAAGATACGTCTTTCGTTCGTCTCTATAACCTGTAATTCAACAAATTCTTTTACATATTTCGTGTTCAAGAAGATCAAGTTTTCATGTATTGGGCAACTGATGAGACGAGAAAGCAAGTGACATGGGTTTGAAAGCAAGTGGGAAAGATGGTAGTTGTTCATGAGATTGTGAATCTGAATAGAGGGTAGAATAAAATGAATATACGATGTCAGGTAACTAAACTGTCATCGAAAGTAACATTCACTTACTAAGCAATAGACAGTTACACTCAGATGTAACGAATCTGTCAAACAATAAGAACACACCATTGCAACGGAAATTTTCTTTTTTGGCAAAATAGTTTTCTGAGGGTGTACAATCTTATTATTATTTACTAAAATCATGAAATAGTCTATTGTGTAATACAATTACTCAGAAGTAGTTTCAATCAATCGAAAATGACGCAATAGTTAAAGAGATATAAGAGTAGGCGGTTTGATAAGTTGAAAACTGAAAAACATATTCCCTTCAGAACACAGAAAATCAAAACAGGTGGTTCAGCTAAGAGTCTTCCTTCGAAATATAGATATCCTATATCAGGTAGCACAATCGTATATTTATGATTTCAAAATAGTGAGAGCTATTCTCAGACATCTGTAATAAAATTGTTTCAAGCCTCATTCATACCTTATACGTTTTGTTCATATAATTTGCATATCCTTCCCTTATTGTCTTGACTGTTGCCATTATTTCCGATTGAAACGACTTTCAGTACTATCTGATATTTATTCATTTGGCTAAACATAATATTTTTACGATGTGCTATCATAGTTCCCACTTCGTTGAGTTTCAGTCACCTGCTATTCCTAGTAGTTATACAAACGTTTCTACGATTTGTGCATTTCATGAATTATTTTTAAAGAATCCAATCAATCTATTTGTCTCGATTTACATTATTACCATCTGATATTATTACATAAATGTGTGTATATTTCTACGAACATACAGCCTGATAACACGTTCATTCTAAAGGGGGAAATTGTTATTCTACGGGAAGTAGAGCAGTTAATTGTCCACCTGACAAACGGGAATATAATGAGTTAACACACTTCGTGGTTCCAATCCACCTAGAAATTGGTTGAAGGGTTCAGCAATTTCTCATCATGTAACTACACAACAGTCTGCGTAATCATACATAACTAACTTATGTGTGTATCCTGAATTCTTTTTGATTTCTGAGTCGTGACTGAATTCTTCACGTTCAAATCTAGTCCCCTAAAATTCAGCTTCGATATTTAGAAACAATACGCTTAGATTGCATGCATAAGGTTGCATGTTTGTTACGTGGAAATGTAGCGTTTGATGATCTTAATGGAATGTGATTGCCCTGTTCATTCAAAGAGACTTGAAAGTTAGGGAAATACCGGGCTTTGGGTGGATGTTTCAGCAGGAATTCACTTCAAAACAGATACATAACAAGTAGGTCTTTGACTTTCTACTGGGTGAATTCGACGGTGAAAATTTCATCCTACCGCATATTTATGAATTTCAGTGACTTTCACATAAAATAATGGTCACTGTTATGGTAATATGTTGAGCAAAATCTTTGTGCTACATAATTTGTATTCATTGGAGACAGTCATACGGAGAAACGTTATAAGAAATCAGATTATTCGAGTAGATATTTACATTTAGTCGCAGAGTCGAGACTTCGCTCTTTTGTCAGCGCTTCATATTCTCAGTACAAAACAAACGTGTAGATCTGATAACAGTGATCGATTAAATTTCATATACTTTTTTCTGCCAGAGACAATATTGATTTTCTTTAGATTTTTCAAAGAAGAAGCTTTTTAAATATTGTCCCCTAAGCTGGAACTGTACACGTCTGCTACTGTAAAAGTATGTCAGAATGTGAACCACAGTGTGTGTCTAGTATTCAAATTTTTATTCTCTAATTTTAGTGGTCAGTGTTGCTGTACAATACCTATTGGTCATATTCAGCAGATTTAAGACTTTCTATAAATGGTAGTGAAGATAAATTGTACTCATATTTGTCCATTTGGATTTAACAGTTATGAAAGTTATTCTGTGCCTGCTTTTCTGCTTGTTCATCATGGTGATTTACACTGAAGGTACCTCAGGTAAGTTCTGATGTTTTTTTGGTTTAATTTCTATATTGTATGAACGAGTTTTTGTATAATAATTCATCTTAATAGCTGAATCTGTTTCATGAATGAACCCTTCGGCGGAAAGAATTCCCCTGTCACTGGTATTTACATGCAAGATTTTCGTATTATGAAAGGTCATGGAGCAATACAATCACGATTCATGAATAACACATAAGTAAACTGACAGAAACAATTAGGAGTGCAGATTAAAATAAATGTTCTGAATGAAGTGCCAAACAGGCATGTTTAAACGTCAACTCCCGCTAAAAGTGTAATGATATTTCACTTACGCACAACATATTTGAATAAGTAATTAAGGCAATAATTTTAGTTTTTGTGCTGTGACATTTCAACTAAATCTAGTATATTTAGGGACAGAAGATCAGTTTTCTTATTAATGGGTGCTCATCAAGGGTAAATCAGTCACAATTTTACTGGAAATTTCTGTGTCATGCTCAATGAAGTGAGGTATATGTGGAAGAAACGGTGTTGCATATATCATCAAAAACGAATCTCGTATTGACTATTGTTAACTGAGATCAGTTATGTTATCATTATTAACTGTATAATGATCCCATTAGTGTATTGGAAATACAACTTTAAGATGTCTTTGTATAGGATGGTTTCACAACATTAAAGTCCATCGCTGACTTTTCATTAACGAGTCGTTTACGGTGACTTTTGTTTGACAAAGATATTTTGGTATATTTATATGATTTATGTGACTAAGATACGTTGACTGGTACACATCACATGATGAGCTACAACATCACATTGTGTTAATAACAGCAACTTTTTCAAGGACATAAAACTTTGTTCTGAACCTTTTTCAGGGAAGAAAGACGAAGGTATTTAATGTTATTCAATTTACACTGAGCGTTTTAATTTGGTTGAATAGAAATAACTTGAAGCTTTTTGTTCTAGAGTTCATTTCTAAAAAGCTGCCTGAATCGGTTTCAGTGTTGCTTGTGCTTAACTGAAATGGCATTGAATATATTAGGAATTTCCATCCTGGTCGTTATTGTTTAGGACACATCAGCCTGAAGTGATGAGTATTTGGGTGGTGATGGTTCTTCATTCAGTGCTTTAATTTAACCGTGAAGAATTCTAGACCACTTTGTTCGCAGTTGAACTGTAAGATCTGTCAGTAAGAAGCTGTAGCATATGCAACAGTGCCATAAAAAAATTAGCCTCATTTTGTTAATATCCCATGAGTCCCAATCGACATAAAACTAGTCAAGTCATTTTTTACTGTTTTTAGGGTTTATGACTTTTCATCATTTGTTGAATGAAAGTAAAATATGGTGTACTTAGCGAAAATTATACA
The DNA here is from genome assembly GCA_944472155.2 of Trichobilharzia szidati. Lineage (NCBI taxonomy): Eukaryota > Metazoa > Platyhelminthes > Trematoda > Strigeidida > Schistosomatidae > Trichobilharzia > Trichobilharzia szidati. The sequence goes on along the minus strand of OX235277.1, from coordinate 22,290,752 downwards.
TTTCTAACATTCTCAGATATATGTTTATACGGTTGTCCTAATGGAGCGAGTAGTCGAACCAAAGTCAAATTTCATTGGCAATTACAAACAGCTACTTCCTCAATCAGGCGTTTTCAGTTTCAAGTAACCATCTTTTACAGTGAGCACCCTGATGAACCTTTTTGTTGTCTCTTTTCAAACCCTGTTACTTGCCGTTCATATTGTGAATGTGGGACAGGAGTTTCTCTCTTTGTTAATCTTCACTTGCGTGCACTTATAAATTCTAATCTAAGTATAATCGATCTGTTCTTATAAGTAACTCATATAAGAAAATTAGGCCCATCAATTTTATCCGCTATAATTAAGCCTGAACGAAAAATTACTTGCGCTTTGTCTTGGTGTATTGACAAACTATCAAGAAGAAAAAGGGTTGTTTGGCATAGCATTCACGCTCTTTAGCTTAACTCATCTATTTATTTTCCATTATAAGGGGCCGGTAAATCTGTGAAAACCGTGAAACTAACAAGATCTTTCGAAGTCTTATCAGTCAGACGTATTTTCCTCCGTATTAGTTTGTTTATTATGTGTAACACACAGTGAAACAGTATTATTTACTGGATGACGTTTCGAACAAAATTTGTTGTTCATAATCATATCAGTTATAATCACACGAATTCAAAACTTGAGTTTTAAAGATTTTTGCCCTCTCTTATTTGTCGTAGGGGTAGTAGAGTTTCTCAGATATCTGGGTGGACAGGTGTTGAAACATTTCTGTTACGTGTATTTCCAGTTGATTTGACAAACAAAGCCTCTGTTATCAATCTCTCCCTACACCCTGTGACATTAAATTTGAAAACTACCATCCAATTCCATCCTATTGTGTGGTTGTGTGTAACTGCATGTAGTGCTATAGCTGAACTTTTCTCTAGATTTCTTATCTTATTCAGGTCAACCAATCTAGATTTTGCTAGGTTTTTATGTTCAACCAGTCTGAATGCCCCTGTTCTACTAGTTTGACCTATGTATTTGACCTGACAATCATTGCAGGGTATTAGATAAACTAAATTGTTTTGTTTTAAAAGCTACACAGGATTCTTTAATCGACAAAGCTTGTTTCAAATTGAGTTTGTGGGTTTGAATGCCACTTTTATTCCTGCCTTGTTAAGAATTCTGCGTAAGGTTTCCGAGGTCACTTCCTTGTATGGAATTACTACTGATGATTTAGAATGCTCACTGTTGATGTTGTCTTGGGCCCATTTGACTTTCATGTCTTCATTAATATTGTTATTATTATTATCACTATCACTACTATGATTCTTTATTTTATTTTTACATTTCCCTAAATATTTCTTGACAAATGTATCAGGGTATTTATTAGGTTCCAAACCTTCTCTTATATGTTTCACTTCCTGCCTTGGATTTTCCTTGACAATACATGGTTTTTGTACTCTGTCACTTCAACATTTCACCAACCCTATTTTTACTGACATAGGATGGGAAGTCCAAATATGGGTTTGAATGTGTGGGTTTCCTGTAAACACTAGTGTTTAGCTTCCCGTCTTCTTCCCCTTTTACACTGCAATCTAACATTGGCAGTTCTCCTTCCTGACTTTCCAATTCATAAATGATAACAAAAAACAGATATGGAATCACTTACTACCACAGCGCCCAAGTCTTACACATATATTAGTATTTTTCTTTGCTTTTTCTGTGTTTTCGTCAGGTGAAATCAATATTGCCTTGTGTATATATTTGCTCGTGCACGCGCTCTATCCAATCTTCAAACCAATGAATGCGCAGAAGTTCGCTAAGTCCTCCATTCTCATTGATTTCGTCGAAAGCCTCTTGACCTATTATGAATCATTTCCCTGTATGTCTGCCCTCATTTAAGTATTCATACCATCTATTCGAATTTCGATCATGGCATTAGGAATGTTATCCAGTTGACTAAAGAAATCTTATTCTTTCTCATCTTTTGTTACTTGTTAATATTCACATAGCAGTGGACAGTTATAACTTTCATTCTTTTTTGAGCCGAATACTAAAGTCATTATCCTGAAGGAGATTGGTTCCCACGGCAGAAACTCCTTGGGCTCTGTTAGCGAAATGATGACAGCCACTTTGTCACTATGCTCACGTTTGTCATCTGGGTGACTACAGTTGACAGCTGACAAAGCGGTTTAACATTTCAAGGGCTCAATTCAGAATGTTCCCGAAGATTCCTGAATCTTTTTCCTGCTATTCCAACGGCTGTTTTTAATCCTTCACGTTCCCAGTGCAACATAGGGCTTCAAGCTAGAGGCTTGAAGTTTCTGTAGCAGTGTTTAATTTTTCAGGATACGGCTGCTAGCCCCATGCTCAACCTTTCCTCTTCACCAGCATTATTTCTGGCTTAGCGAGGCAAAGGAGTGCGCTGGCCGGGGGTCAAACCTCTCACCATGTGCATGGTCGGCAAGCGTCCTAACCGCTATGCCACCGGCCACAACGGCTTTTTTGCCATCATATAATGCGCGAAAATCCCTACCATCTTCACAGTATTCGCTTTCATCGAAAGGACGATTATCGGTATGGCTGGCGGCCCAAGAGAGTTTAGTAGCCGAAAGCCTAAAATCTCTCCAACTCAAGTGAAGAATACTTTTGATCCTTATATGTTCCTTGTGCTGTGAAGTTTCTGTAGAGGCTGGGTTGTTGTTTCGGCTAGCCCAACGCCCAGTCGTCCCTCTCTGACTGGAATTTATATTGACTAATGAATTGGATGGGGATTATTAAGAACAGTAATTATGTTGAAATTCCCCACAGTGATTGTATTGAAATATATCTACTTATTCGTTAAGGTATATTAGCTCCATTCCGACTGAACAGAACTTGCTATTTTTCCGAGCTCACTGTTAGTAAACGCCAAATACATCAGTGATTTCCCACCAATCGAAGACAGCTTCTCAGATTGCCTCATCGTCAAATAATTGTACAGCGACTTTACATTAGTGGAAAGGGCTTTATAAAGAGTGTCAGTATGGCCATTTTGTTAATGTGAAATAATTTTCAAGTAAAATTTAACTTGCCAAACTGGTGCTTCATCAAATAAGGTGAGACAAAAAAGAATTTTAATGAAAGTATTCCTAATTTTCGTTTGAGACGGTATAATTTAGGCGATGAAGCTGCTCTACGAATACGAAAAGAGAAGAGTTGGTTCACCAATTTTAAAATCTGGAGGTATTTAAATATATTTCATTCATTCTCACTCATTTTGAAAAAAAAATCTCAGGCTACCATGAAGCTATTATGCTCCGCAAAAGAGGAGAAGTATTTGTAACCATTTCTCGGTATGAAATTTTCCTATTTTTTTATACATCTTCATCATAATAGCTGATTTCATCTTGGTGACAGTATAAGAGAAGTATCTGCATGATGGTTTTAACATTAGTAAATAATGCACAAAGAACTTCGTAGTTCCATTAGATTTTCTGTTTCATTTCCATAAACAAAATTGAATGACATTCAGATTGCGTCTTTACAGTTTGAAGCGCTGTTAATAAATACAGTTTCCTACATAGTGTAGTGTGAAAAGAAAATAGTGAAACCAAAGTGTAGCTTCACAAAATACAAACGAGAAGGATTCACTTTATTTTAAATGTTTCTGATTTTCTTTTGAAAAAGTATAATTAAAGTAACTTCAATGATCTTTTTATACTAGATAAGAAGAGTAAGTCCACTAATTTGAATAAATCGAGAGGTATGTTAATGTATTTCATACTTTCTTATTCACTTTGGAAATGTGACTCCTAGTCTAGCCTCAATCCATTATTTGAAAAGATGAGAAAAAAATACCATTATTTGCAACTGTATATTTTATTTTTTAAGTTTTATACACCTTAATCAACACATCATCGGAATTCACCTAAGCAACAAAATAAGGGATGTCCGTGTTTGATGTTTTTTCATCAGTAGATAATGGACATGGAACATGAAAGTTCTGATAAATATTCTGTTCTTTTGTCGTAATCGAAAGTAAAGTCTTTCAGGTGGTGTCTTCTTAGTTTACATCACTCACATTAAATGAAGCTTCCTTCATAATATTGTGTGAATACAAAATCGTTAGGGAGCCTTTAAGTGCAGCAACATAGATAAGTGCAGTTATAATTTTGAATACACTTGTAGAATAGTCTACATATTAATCTGTCTGCGACCATTGTAGCAGTCTAGCCTGTAGCGAAATCACTTGCATAGCACCATAAATAATGTAAGGTCAAGGTGAATCTATCAAAATGAATGAGCACAACGTTAAGCAAATAAATGACGCGACCGCCGGTAGATGCCGAAGGTGTTTAAAGTTTAATGTTAACGACGACACATTTGACGAAGTGAATAGGTAAATTAACGCTTCTCTTTTTCACAGGTTACACAAACTGATTTCGTCGAAGTCAGTAGGTCAGCCACAAAAAGATGATTACTACCAAACTTTATCCTCAGAATGTTCCAAATACTTTATTCTAGGTTAATGAAGCGCCTGTGAGGTTTGGGACAAAAACCAAGGTACACACGAAAACTCAGCAGAATAACATCATCACGACTGCTTCCTAATGCTTTCGCCTCAAACGCTTTAGTCAGTAAGGTTTATAGTAAATCATTGTTCATGCCAAAAGAGGCAAATGCATTACAGTCTGAATGACCTGGCTAGATCACTGACATTTCAGTACACAATTTATAGAGTGTCCTCTCATTCCGTTGTCTCTGACAAAGTCCTGGCATTTCTGTGCAATTTCATTTCCTTGGCAGCCTAGATAGCCTTCTAAGCTTTGTACATTGTACGGAAAATTCCATTTCATCATGCTTAGTTTTCTTTTTATCAAAACAAGGCCTATCTTGTGACTGACTTCCTAAATGTTTCCAGCAACCCATTTCATTCTGTTCCCATGTTCAAGGCAAAAAAATAACTTCGCTGTTTATATTCTTTATGTGTCATCAAGTTTCCTTGTTATTCACCTGGTTTTCTCAGGTGGAGTTGATTTTTTCACGTCCAAGCCTCTTTCTCTTCTCGCAGTTAAGGCTTCATTAACAGCAGTTAATACGGTGACATCAACCGGGTTAATAGTATTGAAATATGTGTCAGTTATTGTTTGAAGACATTGGCTCATTTTGCAATGCACAGAACTGATTATTCGGTGTCTTACACCTGCGTTGAACCCACAGGATATCAATGGTATTTTGCCGACTCAAGTCAGTCTCTGAGACAGTCTCACCGCGAAGTAATTTTATTGTTAGTTTATATCAGAGGAATTGGTATTGGAAACAGCATCAACGTAGTCCTTAAGGTAATGTGAACTAGTTTTTAGGTAAAATATTGATGACTGAAACAAAGCTACTTCAAATAGAACCACTAAAATTCATTTTAGTAAAAATGCTCCTGATCTTCAATCAAAATTGATTAACTTAAGTATTGGAAATGATATTCTCATACTGTTTGAGGCGAGTAAGTGCACAGACCCAAAAATATGGAAGTTTATGGGCAAATCTCATCATTTCTCACACGTAATGGAAAAGTGACTCCTAGTCTTCCCTTGAATCTATGTTTTCAGAAGAAAGATACGTATTTATCAACATTATTCGCTGACAGGTATTCAACTTCACAACCAAAGATAACACAATGCCCATGAGTTGTTGGGGCGGCATTTCCACACAGACAAAACACTTTCTTCATTTGAAAACATTAGTTGGTTGAAAATGAAGGTTCTCAACATACATGTGTTTTTCATAATGAGCTTAGTATTTCTGTGCTCAAGTGACTGAGGAGAGAATGGAACACTTCAGTACCTAAACTTCCTCGGAGTCTGTTTATTCGATAGGACAACAAGTGATGGTGTACAGAATGAAAAACTACGTTGTATTTTATATCAAAACGTTAATGTTTTCCAGAATCGCCGTCTGACGCTTTTTCTGACACTTCATTTGTGACAAAAGTTCTAGTTTTTCATTGAAGACTTAGGCAATGTAGTAAAATGAATAGGCTTCCATGGTGAATTCAGTGGAGTTTAGTGTTTTCAACAGGAAGGGAATATAAATTTTCGATGGCTTCCAATCAAGTATCACTCTTGTGACATTTGTTGTTAAATGACAATAGACTATGCAATTTGAAATGATCATAATAATTTGCTTTATTCCGAAGAGTACTTATGTCGGGTTGTGAAATTTCAGCATCTGGTACAATATTGCATCCAATTTTATCGAATAACATTAATAACAGTTATACAGATCACATTACTGGATTGTTAATTGTGGTTCTTACAAGGACTGAATGGCTCATAATTTCATTCGTACATCCGAATGTACATATTTCGTACATCCAAGAAACACTGAATCATATGTTCAGTCACTTTATCAGAATCTTTTAGCACTGATGACATTTCTACTGTAGCTTCGAAGTAATATTAAGAATCATATCTGAGTTGCTCATGGATAATTCATGTGCCATCACAAAGTCGAAATTCCTATTCATTTTTAGGTCTCGATGAGTAATACTTCCAAAAGTTGAAATGTTCAAAAATGTATATGATGATGTCACAGTGTCTGTCTATTGAGATATATTTACATAGACTCAATATTTGCAGTATTGGAATATTCACGAATAATATCTGTATTCGATGATCATATCAACAACAACAATAACAATAATCGCTTCATTCTGAACAGTGTTCATATGCTGTACAGAATTTTCATCTGAAATTATTGAATAATGGTTTCTTTTCTATCATGGTTTCTATCATCTTCAAGCGAGATAGCATAGGTAAAACCATAAATTTAAGAAGAAAATTATGATGTATTCTGAAGTGCTATGAAGCCACCGAAATTATTATCTTTAGATTGGATACTAGTAATTTCGTACATACAATTTTATTTTCATACTGACAAATTTTAGTGTGTGAAGGTGAGCATGACAAACAGTTCTGAATTTACAACTTAATCATATACTGATTTTCAAATGTTGGTCTCAGTATGAATCTATACGATCCATGGATAAGTCAGCTTTAAGAAGCCACAGATATACATTCATGCTGTTCCACCAGAATCGAGGACTTGTTCGTGAAATGGTCTTCTGTCTAAAGTTTCAATGAAACCATTTCCTAAACTGTGATGTGCAGTCACTTTGTGGTGTATCCATTCAAGAGAATTTCGTAATTCAGCCTATCGTGCATACCTGTTGCCTATATTCAGCTGTTCACACTGAAATTATATACAAGACAGAATGAAGATAAATACGCCCAAAGCATGTAACAGGAAACTACCACAGCATGAAATGCAGCAAAGTAAAAGTCAGATAAATTCAGAAGCATGTATTAGGGGATGCCCCTCCTTGATGTATAAAGCGTAATGTAACTCAATGAGATATTTTGTGTTTACACAGAAGCAGTAGGTAAGTTGAAATGGAAACAGCAATTTCTTTTCACAGTTTCAATAAACATGGTCATTCCAACCATGATTACGCAGACATTATGGCGTTGGGATAAGAAATCCTTAATTTACTGTGAGAAATCAGAGTTATGCTTTTACCAGTATCATGATCGATTCATGTATCATAGCAGATAATATCTTTAATGTATCCACTTAACATCCTTTAAACGGCACTTTTCAATTTCTAATTCATTTATGAATTCATCAATGGATCAAAACTCATTTGTATTTCATTATTATAAGCAAATCATCGGAGAGTTAAATAGTCTGTGGAATGATCAAACATATCTTCAGCAACAAAGAAGATTTGTGGCCTAATCGGATGACCTTTTTGGTTTCACTGCCTTCTGCGCTTTCATATCATATCAGTTCGATGGGTAGATAATTACTGTTGATTTCTTTTATTAAATCGATACAACTAATCCAAATGATCAATTAAAATATATGTTCAGTTACGTATAATACATGAGAAACACAGGATCAATCTTAACCACAGTAATACATTGTACATGAAACAATGAAATATTATGTGCAAACCTCAAATGTTGAGGTGCCTGTGGCTTAAGTATATGAAATGCACAGTTACTTTGTGTCAATATGAGAAAACAAAATAATCAACGTTCGACACACTAAGGTACAGAGTCGATCGCAAGTGAAATAGTAGTAGTATTACTAAGCAAAGAATTAAGACAGATTTTATTCACATATGGACATGAATATTAGCTGCTAAGTGGAAACTCAGTAGAAACAGAAAAACGCAGATGAAATCGTGGATGTTTGTGAAAATTTATTTTATCCTCAAGTATTTAAAAAATGAGAATGACATTAACATTCAAAGCAAAATTTTGATGATCTTCAATCTGCCACTTTGGATATAATCTTCAACACAAAGAATATTCGTCACATGTGATAATGCATCATTGGCGATGCGACCTGTCTCAGTTCTGTACAACTCGTTACTCATACCAATCAACTCATCAGTCAAGTGTTACTTGAAAGTATTCCCCACATAAATGTTGTTAAATATTAGGAACGCCCAACTTCACCTTACACATGGTTTTGTATGAAGACCATGAATAACTTCAAATTTGTCTTTCATGATATTTATTATAACGGTCTTATTTTTAGAGAAAGCAAGTAAGGAGGATTGTGGAATAAGAACTTCATTTCAAATTCCATCCATTAACACAGTGAAATGTTTTATTATATGAAAAATATTCTTTTCTACTTATTTGTTCTCGAATGTTGCTGAAAATTTAGTTACCCTTTCAAGGTACCCTCCGCAACTTAAACAGAGTTAGACATATTTAACTGTGCCGTAAAATTCCAAATGATGTGAACGGCACTGTGTAAAACTACTGATTACCCTAAAATTGAGAGTGGATCAGATATTTCGCATAAACAGAACATTGTTTCCAAAACCAGTACAGTTCCAAGTAAATTAGGCCATATCCGTAGTCTTCACTTTGATGACCGAACTTTTCGATCGGAACAGAAATGAAACTAAGAAGTTCCATTAATCATATCTTATGAAATTCATAGTATAAGAATAATTGTAAGGTTGAAAATTAATAGATATAAATTTTCGATTTAGAAAAAAGCCACATTTGCAGTATAAAATGATATCATTCTATTTCACATGTTCTCATCATAGGTTCTGATGGTTCTAAAAGGTTCTTTAGAAACTGTTCTAGCCGGCATTGTTTTCTGCATGATAATCTGTACGCGGAGATTAATAAGGACATTACACAACACAGCCAGGAAGCTTTGTTCGCTAAACAATTTGAAGGGAAAATTAGGTTTCATTGCGAAATGCTTAGGAGAAAATAGATACCAAAAGGGATTTCCACAAAAGTATAGCAGAGAAAAGGTGAGAAATAAAAACTCCCAGTTGTAGAAAAGAAGAATGTGTTTATTTATCTCCTATTCAAAGGGGATGCACTGCCACAAAAGACTGGCAAAATAATGAAAGATGCAGCTAAATTCATATCATTATACATTCCTATTTCTTCTATAAGCCAGTCAAAACTGGATAAATAGCCTGCTGATTTCATCTTCAAACGGGTTTACGAAATTACGTGCACTAGCGGGAGCGAGGACATTAAAAGGAGAGAAAGAATAGCTTCTATCCGGTTTTCTGAGCATATTCCATGAAACCTGTGCCTGAAATGAAGCAGATATTCCCAGAGTGTAATTACCAGACATAATTTTGATAATGGTCATTTCGTAGGCATTCCTAAGTTCTTCAAAATATTGAATAGACAAAGGACGGCAAATTTACGACGATTTGCCGAAGCGATCACAGTCGAACGATTCAAACCAGACTTATGCATACGGAAATTATTATTATTATTGTTCCCTTGGGTTCCTAGTGGAACATAGGGCTTCAACTGCACGTCTCCACTTGCTTCTGTCTTGTGCTGTACTTTTCACTTGCGTCCATGTTATTCCATACTGTTTCATCTCCTCCTCACACGATCTCCTCCATGTCACCCTTGGACGACCCACTCGCCGCTTCCCTTTCGGGTTCCACTCGAGGGCTTGACGCGCGATGTCACTCAACGGCCTCCTCAGCGAGTGTCCAATCCATCTCCACTTCCTCCTGCATATTTGTTGGGCGATCGGTTCCTGTTTCGTTTGTTCCCATAGCTTCTTGTTTGTGATTCTTTCTGGCCATCTAATCTTCAGTATGGAGCGAAGACAGTTGTTGATAAAGGTCTGCAACCTGTTGAAAATATTCTTGGTGACTCGCCAAGTTTCTGATCCGTAAAGCAAAATTGACTTCACGTTTGTATTGAAAATCCGAATTTTGTTGTTGATGGTGAGTGACGAAGATTTCCAGATTGGTTTCAGGTTGATGAATGTGTTTCTCGCCTTCCCGATTCTCGATTTGACATCTTCGTCCGTTCCTCCTGTATTTGAGACAATGCTCCCTAGATAAGTGAATGAAGTGACCTCTTTCAAATCCCTCCCGTTGATGGTGATTGGCGCTGGATGTTACTGCTGCTGTTGTTGTTGTTGGTTGGTTATTTTCATAACCTCCGTCTTGTCTATGTTCACCTGGAGTCCTGTCTTTGCTGCTTCTTCGACCAGTTTGTCGGTTTTCGCTTGTAAGTCTTCGATCTTGTGTGACATCAAATATAAATCATCCACGCGCGAAATCCAGGTCTTCTAGGTTCTTCACGTCGGTCCAGGATATCCCTGTCTTCTCGTTTCCCACTGTCTGACGCATAATCCAGTCCACCACAATTAGGAATATCATTGGTGATAATAAGCACCCTTGTCTGACTCCTGTGTTTACTCCAAACGCTTCGCTGAGTTTTCCGTTGTGGATCACTTGACATGTGCCGTTGTCGTACAGTTGTTGAATGAGGTTGATGAATATTTGGGGTACGCCGTAGTACTCGAGTAGTTTCCAAATTACTTCGCGGTCAACGCTGTCGAAGGCCTTCTCAAAGTCTATGAAGTTGAGGTAGAGGTTTGATTGCCATTCCATGCTTTGTTCGATGATGATGCGTAGAGTTGCAATTTGGTCAGAACATGATTTGCCTTTCCTGAATCCAGCTTGTTCTGGTCGGAGTTCTGTATCCAGCGCGTCCTTGATTCTCTCTAGGATGATGCGACTCAAGATTTTACTTGGCGTCGACAGGAGCATGATTCCTCGCCAGTTCTTGCAGAGTCCCAGGTCGCCCTTCTTTGGTAGTTTCACGAGGTAACCTTTCCTCCAGTCAGTAGGCACCTTTCCCTCTTTCCAGATCTTTTGCAATAATGGAGTCAGCATATCTGCCGTCGTTTCTGGGTCCGCTTTCAGTGCTTCCGGGGGTATTCCATCTGGCCCAGCTGCTTTTCCAGCTTTCAGAAGCTTGATTGCATTCATGACTTCAGTTTTCGTTGGAGGGTTGGTGTCAACTTGCAGTTGTGTACGTGCTGTTGTTGGTATTGCTGGACGGTCTGCAGGTGGTGGTCGGTTCAAGAGTCCTTTGAAGTGGTCCGCCCATTGTTTAATCTGTCTTTCTTCTTTGGTTATTGGGTTCCCTTGGCTGTCTTTTATAGGTTTCACTTGTGTTGATCTCTTCCCGGATAGAGACTTGGTTATCTGATATAGTGTCCTCAGGTCCCTTTTGCCTGCTGCCTTCTCAGCTTCAGTAGCCAGGTTGTCGAAGAATTGTCTTTTGTCCTTCCTGGCACTCTTCTTCACTTCTTTTTCCAGTGCTGTGTAAGTTGAGTTCAGCGTCTCTTACTCTTGTCCATCTTTGCATTGAATCATTTTTTCTTTCACCTTTCTCCTCTCCTCTATTAGTTTCCAAGTGTCTGTTGAGAGCCATTCCTTGTCTTGTTTCTTCTTTCTTCCTAAAACCGTTGAGCACGTTTCGTTGAAAATTACCTTCAGAGAGTTCCAATGGTCTTCCACGGATGATTCCTCGGTGGTGCTACGTAGTGTTTCCTGCTTTGCTCTGACAGTTGCAGTGAAAGTGTCCTTTGTGGTTGTGTCTTTCAGTTTTTGCGTGTTGAACTTGCATTGTGGCCTATCCCCAGGTATCCTCGAGGCTTTCAGCTTCACCTTGAATGTTCCTTGTACTAGATAGTGGTCTGAACCCACATCTGCTCCTCTCCTAGATCTTGTGTCCAGTAGGCTCCGTCTCCACTTCCTTGAGATTGAAATGAAGTCTATCTGGTTTTTGGTGTGTCCATCTGGTGAAATCCATGTTGCCTCGTGTATATCCCTGTTTTTGAACACACTGCCACCAATCACCAAATCATTGAAGGCGCAGAAGTCTGAGAAGAGTTCACCATTTTCGTTCATTTCACCGAGGGCCTCACGACCCATGGTGAGTTCTCTTCCTGTATTGTCTCCTCCCAGTTTCGCATTCATGTCGCCCATCAGGATTTTGATATCGCTCTTTGGGACGTTGTCCATTACTGTTTGTAGTTGACTGTAGAAGTCCTTCTTCTTCTCATGTTCTGAGGCGTTTGTAGGCGCGTAGCACTGAATGATTGTAACCTTTTTTCCTTTTGAGTTGAACCTGGCTGTCATTATCCTGGAGGAGATTGGTTCCCACTGCATGAGGGCTTTAGCCGCTGTTGGTGACATCATGATGGCTACTCCCTCGGTGTGCTCGTGATCGTCCTCTGGGTGACCGGAGTAGATTATTGTCTCTCCAGTTGACAGTTGGCTCCTTCCACATCCGTTCCATCTGCTCTCGCAGATTCCCAACACTTCGATTTTATACCTCCTCATTTCTGCGGCTACCTGAGCAGCCTTCCCAGCTTCGTACATTGTACGAACATTCCACGTCCCCATCCTTATTTTCGCCTTCATCGAAAGAAGGCACATCGGCTGACTGGCTTCCCGAAGGCTTTCACCAGCCCGCGTCATTTCACTTCCCCGATTCCAGCGAAAAATAAGGTCACTATTTGTAATTTTAGAATTTTGAATATATTTGTGCGTTGAAGTTTTAGTAGCAATTTGGTTAAGTTTTGGGGGTGGAGTTGCTAGCACCACGCCCCAACCCTCCCTCTTTATCCGGGCTTGGGACCGGCTAGAATACTAGTGACCTAGTAATCTAGGCGAGGTTATGCATACGGAAATAGGGTGTGATTATTATCTCACTCCCTTGGTAGCTGAATTTTGATTTTGATTGCAGTAATTAGTCATCTAGTTTGGTGATCTTAACTCCTTGAGCAAATCTCAATGTTTTAAACTGTCATGGATTTTGAATTGGTGGATGATGACTAGCAGTGGAATCCAGGAAGCGCATTTTGTCATATATGGGACTCGTCATCTGGATGTACCTGCATTCTCCAGTGGGTGTTGATGTTCCAACCGAGTTTCGTACTCATTATCTACAGTTCCAAACGTCAATGGGTTATCCACTAGAGCACTCAGGCCACGGTAGCCATGAGAGGTTTTGTTTATCGAGTTGTTATGTGAACCTACAAGCTAACACTCTTTGTAAATTTCTTCTGTTTTCTGTCTTACCCCTCCCTCGTCTTTTCTATTTTGAAAACGTATAAACTGATGATGAAATCTTAAACTGACAATTGTATTGCTTACACCGAAATCTATCAAGGGAACCAAATGTATGACATATAGAAATTTCAATGCAATCCATGGTAATCATGTACAGTAAGCTGAATGTTGGCATAAGTATAATCTGAAAGAAGCATAGGTGTCAACGAAATCAATATTTCAAAGACAATTAGACTAACTGTTACACGAATAAATAATCCAACGTTTAGACAGAATTCTGAGCGGGTAGTGAATGATAGCCTGACATAATGGAAATTTCATGATATCGTTTCATTTTCCACAGAAACAAATCACAAACCTGCATAAATTGGGATGTGTCTATCACCAAGTGCTGTGAAATTTATCAGAAAATATAATCTTGCTGAGAAATACGTTTAAAACATGTCAACGTATACACTTGATTGTCCTCACCACTTTAGTGAAAGGGGGTGAGACGCGTTTTGCTTCATCTTTTTGTTCCATTGAAATAATTTAAAGATTCTCATTTAATAAATAAAGGTTATTAATACAATCATCAATACCTCAAGTATTTTAATCAATATTTTCGAGACTTTTTGAATTAATACACACCTTGTTGGTGACTGCAGTATCTTTACATTGAGATGTTTCTTCTATTGCCTTATTTACAATGCAAGCTTTAGTGAGATCTCTTGTATTCTCCTTTGAAACCACTTTTATTATTCTACGATGATTTTGAACAGATTAACCGAAGTTAACTCGAGATGGTCTGCTGAGTCTTTCAAATTTTAAACTTTGTTTCATGAGTTATATATTCGGTGCAGTCTTGCTGACGATAATTTTCTAGAAAACCAGTTCTTAATTGTTACTCGTAACGAAGTTATTAAATAATATATTGATAGCTCTCAGGGAAGGACTTTTATCTATTCAGAGGTATTTTAGGCCTCAACTCATGAAGTAGAAAAATAAAAATCCAAGATATTTAATTGAACTCAGAGTCACCCTTATTCGTTATGGAATTCAAATTATTGTTTGCATAAATTTTGGGTTTGAAGCGAGAAACGGTATGTTCATTGCATTTTAATATCGTGTATACAGTACACATTTATTATATCACACGTGTTCGCCTTTAGGAAATGAATAGATTTCAGCCTTATGGAATACTGTTGGAAATATTTTTTGTACAAAATGATGAAGAGTCGAAAGTTATATTAAATGAATTCTGCTCCTCAATTTCATCTGCGTTATATATGTCATCAGGAAATATGTGAAACATTGCACTATTCTCTTGAATGGTAGTTACTTTATCAGTGTTAATGTCTCTGTATGATAATATGATCACAGATTCCTTATGTGTTGCAGCTATTCGAATGTGATATAGATGTCAAAGAATCTCTTCAAGGTTTCTACATCAACCATGCTGACGATAACTGTCTAAAAACAACTTCTTGATGAATATCCCTGTCGAAATGAGAACAGAGGGAGCACCAATTTGTGAAGTCTCATAAATTTCAATTTATAAATTCTGCTGAACATTTATTGCCTTTTCTACGCTGATTAGAGGCTCAAAAATAAACACGTCTCACCTTCCTTAATTTTTATTACTGCTGTAATAGCTGACCTAAAGGGTAATGTGTTTATAGTCTACTTTCTATTTGTCTGTTTGTATTTCAACATGAATGCTTTATTTCGTATCCAATGTATTTTTGAGTAGTTGTGTTTCGCACTCGAAAAAATAGTATATCAGAAGCAGTTATGTGAGCTGAATTCTGAGTGCGACAGTTTCATGTTCTCTCGAATTATTCCAGCGTATAATGTTATTTGTTCGTCCTCTCACTTTGTCGTTTCAGCATTCTGGTTCCCACGAGTAGCTGAAGGGTTACGGTTGTTGAAGATATCCATCTGCAAATGAAGCACTTCACCAGAAACAAAGCATTGGTTTCCTCTGTTCCATAGTTACAAACAGTATATTTTTGATATAGCTTTGAGATTTTAGCACTGAGTTATCTGCATTTCTGTTCGCCTATGCTGAAATGATGTGATTTTTACTTTCAATTTACATTTGCCTTACAAATCAGACATGCTTATTCATGACAAACAGCCCTGGTTTGAATCTTCGAATCACCAATTCTTCACTCATTCTCAGATATCTTGATGTCACTTCCACCCAGTGGTAACGTCAGATAACTCGAAAGCAATTGGTTATCCTGAGTTCGCAGTTTGTTGCGTCTTCGAATGATAGACACTTACTCGTTACCTGTTCATCGGACAATCTAAGTAGTGCACACCTGCAGCGTGGCGAATCTGTTTGAATCATTGCGAGAAGGTGAAGTGACATACACGCTGGCTAAAATGTTTCATTCCAGAGGATGTTATTCGTTGACTGGCAGAATATTATGTTCCACTAAGGCATTTTGAAAACTTAATTCCGAATTTCGTTCTTCTCAGCTTATTGTGCATTTAGGGCAACAGAGGCTTGGGTGCATATTTCCTGGTGTCTCCAGCAAAGTGAATTTATGAGAAACCACCTTTTGGCCAAGGGCTGCAGATCGGGAAATAAATGAATCATCACTTCCATGTGAGCATAACTCCTCTGTGAGTTGTCACTTAATTTTACTGGTGAAACGTCAGTGGAATCAGACTCTGAGTATGGTTCTGCCTTTTGAGTAAAGTTGGCATTTGACTGAGAATTACTGGAAGTTCGCTCTGAATGGAGGCCATTGCTTGCTATTGGCGAAATAATTTGTTCAAGGCTTGCTGTGCACTAGTTACGCTATACCACCGATTCGCCTAAATATGGTATTCTGTAATGTGAATGCATATATGTCTTCAGTGAGGGGGTGAATGACGTCTAGCTTGACCATTCCTCCACACAAACGCAATAGCATTCCTGACTAAATGGGTGGAACCAAATGGATGTTCTGAGGTTTGAGTCGATAATTTCTCTTTTACTGTTTTGAATTCCTCTACCAGGCACACAGTGACTGAATGATATAGTGAATTATTTCATGTTCCATATCGAACAGAGTGCCATTCGGTTTTAGTGCAGTTTAGGTAAGCCATATCTGAACGAGATTTTGGAAGCAAACCGAGTACTTGAATACACTGGCAGACGTTTCACATGTTGAACTGTGAACTTCAAATAAAACCCATGTGAAAGTCTGACTAATGTTTGTTTTTCTTCCCTTTTTAGATTATTGTGAGTTCACATATCTGCGATTGTGGTGACAAATGTATGTGTGACTAATATGACGTGACATAAATACGTTTGCCAACGGCCGAAGAGAAATTTCAAATTGTTAACCAATACCTCCTGTTTCGCCGGTAAATCAGAGCTGAGGTGTCCCTGATATCTGAAAGTGACAGCGGAACTCAATATGCATCATGATTGTAGTAGAGATCAGTGTATTTGTGAGTGATTATTTTATTGTTGCGACGGTGTGCACTGGCATTACAGCAATTGATCAACACTCACAAATAGAGCGGATTGAGCATCCATCTTAACACTATGTCACATTTTAAGGTGCACATTCGAACTCTGCAAGTTATCATCATCATCATCATCACTACATTACTAGACCACTGAAGACATATTCGTAGAACTGAGTATCTTCTGCACAAACGCGTAATTCTGGAAATGAGATATCTAACTGGTTTTTGCAGCCTTGAATAATATTGTTCGTCTGATCAATTTTTGGTGATTGTGTGAAACAGGGTTTCACATTCCAGCTTCAGTTTCAGTATCACCAGGCTATTCCGAAGTTCCTTCCTCTTGCATTTTACAGTAGAAGTTGGCGCTAAATGTGAAAGAGTTTCTTAACACGCAGTCCTCGCAACGGCTTTTAAGTGATTTGATTTCATGTATATGAGTGATCGAAGCCTTTTTTCATCAATTTTTCAAATTATCTCTTAAGCTTACATTTTCCGTCATAATCAACCTTACGTTTGTATGTTATTGTTGAGTATAAGTTTATTTCACCTAAGAATGTCATGCTTTTTTATTGGAAAAACAATATATTGCACTACTTCAAATTATTGTAAAGTGAATTTAAAATTAAATATTATTAAAGAGGATAGACAAATGTGGGTTTCTTTTAAAATGTTCTTAATTTGATACTTGAATTGGATTATCAAATTACCGTAAATGATATTTTCATCTTAGTTGAGACGGGTAAGTGCACCTATTTAAATATCTGGAATTTCACGGACATATTTCACCGTTTCACACGAATTACGGAAATGTGATTTCTAGCCCTCCACCAAAGCGCTGATTGAGTGGAAACTAACAGATTTGTAACCATTTCACTACAAGGTACTCTATTTTGAAAGTACAGGCAACTCAGTCAGACATGAACTTTAGTCAGATGTAGCTTTTCCTGCGTTACTGGAGACATTTTATAAACGCTTAATTCACAAATGTTAGACAATGAGTTGAGTATCAGTATGATTTTGATGTTTCCGCAATCTCTTTCTGCAGTTTAAGAAATCACCAACTGGCGATTATTAAATCTAGTCAGTCTCCAAGCGATCTTTTATCTGAGTTGATGGAACGCACTATTTTTAGGCCAAAACTTACTCACCTGTGAGGCAATTAAACTCGTGGATTCTTATCATCGTTAATGCACATTTGTGAAAATATGCAGGACTGAAGAACGAACGAAACAACTTAGTATCTGAAATTCATTGAATTCTGCTTATTTGATGCAACGCAGAGCGATGAATTCACTTTCTCCCTGTCGATCATATTACACGATTTCTCACGCACTATTGATGACAGAATTTCAACCTATCCATTGAAGACTAAGTAAATGCAGTAGAAATGAGCAGGCTTCATTGTTGAGTCCAAAACAAAAGAAATAAACACTTCTGATGACTGTGTGTTATGTCTCGCACTTGCAGAAATGACACCAGACTATGCATTTGAAGAGGTTTTGTTTATTATTATTTCATTTTACTCAGCGGTACTTGCAAGAAACACTAAATCATATATTCAGTTAGCATATTCAGAATTTGTTTCACTGCTGATATTTCTACAACAGATTAGTACATGTAGGAAAGTCCATGCAATGTTATTTCACTCTCAGCATCGTGAGTTATACTTACGCAAACTCAATATGGATAGTGAAGATGTAGATAAGGATGCCCGAAATCTGTGTATATTCATCTTTCTACCCAGGTTTACTGTAGGAAGTTAAACCGTTCTCTGAAGTATGCTTATGTTTATTAAATTGCATACTAATAACCTTTATATATATTTCTTTGTACTACTTGATTTCAGAGTGTAAAGGTGAGCACAGGAAACACTGCTGAATTATAAACCTAATCACTGGATGATTGTTAAATTACGACCTGGGATTAAACTGACATCACTTGGAGACCGAACGATAATTAGCACGGCAAGAAATGTATAGTAGTGGCGTCATAAATGGATTGGCAAATGCATTCGTGAAAACATCTCCCGTCTATAATTACGGTGAAACTATATCTAAAACTACATTGGGCAGTCAATTTCTGGTCAATGTTTCAATCCTCATCGAGATTCATCCATAAGGATTTCGTAATTGAAACTTCTGTCTGCACGTTTCGCCTATACTAGAAAGGCGATTCACTGAAAGCTACCAGAGCGTGAAAAGTATCAGAGTCAAAGTCACAAGAAGTCAAACTGAAACGGTAAACTAGATAAAATAGTCGCCAACCCATTTAATTTATAAAGTATAATGTAACGCATATAAGAAAATTTCGTATATTGTTCTTTGCAGATGCACTGAGTGAGTTGAAATAGGAATTATATGATGGAAAATTTTTGTACGACAGTTTCAATTAAATTTTCAATGTGTGCCATGCTAAGCTGTTTATTAGAACCTTGCGTCCAGAAAACCTTGACACCAATACATTTCATGTAAGAAACTAGCGTTTTCAGTCCTCCAATAACATTTTCAAATCGTTTATTATGGCACGTAATAAGTTTATTATATCCACTTACTATCCTTTGAATGACACTTCCAAATTGTCTATCAACTCATGCATTCGTAAGCGGATCAAAACTCATAAGAATTTGAATAATATCAGAAAATCATATGATACGTGAACGAACGATGGAAAAAATTAAATTATCTGCAGTATTAGAGAAGATTCGTAGAATAATTGAAATACTTCTTTGATTCCAGTGCGTTCTGTACTTTATATTTCTTATTACAAATTCGAAGCAGTTATTCGATCAAATAATTAAAATACTCATTGAGTTAGGCCTAATGTTTAAAACACATAACTTGTTTAAACTACTGTACAATATGATAAATGAAATAATGAAATATAATATACAGATCTCACGTTTCTAGGTGTGAGCACAATAAGCACTCGTCACGTTAAGCGATGTATTAACGGTGACAATAACGCAACAAATCACTCTTACCAGTCCACTCAGTCGTTAAGAGTTTCCTAGAATTATTCTTACAAAATGTCTATTAAAATATCCAAGCTATTCGCCGACACCAAAATCGTGACCTATGCACGAAAGACAGTAATGTGTTTGAATTTCTCTTTCATGTCTTATTATGAATATCATCACGTTTAGAAGGTTTGGGTAAGGAGAATGGTGACATCTAAACTAAGCAACATTTCATTTCAAATTATATTCACAATGAGAGTGGAATGTATATCATGTATGAGAGATGCTAATTTCTAATTCATTAGGAAATTTAATCACTACCCTGATTCATGTTCTGTTATCCAAATCACAATTGAAATTATTCACCTATTCATGAAGACGTTTTCAAAATTCTTAATAATATCAATGGTTCCCATATTATTCCCTGTGCATCAGATATTTCGCATAGAGAAAACTCTGTTTCAAAGGTACATGTATTAATTCGTTGATAATCACCAACCGGACATTGGTGAAAACAAATACATACTTCAGCGAAGAGGCTGCTACCGGCGAATTCACTTCTCTTAGCTGTACAGTCAGGTTTATGTACCGGTATTTTTCGGAAAATTATATTAAAAAAGGGATGAGTTGTCAAATAGTCAATTCACTGAATGGATTCGATGAATGTGTCAGAGTTACAGAATAAGGTGAATAATTTATTGAATGAGTTGTAATCAGGTTACAAATTGAAACTGAGGAAAATGTGGAAATACTTAAATATTTAAAATATTGACATAATTTCATATTTTACTTTATGTCAATGTACATCCTGAATACAAGTCATTCGTTAAATTTTTCATCTTACCACATAACTCGAATACACTAATTCAACTCCTCTGACTAATACTAACAACTGCGTTTGTGACGACTCATTTTTTAACAACTATCATTTATGAGAAAAATTGTATATCGATGAAATGAGTTATTTTATATGAGTTTCCACTCGGCTTTGCTTTATTGCTCAGTCCAAGTTGACTTCCGCAGATAAATAAAACTGAAAAAATGGCTGTATACAGATGTGTGAAGTTAAGGATATCAATTTCTTTGCAAAGCTAAACATTATTAATTACATTTTAACGCAATACACCATCTCTGTAGGCAAGTAAAGCAATATATATTCTTTACAAACGCATCCGTACTGTAACAATAGAACGCTGGAGACAAGTGACAAATTATATTTTCTATTGATTAAACCGCCATTTATTTAAGTATATATATAGTTTTATATTCTTCGAATAATCACTAAGCATGTGATTTTGGTTTACACCAAACGACGTGAAATAAAAGTTTCTAATATATACACATGTATATATATTATTCTGTTGCTAATGGAGTAATGAATTATGTGAATATGTGAGAACGGTATTCCATTTGATCACATTCCTATGTATCACATCGGCACAGTATGATAATCAGTGACTTGAAAATTCAAGTAAACTGAAAAATATGGCGCGAGATTTGAATGCGCGACTGTTTGATGGTTTGATTAGCTGAATTTGCAATGAGAATAAAGTCTGAAATTGAAGCCCGCATGTCATCGTTTTCAAAGTAGATATGTCATCTTCTAATATGCCTAGTCTATATCTCTTATTATATCACTTTGAAGAAAAGCGTAAGTACCCAGCAAACCGATCAGATGTCCATTTACGATGAAACCTGTGATCACGCATATTAAATAGCATGGTTTTCATAACAATGTACCATTTATAAAATTGTATTTGTAAAATCTCAGCGAAATTGAAATGATTAATTCCAACGTTTCGTTCAGCAATCTGGTCCGAACTGGTCCCACCCTACTGTGTGTTTGTGTGTTAATGCATGCAGTGCAATCATTAGGCTTTTTACGAATGCTAGTAGAATATTATGTACTATTAAAATACATAAGCCAGGATACACCATACGACCAGTAGTAGTTTTCAGGAATACCACTACTCATGAATCAACAAAACACTTAACGCCAATATTATGAAATAAAGTATAATGATATTTCAGTGGTTTGCACACAATGATAAGTTTTATTATTGGTAATATTTCGAGCAAAATTACTGGCCGTGTTCACGCCAAAGTTGGATTTGTTTCGCTTTTTTAATTCTAATATAATGCTCCATTCGAAATCATTCAAACTCTAGTCTAAGTAATTGATGTGAAATGAAAAAATAGACTAAATGGCATTCAACTGGTGAATGATGAAACAATGATTAGTTTTGATATAACTAGTCCTTATACTAACATACCAATCAATAGGCCATAAGAAGCAGTCAAAAGAGAACTAACTCACTCGTAGAATGAAGCTGCCCATTGAGGAAATTATTTAGGGAATTCAGTTATGCCTCACATCACCTGCCTTTAAATTCCAGTGCAAAGTATAGAAACAAACAGATGGGGTAATAATGGGATCACCAATACCCCTTATCGTAGCAGATATCTTCTTGGACAACTGAGAAAATATTGCTCCTAATATATTCAATCCTACTAGCGTTCATAAGAAGGCAACGAATTCTGATAGATATTTCGACCTGTATTCATCTCATCCGTTAACTGTTAAGGCAGGCTTTCTTTTGATGATAGCTTAAAACCACCCTGTATTTTTGGTACAAGTATGGAATTCTCAGCCTATGATATCGGTAGCCCAAATTTTGCAGGCCGACCATAGATATCTGGTGTGCGTCGGCAGGGTATCGAACCCCAGACCATGTGCATGGTCGTTAAGTATCTAACAAACTGAGCAGTAGCACTAAGTGGTACAAGAAAATACCTAAATGATGAAATAAAACAGATAGAAAAAGCGTTGGTATCAAATAATTATCCTATGAAAATCATTAGGAAGATCAGAAAAGGCCAAAAGTGAAATAAAAATAATGGGGAAGCTAATAATGATAACATAAATAAGAGAGAAAATGAGTCATCTGCTGTTATACCAAATAAGCAGGGAACATTTGAGGTTCTTAAAAAACCAAGAGAAAGAGTTGCATTTAAACCAACAAACTCACTCAGGGACAAGCCCTATAGGTTAAGTACCCTGTTAACTCAATTAGACAAAATAATATAATTTACAAAATACCCTGAAATGACTGTGAGTGAGGTCAATTACATAGATCGAACTAGGATGTCGGGAGTAGTCAGATTGTGGAACATAAGAATTTAGTTAAGGCAGGAAGGTTGATCCCGTGGAGATAAATTATTTAGAAAGAGAAACTTAGCTGGGGCACTGCATGCATTAACACACAAACACACAGTAGGGTGGGAGAGTGTTGAAATTCTAAGAAGTAATATAAATAGATGGACAGAGGTCGATTATCGAATCCTTTCTCATAGAGTCCACACCCAACTTGTGCGGTAGGAATGACTCATCACTCATACCAGAAATATGGGAAATACTACTACCAATCAAATTAACCGGCGGAAAATAATGGAACTATATAAACGAAGTTGGAAAGTTGTGTGAGTACCTTGATATGATTATGAGCAATAGACTGTGCTCGGAACGTCATCAGTAATTAATACTGTATAACACTGTGGGACGTTATCAAAATAAAATCTAAAAGATAATGTAATTATACTTTACCATATTGCTCAATATCTATCTTTATATCACCTAATGCTTTTGCTATATACAGTAATTTCATTATATATATGTATACATATTTATATAAATAAAACCAAACAATTTCGTTTTTCTTGGCATTCATTCACATTGAAATGAACCGTTAGCCTTAAAGCAACGGTTTGAACTGGTTAACCCAATGAGAGGCCTGAGTAGGCAGTGTTACATTTTTCAGCACTACTCATTCTATAAAATCAATAAGCTTGTTAAACAACCAGAAGGTTTTAATATCCTGGTTGTTTGTGATCTTTGCTATTAGTTTCTCTCAGGCTGCATTGTTTTCTGCTGTAAAAACTCTTCCTTGAAGCTCATCTTTTTCTTGTTTAAGACTCCCCATATTGGAGGCAGTTTGATAGTTCTAGGTTATAGCACTAAGGACATGGTTTGGTGGCACGCTAGATATATTTTCCCGTAGAGAATTCTGAAAATACTTTATAGATGGCATTGAATATCAGTAGATATTACAGTATTATCTGGAATATTACACCATTCATGCAATTTAGTGAGGTTATTGGAACTACTTCTGACCACTTCGAAGCGACAACTACAATCTGTTAGTGAACACCATTACTTATAACAACTCAGTATCGGTTTTATATTCCTAACATGTCATTATCCACGTTTAGCCAGTGTACGAGAGGTGTCACTCCAGAATTTGTACAGAATTGCAGATAAGTACAGCATCAATCATGACCCACAAAATATAAATGAATGTGAAAATCTTCATGCCTTTCTGAAGTCGGGACAGGTTCCATAAGTCCCACAGTAATCCTCAAAATGGTTATCTTTTCCAGTTAAGGAAGAGAGTGAGTTTCGAATGTGGTTATTTCGGTCCACCTTATAATTTTTATCAATAATGTTATTCATTCAGGTATTCATTCACAACTTATACTGAAAAGATGATATCAAAAGTTTACATCAGGTTCATACAATTTCCACCTCTTCCATATACTTCCATCAGTTATTTGTTTGGTATTATTCGGGTAGCAGTTTGAAAGGGGAATTTCGTTGTAAACGTTCATTCAAAATATCACTGAACAAGCAGATTCATATATAGAGATCACAAAATTATAGTAAACCGATTCTCGATTTGCAAACGTGTTAAGTAACAGTGATTGTAATTCAAGGAAGGTATATACACTATTATTTGAAACTTTCTTGTGGTATAACAATTTTGTTTTCGTTTGACCAGCAACACATTTTCGCAAGCAATCGTGCTATTTTATACAGCTGGGCCAGCCATCACTAATCTTTGAATGCGTTTATCCATAATCCACCGTGAAACTTTTCCTTCGATATTTTGTCAAAGAATATCATTCGATTGTCAGTTCAGTTTCACTTCATTATCAATGACTCGGTTACATACCTATCTCAGTATGAACTGAATTGTGTTCATTGTTTGATTGAATCAGAAGATAAAGGTATGTTCATATAGTCAAAATGAAAAGGACTGATTTTGTTGAAGTGTAACTGAAAACAAATTTACTGAACGACAGTACATTACAATCGGTGAAATAATACGTTAAACAGAGCAGTGCAATTAATACAGGTTTCTGTCGTGTACACTTTTATTTTGGATTATCAGGTGAATTCTCTACTTTAGTCACTAAGAGCATTAAAGGTACTTATCTTTTTAAAGGAGAGAGGTAAAGGAAAATCAAGATATAAATGCATATTTCTATTGTGGTGTCTATATGGCTATTGTGTCACTCTCTCAACCCACTGATCTGAATAAACCTTTCCATTTATTAAGAAGTTTCTAAAACCAACTTTCTTAACTCCATTTGCACGTTCAGGTGTTTTGAGGAAAAGTAAACTGAGGCTGTCAGTCCAAAATATATCGGACTCAACCTGTTCACTTACACTCTAACCTTATTGCAATTCCTGTCACCTAGATGGATCAAATCAAATAGACCACATGTTCACTCATTTATCTCCTAAATACTGCAGGTGTAATACATCGAAACGTTTGAAGTTCAAAATATATAAGTTGGAAAACGTAGTTGTTTTGCTGTTGAAATCTATTCGAGACACAAATCACTACCATACTTACTCGGCTTACATGGCTCCGAAATATTTATGCATGTTACAAATCTACTGTGTTCTCAAAGCTATAACGACTATTCACCACCTACAAATTTTATCTTAGACTGTATCTGGTTAAACTCCATGAATCGGAGATGTGAAGTTTATTTGCACAGGTTTTATATCAGTTACTTGATAGTACTTTCTGATAAACCAGGTCCGGAGACGAATCTACTGTAAGAAGATCATCGATTCTCCTAAGCATCGCAGGTTACCTCAGTTGGAACAGGAGTAAAACTTGGGAGGAGGTTTACTACTTATTTTAGCAAGCAACTTCTGAAAGTGATGTGAAGTGTGACAAATTCAAGTAAGCCAGGGTATCAGCAAAATCCAAACAAAAGACTTCGAGTTAGAAGCAGGTTGTTCTTCCACACAAATGTCATGAAAATCCAGTTATCCTTTTCTAATTTTGCTCGCTGTTGTAATCTCGAAGAGCGATGCCAATCTCCTTTTCAGAAAGCATTCAAACAACTGCCCAATCGGATCTTCTCTGATCACTTAGAATGATGTGAAATCAGAAGTCAGCCAGAAAGGGGCTTGGTAACTACATTCATAGCTTTCAGGGAATTGTGTAACAGGTAAATCTGCTGGTTTTCAGCCTATGTTTTCGTTTCGGCTTTGTGTAAATAACCGATTGAGTCAAAGACATGCTCTGCAAATTAATCAAAATTTAGATGGTTTCCGTTTCCAGCTGGAACTGGCATATTGAGCTTGTTATTTTTCCAAACAAACCTGGGAATTGTGTAATGAGTAGGGTGAATACATGGGGAATATAAATGATTTTCATGTATCACGTGTCATAAAAAAGGCGTTCCTTTGCATCACTTCAGAAGAATTTCGTAAGTCAAGTTATGCTATTTTGAAGTCTAATATCCAACATATCTGTATATATATATATAAATGGAAGCAAATACAACTATGCTGATAGCTTCTTCTTAAGAATTCTAACATTATTTCAAATAGATGTGCATCCATTCTTGTAGTGATATCGACGTTTGTGAAATTTTTGAACTCCAATACTATTGTAACAACAGGAATGAGAGAAATTTTTTTCTCCTTGTATATAGGGGTCTGTAGACGCTACTGTGTTATATTTGAAATAAATATTTCGCCAACTGATTTTCTAACAATATCAGCTTCGTTTATTTTTGTAAAACCATGCACAAATGGTACATAAACGGTACATAAATAATCGTCTACTTGAAATAGTTTCAATGATCTAACCAGATTATCTTCAAAGACTTCTTAAAATACTTGAAGCGTTGGTTTTGAATGTAGAGCTGAAGCAAATCAGGGAGGAGGCAATATCAGTAATTCGCCAGTCTGCAATAATTCTCAACCGTATTGACGTCAAACAGTTTTAGTCCTATGATATTTATTGCAATAATCATTTGGTAATTCTGATACTTCCCGATTCAAATGTACTCAGGTTATTCAAATGTTTTATACTCACGTTCATAGCAATAAAGTCATGAGTAACTTCGGATTTTCCTCTCGTATATTGATTCTTCAGGAACACTATGTGAGGATGATAATGTGAAAACTAAAACAAATAGACTTTTTGATTATTTAAATGGGGCTCTTAGAAGATACATTTCGCGAGATATCATTTTGTAGATTCTCTAGAGTCGCTTTACATCTAACACGGTTCCCAATAATGATATAAAATGCAGGACAATTACTCAGTCATTTGAAACAAAAGTACACACTATTGACCAATCATATTTAAATAGGTCAAGAAATCCATGACAGGCGAAGGTTGAAGACTAATGTGTTTTGTACACATAGTTTAGCATGTATGTGATTGATCCATTTTGCTTCCTTCATTTTTAATAACCTTGAATTACAGTTATGTGAAATAATTGTGAAGCAGACATTTATATTGACTTTGAGACCGTACATTGATAAGTGCATTGCAATCTATGATGATCGATTAGTTGTATTAGGATTTTCTCTGTCTTATTAAATATTTTAAAACATGTTCATATCGAGGACATGGGAACATTCCATAAGTGTCATCACAACTGCAGGTGATCTTGTAGATAAAGTATGAAGTAAAGTCCACAGTATTTCGTCTTTAAATGGTTCATACAGAGATCTGAAACGTTCGAGATCTGAGGGAAAGAGATGCCTGACTGAAGTCTTCGAGCAGTCAGTCGCATACTCTGGTCACTATTGAATGAAAGTTTAATGAGGATAGCTTTCTTCTGTACAGAGGCTGTCTTTTCAATATGTGATCTATCCTTCCTATGAAAATTGATGAAGTTTTTCCTATAACCA
Source organism: Trichobilharzia szidati (assembly GCA_944472155.2). Classification (NCBI taxonomy): domain Eukaryota; kingdom Metazoa; phylum Platyhelminthes; class Trematoda; order Strigeidida; family Schistosomatidae; genus Trichobilharzia; species Trichobilharzia szidati. The sequence goes on along the minus strand of OX235277.1, from coordinate 22,262,942 downwards.
TGAGCTAACAAAACTAAATATGTGTGTCGAAGCTAGTTTATGAATGTATCGCTCATGCATATATTGCAGGCACTAGAAAACAAACAAACAAAATATATTTTCTGATTATTTCCATATATTTTTTTTCAATGAGGAAAATGTACTTTGATTTTGCAAACAAGTAAATTCCGTCGTTTTGAAAATTTTAGTGAGAAAATGTGAGATAATTTAATTCACCGTTTGTTCTAACGTCAGTAATACAAAAATGTATTCCTGTATTAGTTTCATAAGATATAAGAGAACTGTCTTATGACAGTGAGATAGTGATCATGTTTCCCATCTATTATTAAATTATACACACTTCACCGAAATTCTGTCAAGACTGTGTAGAAACATTGATTGAGATATTCAGTTTAAAAGTCAATGTCACTGTACATCGACAAAATTCACAACGTATTGATGTTAGGTATATTAAAAGATATTCGAATGATAGGTGTTCCGCTTTCAACTATTTTACAACAAGTAGCTAAGCTATTTATTTAAAAAATCATTATTCATGCACTTGATTAGTTTTGTTTGGTGACACTGACTACACGGAATACAAAGACATATATATGTACATAAGTATACAGTTAGGAATAAAAATATAATTAGTAAATTGGTTTTCAAAAAACTTTGAATCCGTTAAAATTGCCTAACTGTGACTTCTACGAAGATTCTTTTTTTAATAGATCCACGTGAGTCATCAATTTCAGTTCGATGTGTTTTCAATAAATCACCTCATAACAACGATTTCAAACAAATTTGAAAGCAGACGCCTAAATCGACAGTGATCTTGACCTACTGTGTGAGGGATGGCAGCATGACGTGGTGACAAAAACCTTCGTGGTTGGAGAAATGATCAGAAAACTAACCTCACAATGCGATGAAGAATGACCTAGCGGTTTGACTGGAAATATTTAGGCGATACTTATTCTTTCATTTAGTGACATATTATTCCACTGTCTTAGAATAAAACCATGAACGTGAAATCCACTTTCGCACAGTCAAAGGTCAAGTGAACAATAAACAATAATGTTTACAGCTAAGTACTATAACCTTCACACACTTAAAAAGTCAGAGAAATTACCTTGAACGAATCGCAGCAAACAGGAATTACTAGTTAAATGGGATGTTATCTTTTCTAAATGTCGCAACCATATATTTCGGGATAACGTTCGGGAGCAGTGCATAACAGTGACTTCAATCAGGCTGCAAAATAAAAATATCAGCATATCAAAGGCTAAGTGAACCGTTTACGGTGGTCACTTCTTCATACTGTTATCTTGGGAAGTATCTGCCAGTGAGGTATGTTAAGTAATTTTGTGGTCTCCAGAGAATTATCTTGCGACCACTAAATTATGTTTACACAAATACATGACTATTTGAGCCTGTGACTTAAGAGCAAGGTGTTTTCATGTTTAAGTTGCATTTAAAGAATCCCAATACTGTGATTGTCGGAACAAAGATTCGCTGCACATCTGCATTTTGAACTCAGATGACAGCAGTCACTCTTGTTAGCAAAAGACTCGCAGACAGATTTCTTTGCGCTGTTAGACTAAAATATTTGACGTTATGGTCAGCGACAATCCTGAAATCCTTATTCCTTAATCTCTTCCAAGAGAGACACAATTGAAAACCTCTAATGTCATGCTGAAATCACTAATTTCATTGAGTATTGTGACCACACGTAGCAATGATGGAAAATTCATTAGGTCTACCTGGAGGATTTATTCTACTTTTATATGATCGCTATTTAATACATTCCAATCATACATCTTAATTCTAAGCGACAAATATGTGAAGTGATAGAGGGAATTACATCATGTGAAGATCTTCTCAACGTTCACCAGTGGGAATAAGTCAGATTTGAAGTTGTATTAAAAAAGACGTTGCAGGTGAATAAAAATTTGTGTTCAACGATTCATTTCCGAAAGCTCTACTTTCGTAATTATGTTAAACACAGAATTACGGAGAACAATCAATTATCGGTAAATTTGTTCTAGACATTTTAATACTTAATAAAAGATGCAATCTACAAGGGGATGAATCATCGGAAATTAGAAAAAAGAGGCAGAATTTCTGAATACCCAGAACATGTGGAAATGACTCATCAATAAACTTGTGTAAAAAGGACAAAATTTCGTGCCAGGATTATGAAGCGTCTACGTAAAATCGGAAAGAAAATTCAATGTTATCATAAAATAAGTACGTTCAATGTTGAAAAGTTGTTCGAAGATAGATCTACTGGTATTCAACTATTCTTATATAACTAGACAGGCTAGAAAATGTGTTTCAAAATATATATATGTACTTGAAACTGTGTACTTAGCCGATGCACTTAGCTCGATACGGACAACTAAACGAATAAATACACAATCAGATGGCAAAATACGGCATATTATCCTTAGCTCTTGACTTGATTGGTTGTCTACTGGAGATATTGATACGTGAGGTGGCTGATTGAAATGAATTCACCAGAAATTTAGAAAGTTGTTTTCAAAGAATTTTTGCCTCACTGGCACCTATGAGCTTAAGGTTCGTGAGGACAATTTTCTTAGGAGCAGTTGCAACTTTCAGTAAAGAAGGTATTTCTTCCTGAGTGTATATCCACTCAACAACTGGATTTCTCCAGGTGATTTCAATTCACTGTCTATCGTATCTTACGAACAGATTTTTCGAATCCTCCAGCATAATGTACGTACGAAGCTTTGCTTTTGGATCTGTGTGAAGTAGCTGTCGAAGTTTGGATATCGTGATCTTAAGCATAATAATTTATCTTTTGATTGCATTAGTCATTAGGAAAATATTACCAACGGGATGAATTGCATTGATCTAAATCGCATTCATAATCACATCGAAACTACTATGGTGAACACATTTTATTCAAGACGTCATTTAGCAAATAATACTGAATGGCTGTTTGATACATGCAACAAAGTAAATCTATAGTGAGTCATATGCTATCAGTGTGCCGCAGTGTTCAGTGAGCGTTAAGATCAGCATTTTATCCTCCTTATGTTCTTCTACAGTACGGTTTCTCAACGAAGCTATATACGTCTCTCCAAATCTTCAATACACAAATTAATATCCTATAATGCCCTTCAAATTATCTGGAATCCACACTTCAGGGAAGCAATCACATGTTTTTTGTTAACTGTGGACCATTAAACACTCTTGTGCTTTTAGTGAAAGATTATATAATGTGAGAAGCCCATTGACACCACAGCATGCAAAATGCATAGCCTTTGATTCAAAGATTCTATTTTTGGTATGTTCAAGCAATTTGTCGTCTTGAGTTCAATCTGATATCTGATGACAACTGACATCGGTGATTCATGTCGTTAGAAAGGAATCCATTTCACTTGTTCACGTCTGTGTGTTTAATTCGGAAACAATTAGTGGCTGTATGCTTTCGGATCAATTTGAATCTGCATAATTCCCATACATTTTAATATTAGAGAAGAATTACCATTCAGCTCATTGCTTAGTTAATTTATTCTTTTATTCAGATGATTTTTGTAAGTTAGAATTTCGAAATATTATGAAAGCCTGAAGCCAGGAAATTCAGCACAAAACTTGGAATTGACTTGAATGACTAAGATACGAATTTCTGAAATGTTTCAAGCTGATGAATCAGCCCATGATATTTGCTTTGTTGCCTGATTAACTGATTTGTTGTGTGGACATCAATGTTTTCTTCTTTCGTTTATTCACTGAAATAACTAAGAAGCATAGGATATCCTGGGTGAACGACGTCAGTGCAACATCGATAATTCAGTGTTAGAATGTTCAAGAAAAATTCTATGGAAAGTGAAGTTAACTCCATCCTTCCTTAGACCAAATATTAACTTTTATTTCCTCTTTTATAACGTTAATAAACTGACCAATGCATGTCTTAGGCCTAATAATAGGCTACATGAGACTTCGGACACCCAGCATGTATTTTTCCGTGCATTCAATGCTACACTAATTTGATAACATGAAACATACAAGAAACCCTTAAGTAATGGATCATACAATACTGGCTTCCAGTCGTCAAATTTACAGTTCAGTGCATGAGAGACTTTGATTTTTTCATCAGACGTGATTTAGATGCAATGCCATGAGATGACGCATGCAATTGTGTCGATTTGAAAGCTGGTGCATATCCTATTTACTGCTGAAGATAAGCAGTGAATCGGGTTCCTATTTCTTGACGAATATATCTAAGTATGAAATTCCCTGTATAGACAATTCCATGTTATTTTCCTGTTTAATGAACTGTGAGGAGGTGCATCAGCGAAGAAGGATGTCTGCGACACCTCATGTCCTGCATCACCATTCCGCTAACTCAATCGGATTCGAGGTGTTTGTAGGGATCCATTTCTTATACTGACCATTCTGCGTCCCTCCGTAGTCATACACGATTTCTTATCCGATGATTTTAAAGATATCTAGACATAATTAATGTCTCCAGCTTCCCTTGATGTCTTTACTTTTCATGGATAATCCTCATTCATTAAATAATGAAAGGAAAAGGAGACACGTTTTGGCAGATTCATTTACTTAGCTGTACAATCGCATTTATACATAATTGTTTTGTAGGTGTGTGTACATTGAGATACGCGTCAAAAGACCATTTTACCCATCCAAGATGGTTGTTACTCCTTATAACATTTGTAAATTTTCAGAATACTTACTTAATTCCATACTTTCCTTCGTTTTCATGTGCATCCGAATCACAACTCACTCAATAAACCATTCATCTTCCTACGTAACTGTATTAAGCTTATTCTAATTCTTTTATGTGCTTATTAGCATTGGTTACAGTTTTGATTAAAACATAACTGCAACCATCTTGTCAATCTTCACCCTCCCTACCTACAATTTGATCACTCATTATGTATTTGAAATGTCTTGACAGAATGAATTTGCCAAAGAGACTCTATTTTGACCTGCGCTATTCCAGATTATATGTGTTCAGCTTTAATTGCAGTTTACTTCTGGCTTCTTCCAAGTTGACCTCAAAATTTCTTCCATTAGATAATAATATATCACTCATTGAGTCCTCTTCTCGATTCTTTGTTCAGTAGGGTGCATTTCAACTTTCTTGTGTTTGAGATGACGTCTACTGTTCTCAAACAATTAAGACGGAAGCCTTTTAACACACGATGAGACTTCTGATGTCGTTTGCCAGCTGTCTGGCTTCATATCGTCTATTAGGAATTGTTGACATCGTTTCGGGTCTAATCCAAGACTTTTCGCATTTGTCCGGAGTAGTCATCTTTGTTTTGTGCATCAATGCAATTTATAGTATCTCGATGTTATACGTGTTGCATCTGAGTCCTAATGTCATTGATGACTGCCTTTTCCTGAGTTGGGTTATCGACTTCACGCCTAACACTCATCTGGTTCCAGGCCTAATATCACATCAGTTAGAAACTGATGAAGCTATTGATGAAAATATTCATATAAATTATTCTATTGAAAACACAACATAGTGGGGTAGTACCATTCACTGAATAACGTCTGAAATAACAGTCACTATTCCTGATATTATCAGAGGATATGATTAGATTGCATTGCGTTAATCCATAAGTCCAAAATATATAATTTGTACACACGCATTGATCAAAAGATGTCTGAAATATTATGTGATCCAAATGATGTGGATAATAATTCACTTAAATAGTTCTAACGAGCAATTAGCTTATATTTTGAATGTTTCTCAATGCCATATTTTCTTATTTAGTGAATAGACGTGAGTGGCAGCTATTACTTAATTCTGTTATTTCTTCGCTCATGTGATATAGTGATCCAGGTTTATTTACTATTAAATAACTAACAGTAGAGTATTAGTGACTGACAGTTTTAAGTAGCGTACGAAAGACTGAAAAAATATTCGAAGTCAGTCGACTCTCGATACATACGTTTTCATTTGTAAATGCGAGATCAAGTGTGCTGTCAATAGTACAATGCAAATGTTGAGGAATTGATGATTGGTAGTTTTCTCTTGATTTACGATAATTTTTCAAGCCAAAGGTACGTGCAAATTATCTCTTTTGAATAATGCTTTCACTATGCCATGCACTGGTAACTGCATACGACTAAGCCTAACAAGACTACAAAATTACCTGCAAGAAAATATGGTGAAGAAGAATACAGATGACGTATGGAAGCAAGAAGAAAATCAGTCAGCTGAAGAACGACCAGAGTTTACGCAGTAATGATGATTCAGTGCCTGAAATTTACTGATAATCATATCCACAGCAAAAGGTTACCCTGAATGAGTTCATAGTATGGTGATCAGCCTAATTAATGTGACACTGCTAGAGTCTCTGCTAAACATTTACTTTTCATATTCTTGCCGATGCTGGCTGTCAAGTTTATAAAATCTACCACAACTGAATTACACTTAAAACGGTTCTCCGACCAACAGGAATGCAAAAGTGTAACTGTTTATTGTACATCTGATCACGGAATCTTCAAACGGATAGAGTTACTAGGCATAAAGATCTATAATTGCAATAATGTTTTCTAAATTTGGAACTTCTTGGAACGAAAAGTTTTTTCAAACCTTTTAAAAACCACTATATTCGAAGCTAAAAACAACATGCGCTATTTTAATAGTGAGCCAATTTAATGAAAGTCATGTAGAGAATATGCAATACCTGCCACGTACCCTCTGCAAATTTTGTCCCTATCAGACGACTAAACTCAGGAAAACGTCTACTTATCCGACTATTTGTGCTTAAATTCAGGAGTCGTTTTCATTGTGGAAGTTGAAATAGTTTATTTAACATCTTTTACCATCAAATTATCATCCATACTGTTTCATAATAATGTGTTCGACGAAGGTACAACGAAATGAATCAGTAGTGTCTACTTGTTAGTGTTTTCCAAAAGAAATATATTTTTCGTGATAATTTAAACGAATGGCATGATATAAGATGTAATTACACACTCCAACAATGTTCACTTTTTACACCGACATTATTGCAAACAGGAATTAGTTTTCATATCATCTAGTGAAATTGGATAAGGCTTTCCATTATTAACCACAATAAACTACTGAGTCATTTTGACTGTTTTTGGTTAACATATAATTGCGTTAAGATTTGGGTCGTAAGTTGATATTTCCACTTTAAACTAAATAGTAGCTACTGTTTATTTATCAAAAAATGTTTTTTGGAAATGTGTTAAGGATTTTCATTTGTGTAACATGTAGACAGATAAGATAAGAATAAGACTTAGGCACTGTATAACACTGTGTGATTTTACCAAAATACTATTTTATCCATAATGAAATAAAGACTACAAATGTGTAATAAGTTGATTTTATATTCTAAGATTGTCGTTTTGAAATTTTGAGTCATTTATGTTGCCATTCAGAATGTTGTTCTTAATTGAGCGTGACTCACCCAAGCGTTTGTGTGAATATATGCGAAAAACGATTGAAAAGGTAATACGTTTCAGAATGTTTACCATTAATCTGAACCTGTTTTGTTTCACAATAGTTGTGAGTATAACGAATGTTTGTATAACATTTTCGCATCTTATTAAATCAGCAGATGAGCAGTTTTTGAAAATCGCTATCACGAGTGTGAGAAAAAGTATTGTTTGCTAGGAGTTATTTGCACATAATTAACACATTCCAGTTAGGGATGGTGAGTTGTTTATATTCATAAACAATTTATATATTTCACAGGTATTTAGAGGATAACTAAAATTAAATGATTCCCAACAGCTATATATCAAACAAGAGAATCAGTGCAACTGTACAGCTGACACTGAAATCAACTTGGCGAAACGAACTTGTCGTCAAGTCAAGTGACCAATTAGGCCAAAACACGTGTACTACTTAAACTTCTATCCATTATATTGCATATACCTTTTTCTGGCCACTGAAACCATTTACTTACGTCATTTGATAGCAACATAAATTATCGTGGCTTCCAAATTATCATTGCACTCTTGAATTAGAAGACAAATCAGACATCTCGTGTAAGACTGATGAGAGTTTCAGAAAGCATTATGTCACATCATAAGAAACATTGTGTGTGAGTGTTTAATTGTAGATTTCATGTGAAGAGTACAATTTTCAAAAGAGACAGAGTTCTGGATTTTGCTAGACAAGCATTTCTAGAATAAAATTCTTATTATAATTAGAATTACCATAGTTCACCTGTCAGAAGAGAATGAAAAATAATAATTGAGAAACAAGAAAATTGAAAGCAGCCGACATGAACAGTAGGAGAAAAATACACGAAGTCATTGTAGTCTTATCATCAAAATTGTATTCATAAAAATATAGAACGACGTTTTTACAACCCATTTCGCAACTTCATGGCCATATCTTTTCAGTAGCACTGAAACCATTCTCATGATAACAACAGATATTTGGAGAAGACAAATTATATTGAAGTAACTGCTTATATATGTAAGATAGATTTTACGGTTATCTGGTGTCTTCAAACATTCCGCTGGTTCACGTGATGCTATTCTGGCAGACATTGACTACAGATTGGATCCAGTAGTTGTACTTTGTCCTATTTTGCACTCATACGCCGACATCCAGGTATTTCAAATGAAATAATGAGTATAAACGTTAAGTCTCCTTGTAAAAACTTACGATTCACTGCTGAACTGATGAAAAAACACAGCGGAGTTATGTCTCTCTTAATATATGAGCTGAAAGAAACGGAGAGATTCATTTACGTTTCAATCATCAGTAAACTCATCAGGGGAGAAATACATCACTTGCGAAATTGGAGATGAGCTTGTCCTTGACTGGAATAAAATGAAGTGAGGATAAGATTAGGAAATTGACTTTTAGTTTCCTTATGCTTCTTTTTGTACAGAACAATGATCAGTCCGTTTTCATCTCAAAGCCACTTTTGATTCAACAAAGTGGTCACAATTCATATTGGTCACATAATTCATATCGTAAAGTGTTCTTATTCGTTTATAAGGAAAAACACAGTTTTTTCTAAATTAAAAGGCGTTTATCTAAATATATTGAACGCTTTTTATGCAGATACCTAACATTTAGTAGCTATCACTCGAAATATGATTAGACAATGAATCAGTGATAAGGTACTGTTTATGCATGTGTGTGCATATACTCATTCACGCGCTTGTGTACAGCTAACGATATAGCGGGAGCATAGGATGATGAAGTCTTCAATATGTGAGTACTTTCTGGAATTCAATCATTCAGCAGGACGTGATTTGTGCTCTACAGGACTAAATCGAACTACTTCAAAATCTTACTTTTTCCTATCTATGCATACCCAAAGCTCTAGCTATATATAGACTGAAACCTAAATTGTGTTCGAAAACATTTTTAAACCTCTTTCTTTACTCTGGTCATAAACATGGTATTTTATTTTATCCTCTCTTACCACTCATTCTCATTCCACTTCACCTCAACTGCTTTGAAAATCCTAATAATAGTTCACTTATTTATGAATCTTTAGAAGTTTTGTGATTCATCCATATTCAACTTCACTCTCCTGATACGTCATGTTAGTTATATTTATTCTCATCTTACGTATTGCCTTAGTGATTTGAAGGTTCACTTCATGCCTTTTTCTGTAATATCACTGTGACTTAACAGCTTAGAAAGAAATAATTCTTCACCGAATATAATTCACAACTAACACTAAATTGAGAATTGATACCTTTTTTTCACCCCTTTCTCTTTTTCATTTCACTAATGCTGTAAATTTCTCAACTTGATACATCCTTTGTTAATCCAGGACCCTTCGGTATGTTTGTAATTTGAAATTTGTTGTGGCACACAATATATTAGATGACGCGGATTAGTAGCAAATAACTAGAGCGAAATTGAGTGTATAACGTAAATAATTTGCAGCTTGACCCGGCACATATAGTCATAACATTTCCTTCAAAAATATTAGAGGCAGAAAATGACATATCTCTGATAACCTTTCAGTAGCACATCAAACTATTTTTAAAACCATCTTGTACTTCTAAAAACAGTTTCACATACAAAGAATACTTTGCTACTTCATTTATTCATACACTTCAGAACACTAAAATACACAAAATACTTTAATGCAATCTGTTTCTCAGAGGAGATTTAAGGGTTCTTTCGGGGCAGACCATTCACCATACAAACACGATTTAGTAAATTAACAAATTAGACAAGCTTCTCAATCTTCGCTTGTGAAGTTACTTACATTTGCCTGTTAACTGATTATGTTGAACTGAAATTTCAAGTGTCCCTTCACATATTCACTTGTATCGCATACAATTCGTCATTTTCTACAGAATGACATGATGTCATTCTTATAAGCGATGGCAAGCATTTGAGGCTAATATGTGTACTTTGTTCTAGTTTGCACTCGCATGCGTTTCAAATGAAACTGTGTCGACTGGGTTACAGCCTCATGGTAAATACTTGAGATTTGTGTCTAAAGTGACGCCACAAATTCTTCGCATGTTCATTTTTTTCAAAAAATATGGCTGAAAGAAACGGAAAGTGACTTTTACGATCCAAGTATTGGTGAACATGCCAGGGACTTAATATACACTCTTCGGTTTGCGAAGAGAGATGAAATGAAACATGAATAAGGTTAGGAGATTCACCAATAGTTACCCTATGCATAACAACAGTTACAATATATCAGACAATCCATTTTAAAAACACATTCTATTCCGCATTCCGGTCACAATTCATTTAAGTAACACAATTCACGGTTTACAGCGAACATATGATTTTTATTTTGTGTTTATCTCCCGTTCTCTTTCTTTTCACTAATATTCTTGGTTTCTCAACTTGGAACTTGCTTCACTAATCCAGATGACTTTGGTATGTTTATGTCCTGAAATTCGTTGCAGCACGGTTACCATTGTGTGTCGCGCATTAGAAACAAATATTCAGAATATTAAAGTAGTTAGCGTAGATTAAACAGAACGTAAATTGAAACAGTGCATCCTTATGATGTCTGATATGTGCGAAAAGTGGTAATAACATTCATTTATAATGGTGACATATGCGGAACCTGACATATCTTTGACACTTTTCTGTTTCACATGAAACCTTTTCTTAAATCAGCTTGTATTATCCAACAAGTTGAACACAAAACGAATACTACAGTTACTCTATTTATTCACACGTTTCAGCATAAAACAATGACTCAGATATTCTTAGGCAAACATTTAGTCAAAAAGACTTACTGGTCTTTGAGAAGAAGTAAATTTACATCAAAAATACTCTCCGATAAAAGATGAAGTCAGGGAAGAATCTCACTGTTTTTTTCTGAGAAAATTTGCACCTTCTCGGTGATAACTTTATTAGTGAATGTTTTCTCTTTCTTCTTATATCTCATCATTTTGGATCCTCTTTTTATGTAGATCAGTCATTGTCAGAAATGATCCTGCATTTGTCTAAGAAACCATTAACGTGTGCACTGAATTCTACCAACGTCATATTGTCTCATTCAGACGACATGAGTAAGTAGAAGTGAACATTGAATTCTACTGTCTGCATTCCTAAACGACATATTAACTTCCGCTTAAATTTTAATAGAATTGATTCTTAGTGAAGTACACAAGAAGATTACGTATTCAGAATATTTGGGCTTACATATTAATGTTTTCACTTTTTAATGTGAAGTTTATTGTCTTTTCAGTGAAGGAGGATGCAAACACAATGAAAATTCTACTGAATGGGAGGTCTCGTTAAAATTAACAAAGTGAAATGCAGATGTCTTCAGTTTAAACTTGTATTTGCATTTCTTTTGGAAGAAGCCATTCACAAGATATTGACTAATACAGTTTCAGAATAGTTTTCAACGAATTATCAGGATACAATTCAACAGATCACTCTTTCGTGCTGTACATATAAGTGTTGAACATGAAACCTAGAGGGAAATTTCAGATTACAGACATGTGAACAATATCTATCCCATCCATTGTTCTCCTCGCTCCGAATATTTTAACCTCAATCACTTCAAAATAGACGCCTTGACGATTTCCGTATAATAAAATAAAAAGTTTATGAACGTGTCTGGGCACTTGGATCCACTAAAGCATTAGTTGCTATAACTCAAAGAAAACATTGTCCTCATCTGTCTGCTCGGAGGTGTTGAAAGTGTGGAAATGTCGACTCAATCAGCTCTTGAAATAGCTCTAATCAAAACGGTATGTAGAAAAATTCATAATGATGACACCTCATACACTATCGTTTATCACATAAGCTCATCGAAGAAAAACCGCAAGAGTCTTGATTTGGGCTTGGATGTCATAGTTCTGCTTGAGCAAAAATCGAAATGCTTATCTGCAAATGTATTTATAAATTGGAAACTTATACCGTATGCGTACATAAGTAACTGCTGACTACAAATGAAACAAGGATTAAATAATTAAAATAGTGTTTGATTTTGAGAACATACGTGTACTCGAAATCTGTGCCATGAATTCGAAGCAGAGCATTTCAAGGAGTGGAATATGTAGAAATACTTCTTTCAATCCAGGTGGGGAAGGTAAGTTTTACATACGATCACTGAAAATATTCAAAAGAGTACTGAAAACTGTTCAGCTAACAATGTATTTAGAGCTAGCATGAATACACATGATGAGACTGCGAATCAAATTGACTCACTGAAAAAATGGTATTCCACCTTAATTTAGCGTCGATTTATATCATACCGCCTCTTCCATCAGTGAAGATTATGTCTATGTGACATGAAAAATGCTTAACCACTAAAAGTCTTGCAGACTACCTTAAACAAGTGGCGTCATTTATTATTTGCCAGGAGAGAATACAAAATTGATAAATTGGGTGGTATCGCATTTAGCGTTTTTGTAATGATAACTTGCACGATAAGAATGAGGCTGTCCCTATGATAATAAAAGATATCTGAAGAAGACGGATTCCGATGATGTGACCAAATTTTCAGATACTGAATACTCTGGTTACTTCATGAATCTACACATTCAGGCATAATACAATAACTGACATGCTTTTATGCTAATTATGACTCAAATGGAGACTTAATAGGGCTTCCAGGGGAGCATATACATTTCACTATTCTTTTGCAGTAAAGGATACAATTAGGCGAATTTCCTATACTTCATTTCTGAAATCACCTGCTTTTTCGCAATTCATGATTATGTTCCTCAGAAACTTTTGGTGTGTTGAGATATATGCTCCTAGTTAATGTAAATTGATGACATTTTAGTACTGAGATGAAAGCAAGTAGTTAATAACAATATTTCTCTGTATGGTACTGGTCATCTGGGTACGAATACATTCCCAATAAAACAATGTTTTCAGAGTACCAGTCTTCATTCAAACACTTTTGATTCCATTTATATAAACTTCAAAATATTTCAGAATTTCAAATGTCAAAATGAGAAAAGTTTTACTCATTGTACTCCTCTGAACCTAAGTATATACATACATAGGTTTCTGTACAGAGGAGTTGCGACTATCAGTGAATAGTGCCATTATTTCGTTTGATATACTTATTGCAGTAGTATACGAGCTCCTCGCCAGTTTTAATCATGTTTAGAAAATAAATCACTAGTCTAGTGATGTTTCATTTTCAATTGTTCATCGGTTAGCCAGTTTCTATGGATTTTGCGATATTATTCAATTAAGGTTTTCTGGCCACAATAACTGTTAAATGTTGTTTAGTGTTACGAGTGATAAGTCGTTATAAAAGATGACTATTTTTTAACATCGTGTCTCGTCAACAAATAACAACAACGACAGTGACATTGTAAACCGGAACCTCTTGGCCGTTATTAGAATCATTTAGCATCAGTGAACTAATCAGGTATCGAATCTACCCCCTTTTTTAAAAGGTAAGCATAACTACGACTGAACTGAAACGATGTAGGGATTGATTGATTGATTATTTCCATCATACGTTGTATTTCTATTCATTTTCGATTCATTTTATTGAGTCTCTTTGTTTTGCATCAACTGAGCAGATCTGAGTATGTTTAAATTCAAAAATCGTCTTAGTGTACAATTCATTGTATGGTGTGTATGACTGATGAATAATTTCAAGAAAATGAAGCGCGTGCTATCAATTTTTCGCAATACAACTCCGCAGAATATGCTCACCTGTTACGTTTGTCATGTACAACATGTGGTAACAAAATTGCATCAGAATAATATTAAACGTGTTAATTGACATGTGTCTGACATCTTTTAAGTTTCATATCAAGCGTTTTCTTCGTTCAACTTATATATATATATATAGGACTAAACTTTTGACGATGGACACGGTGTAGCTGATTCCAATTGAATACAGTCTCAAAATACTTGAATCTCCATATCTGCCTTTATTAATTGCTGTTGCAGTAATTCTTACCATATGAATTCACTTATTCAGTATGCAAGGAAGGTTTATATCCAGTGGTGGCTTTTCAAGCAGTTTTGTTTTTTAAATAGATTTTCATTTCAGTATATTGTAGTTGATCAATTAAGTTAAAGGATATCTTCAAGTTGGTTACCAAATCACAAACATGATTGTCATTATGAAAATAAGTGATGGACACACCTTGTCTTCATTGAACAGTTGTGTAACTTTGGTTGCAGGCGAGTGCTAAGAAGGTGACTGCTCATAAGTCTTTCCCAGAATTTCATCCACAAATCAAAGAAGATGAACATGGTAACGAAAATAAAGGATCTTACTTCTCTTATAAAATATTCAGATGATTCTTATTAGATTGGTATGTACGCATATACGTAAATAACAACCAGCACCATGTCAACACCGACACTATGTCAAGTATGAAGAAATTGTTGTGTCCTTGACATACCAAGCGAGGCAGCAGCGTTTACACCAAGAAACTCGGGAATGACTACCTGAAAGCCGAGATGTGAATACAAATCATTTAATATTCTGAAATTTATTATGCAGACCTACACACAGGGAAGGAAACAAACGCTGAATATTCAACACCGACATCAAATCACTACTTCCTATATGAGGCATCAACAACACCATTCCCAAAAGCCTGTCGCCAACTACATTCAAATATGCTCTTGATCGATAATGAAGATGAGAAGGCAGTTCAGAAACGGTAATTAGCAAAGAAACCTTTCATCAAACGAACGAAGAACCTACCTCTTAACAAATACTCAAAACGAAATGGAATAACGTGCTGAGAAGACAACTGAATAACGTCAAACATCAAAACTTCGAATGTCACCCGCGTTTGAAATGAATCGTAAAGTGTCTAGATTTGACGTTGAAGATACCATATGATAAGGAAACAAGAAAATACGGACAAATGAAGAACGGCTTTAAATGACTGCAGACCAATAAGGGAAATAGAGGCTTGATGCTGAAGCCCTTCGTTCCACTCGGAATTCAAAAGACGAATAAAAATAACATGCGCATGTAAATTAATGTCAATATTACTAGGCCTATATATTCTACTGGACCTTATCAAGTTCTTTTGACTATTCTGTTAACACTGAAACGTTGCTGTATGCTCCCTGATGTGTGAACTTATTCTTACATTTTGAAACCTGATAACGACTCTTACTCAACTGTTTGCATTTTCAAATGTATCTCTTGTTTTCAGAACTATTTCGTAAGTAGAAGGTTCCTCTGTTATAATGATAAACAGTAACTTCACAACAAAATGTATTGTCGACAGCAAAACATGCACCATTATGGGAAAGATATACTAATATTTGAACACGAAACATATTGGAGTACAAATATTCCTGAACTATTATTCAAGAGACTACTGTCGTCAATAGTTGAGCCATCCAGGATGATGTTTCTGTTCCCATAAGGAAGCAGAAAAGTTTAGAACTGAACAGTATATACATTAGGTTACTGGATATATATTTAATAAATGACCATCTAGTTAATTAGAGTGAAATATAATAATGACTTCGGAAGAAAACCATACGCTAATATAAACATTATTCTTACTTACAGACAGCGCAAGAAATATCAGATTTATAATCAGTACACTTCTCTTAAATGCACTGTTGTTTATCAGTTGGGTGCCCACTTATCGATTAGTCATCTATGAAATTATTCATGCATTTATTCTTTATGAAATACGTTCATCACCGTCTTCTTTGTTATTCTGAATGTGATTCTTGACGGTCTTTATTGATACGTTATGTCACTTAAGTAAAGAAATGTAAGTCTGCATATCATCTTTTGACTGTGAATCTACTCTTTGTCCCACAATCTCTCAGATAACATTGTTCATCTCTCAAATAACATTGTTCAATGTGATAACGAATACCTTTGTGATGTAAGTCACTCGAGAATAACGCAGAATGAAATAATGTTAATACCAATGATCAATACTTCTTCATGGTGAGGTGTACTCACCTTAATTCGCCTAATTTTCAAAATCCGATTATAACCGGCCTCAAAAATACACTTCATCATTTAAGTTAAGGGGAGTAAGTGAATTTTAAAGTTTCTGAATTTGAATTTCTTGGATAGCTGCTTAATTTCTCTGGTCCGTATGTAACATCAATTGGTATACTCAACAGAGTTCTCTCGGTTTCGCTTATTGAATGAAGTCTGAGAATATCGTATTTGCTATTAAAGTGAGGTCGAAATCCTCTATAACAATAACCTACGCTTTCCACGTTTCATATTATGAATAGTGCCCTATCTTATTTGTAGTCAAGGAGCCAACGTCAACGAGTGAGTGAAGAGTCAGATAGTTTCATTGATACGCCTACTTTCAGTTTTCACGTTTACTTTATTTAGAGAAACCAAACATCATCTCCAATAGTTTCGTTTGAGCACCACGAATTCTTTTAAAAAATGTGCCACCATTGAAGAGACTCAAAATTAGGTGATACAATGAAACGTGACACATGAACTTAGGTTACTATTTGCAGTAGTAGATGTCTAATTGCAGTGCAATAAGTTTTTATAACAACTGAGTTGAGCCATTCAGCCAATAAAACAATCAAGACCTTGTTAGATGAGGTCACGAAGTGGTAAAGAACACTCGCCAATGTCAAAAACGTTGAATTGATGGCTCCGCAAAATGATGAATGACAACCTCTGAATTCAAACTCCAGTTTACATTTTTATACAAGGGCAACAGTTGTGCTTTCAATTTAGACAGTGAACAAATTTGTGTACCTAATTCTGGAGTTAATGAAACAGCGGAGATATCGTCAAGCTTATTGATGAGATGTCAGTGATCAAATATCGAATGTGTGGACCATCGAACGATTATTTTCCGATTAAAGCCGTATCTGAATAGATGCAGCACACACAAGTGAGTGTGATGTGAGCGATTCGAGAATATTGCGGGATGAATTCATGTTAACACCGGCGATCAACATTTTTTCATGATGAAATGTACTCACCTTCATTCGCCTAATTTTTAAAATGCGATTATTAACCAGCCTCAAAAATACACTTTATCATTTAAGTGAAGCACGGTAAGTGAATTTTAAAGTTTTTGAATTTGAATTTCTTGGATAGCTGCTTAATTTCTCTGGTTCGTATGTAACATCAATTGGTATACTCAACAGAGTTCTCTCGGTTTCGCTTATTGAATGAAGTCTGAGAATATCGTATTTGATATTAAAGTGAGGTCGAAATCCTCTATAACAATAACCTACACTTTCCACGTTTCATATTATTATTAGTGGTCTTACTTATTTGTAGCTAAGAAAGAAATATCAACGAGTGAGTGAAGAGTTTGATCGTTTCCTTGATACGTCTACTTTAAATTTTCACACTTACATTATTCAGAGAAGCTAAACTTCAACTCCAATTTTTTAACTTGCGCACCATGATTTCTTTTAAAAAGTGCTAATATTCAAAAGAATCAAAATGAGATGACACCATTAAACGTGATACCTGAACTAAGGTTAGTAATTGTAGCAACTGAATTTAATCATTCAGCAAATCAAATAATCAGGATCTTGTTAGACGAAGTCTCGAAACAGTTTGAAACACTCGTCTGTGATAAAAAGCGTTCAATTGATGGCCCTGGGAAAAGATGAATCATAACCTCTGAATTCAAGCCACAGAGTTTTTTTTACAATAGCAAAAGTTGTGATTTCAATTTAGACAGTGATCGAATGTATCTAACTGTGAATGGACGAAAATCGGATTCATTTATCTGAAACAATACGTCTGGGAAGAACACTGCTCTCACACTGAGTGTGCCCACATGCTCATCATTAGATGTAAAAACAAAGAAGGCTCACTTTTACCTGTCATCTTCCGATGGTCACATTATGGAAGTCTTGAACTTTCATTCTGATTATATTTATTGATGGTGAACAAAATCATCGCTGAATTTATGTGTATAAGTTATATTAAAACGGTATGCCAACAAGTCATCTACACAAACGTCTCATTGATTTCCTGAGTATTGCAAATAATTTGCAAATGATGTTGCTTCGAATCAATACCTCATGTGATCTTGTTCAGAATAATATCGGCTCTTCATTAGTAAGGAAACACTGACTTTTAGGTGACACCTGTGAATTTTCAGGGTCATAAATCAATTCCTCTACTCAATTTGTATTTGACAGTTTCAGAAGTTGGACTTATTCTTGCTGGATGCATTCACATTTGAATAATCTGATTCAGTTCAGTCATCATCTGCTGATATCATTAAATCGCTTTATCATCATGAGAAAGCGAAGCTGTAAACAAGTGCGAAAGATAAATTCTCATGGCAGTGTGACTCTGCCCCTTTGAGAATCCCAGAAAGAGAATAAATGGAAAAGAAATGACATGGCAGGTATAAACGCTTTTTACACAAAACAAAATTCAATTCACAAATTCCAGGTACCATTACACTCCCTGATGGGAAACGTAAGTCCGACAGAGAGATATGTATCATGTACTGAAGCCATGAAATCAATCTCCCTAGACATTGACATCTAAGGAAATTGAATTTGACTCCAATATCATAGTTAATAATGTGTAGATAATTATTGCGCATCATAGTAATTCAAGATTTCATGTTAGTTCCTTATTGTATCAATAACAGAAGTAAATAATACTACACAGTGCATGATATCGTTTCATTGTGTGATACATTCACTGAGTAAATAATTGTACATTCACATCTAAGCCTAACACATGAAATGAAGTAAAGTAACCTCAAGATAATGTCAATCGAAAAGTATCCAAACAACCGCATAATCGTTCTCATGCATGTTTGTTGTCAGGTATTATAAGCAAGTATTTCACATGGAAATGGTACTACGAAAATGCAATTACATCGTTCAAAATCTCAGATTAAAAGCTGTGATTGCAGTGTTAAAGTAGTATTTTCTAGATACCACTACTTTTATTGAAATAACTGAAACAACTCTGTGTTCAGGTTCCTTCTAGAATGAAATAGTTCCTCCAAATACTTATATTCAGGCTCAAATAGAATTTTAGGTAGCACATGTCCTCCCGTATGTATTTCACTGCTCTGAAATCTAATGATAAATGTTCTAGGTTTCAGCCCTACTAATACAAAGAATCAAGCAGGACTAAAAGAGGAATCTGTGATCATACATTTTTATAGACTGAACTAAATATCCATGTCCAATAGTATTATACTGTCTAATATACACTCACGAAAGTATAATCTGCTCAGTAATAGTTTTGTTATTTCTAGAAATAACTTGTCGCAATGACCCCTGAATCAATTGATGCGGTAGGTTGTTTCGTTACACATAATGAAATGTTTTGGTTGTTCACACTTAACATTTACATGACGAAGTGAATATCTTTGAGTGATTTACAATTTTGGTTATCCATGTTGGTAAACCTGTCAAATTCACAAGAAGGAAGACTGTTTGATGCACTTTGACATTCTACATCAGAAGATGGATAATATTTTGACAAGTTGCGTGATATCTTCATCACTGTCTCAACAAATATTTGATAAAATGACAACAATCAAATATCGAAACAGAAAGTATTTTAAATGCATTCTTCTTCGACCATATGCACATGTATCATTGAATATCACGACTCCTTCCTTGATATAAGTTAAATTAATGCCTTTTATTGTATCATAAATAACGTTTATCAGTCACAGAGTAGTGATCAAGAGTGTAGGTAAACAAATGGAGACTTAATTATAAATAGAAAAATCAGCGACAACAGTTCACTGGAGGATAATTTAAGTTATTGTAATGCAAAATGAATGGCGAGAAACATAAGTCTATTTACCACGTGGAATTCACACATTAATTTCTTCATTACTATGGTTACAACTGTTTGCACTGATCCTTCAAAATATTCTGATTTATCTTTTAGGTCACAGGAAGGACGCTTCCTCACAATAAAATAACCACTAAATTTTTCACAAACTCAAATGATAATTGATCTACACTGACATTTTCTGGTTCATTAAATGTGTGAATTTCGCCTTTTCAACTCATACTGGAATTCCTGTCTAAATTCTCTCTATAAATTTTTAATTTGTTTGTGTTATTAATGTCAAAACGAAATAAATGTGAATTATTTTAACAAGCAAATGTGCACTGTTTATCATGGAATAAGGCATTCAATAAATCTCTCGCATTAAAGCTGGCTGTTATCGTGAAATCAGTTGTCAATTAATAACTTTCCCTCAGACGAAACGAAAAGCGACAATGTGAAATAAATCTCAATGATGAATTAATATTTGCAGACGTTTTTCACGACGTTGATAACTGAAATTGAAATAATAGCAGTGATTGATGGTTGAGGGTTGAAAGGAAACACATTGAATTCTTTGGAAAATAGCAGAATTTTGCTTCATTCAGGAAGGAAAGAACATTTACTCACTTGTTGTTGTATACGAAATGTTGATGTTGCTTGTTATCCTGGAAAATCCTAATGAAATTGAGAATGGACAAAGTGACCTATAAACTATATGGCCGTTTCGCTCACTTGGATCCAAGGGCATTACTCTTGCTCATCTGAGGGGGCTGAATCACTCTAAACCGCCTAAATACAGGCAGGTCAACCTATGCCTTTGATGTTTATTGTCAACTGATTTGCAAACTGAGGTCTGAATATATCAGAAGCATTTCCTAAAAAGCATAGATACAAAGTCAGGAATGAATAATTTCGCCACCAGTATTCTGTGAAGAATAATTCGTCCATAATATTTCAGTTGTCAGTTTAAATAAGTGAACCGAATCTTTTCACTCTCATTTCCACTTTGTAACTATACTATATTTTGCCCAACTCTATTTGCGATTTACAAGATTGGAATAAATTCGAATACAACCACTCAGTTGATGGTCATTCTCTTACTAGGCATTTAAGTTGCAATACATGTATTAAGAGTTCAGTGCATGACAAATCGTCTATGTGAGTTGAACTAGTACGACACTTGAAATATTCAACAAACACTGATGATGGGGAGATTCGAAACGTGGCCGCTTCATTGTGCACTCAAATCTACAGAATTCAACAGTGATTTCAAGGATTCTAAAGTCCCATCGTCGAAGTATTAGTAAATTCAGAATTGTTTTTCGGCAATTGAGATTGTCATGCGTGGCGCAACAACAAATATGATTGGCGAAAAACAGCAGAAAACGCCAGCAAATTCTGAAATGAACATCGGAGACATGAAAGTAGAATTCAATGAAGAAATTTTGCTTAAAACCATTGTCGTTTCATGTCAAAAACTCGTAGTAGGTTTTCTCGATTTCAGTTACTTGTAAGATATAGTGTTTAGAGGGAATAATGAGTAAAATTCAAACTTGAGATGCTGAAGAGCAATCAGTCATGTACACAACCTATAATTTAGGCTAGAAAGCAACCAGTGGTTTCAGAAAGTTTGAACATAAAATTCTATCCTAGCAATATAAAATAACCTTGTAACTCCATTGATTATTCGGTTTAAATCATTTATAACAAAAAGACAGAAAATACCACAATGAGGTAATCTGGCAGTTATTCAGTCTAAAAGCATCTCCAGTACGAAATGAGTATTGTACAAATGCATTAACTCAGAAATTTTAATTACCTGAGAACATAATATGAGGCATTCTCGAAGCGGTACAGCGGTTAGGACTCCTGCCGACAATGCACATGATCCAGGGTTCGATGCACACCTGATATCAATGTTCGGTCTGAATAGCTATAGCCTCAGCGTTTTTCAATAAGAGCCCTTTCCTCTTTTCATAGATAACCTTGAAGGCTGTGTTAACACCAATCTTATCGTTCACCTCGAATAGATGTTTGCCTATCAAGCCATTAAGCCAATTAGACTAGATATAATGGTCGTGCCCTCGAGTGGAACCCGAAAGGGAAGCGGCGAGTGGGACGTCCAAGGGTGACATGGAGGAGATCGTGTGAAGCGGAACTGAAACAGTATGGATTAACATGGATGCAAGTGAAAAGTACAGCACAAGACAGAAGCAAGTGGAGGCGTACAGTTGAAGCCCTATGTTCCACTAGGAACCCAAGGGAACAATAATAATAATAATGGTCGTGACCAGTGCGGAACAGCAGGTCATGTGTGAGGACAAATAATCACCGGGTATGACATTATTTGGAATTCATGAACCATTGGATTGGACTCCAGTAGCCTAATGCTGTACCAGCTCACCTTATAACCAGAAGGTCCTGGGTTTAAACCTCAGTTGATGCCTATTGTGAATAGTCGGAAACTAAGACGAACCAGCTGTCAAGTACTGCCAGGCATTTCGATGATCCAAATCGATGTCAGCTGATGATGAAATCCTGTAACTCATCAACTTCCTGCAAACCAATACTTGAATATATTACTAAAGGTCTATTCCAAACTGCAGAGTACGTCGCCGTAATTTATTCGTATTCTGTTGCCTGTATTCTGATAATGGTAAATTCTGGTTCATTGGTTTGTATATTTCTGTGTCTGTTTTCCAGTGATATTCATGATATCATTAACATAATATCGATTTCATTGAGGTTCCAGTTTGTGAAGTGAATAATAATTATAGTGAGTTGGTCAATTACTGAGTGGCATTCATCCTTCTCGGTGAGGATTTGATCACACTTCTATGAAACACATATTTCAACACTTTATTGATTAGTTTGTATATTTTCCACTGAGAGGCAGAATTCATTGGTTACATTTATTGCTTGCTTTCAAAGTCTACTGAGAATACGTATGTGAGGTAGTAGTATTTGCAACCAATCATGTCACGTTGTAGCTTGGACTGACTTCAGTGAATAATATGCTGTCCATTAACACGTCGAATAAAATTTCGGCTCTTCAGCTACTGATAATGTAAAGGAATAACTGCCAGGAAAATCCATCTCGATCAATCTATTTGTAGTATGGCTACTCATTGAAATATTTCTACTAAAATGCGTAATTATCACCTGTTTATGACAAATCAGTAGCGTGCCTATCTTTTTTTTGACTCAGCCTTCATTGATAGACTTTGTTTGTAGTTCATTCCTAATCGTGTAGCTTCACTTTTTCACCTATGGCTTTTGAGCCTTTTGAATGATTTACATATTTTTATGAATGTGAATACACACCGTATATCAGTCTTCTGATGTGAAATATAGCTCAATTCTTTATATTGTATTATATCGAATAAAATGCTGGATATTCGGTTCTTTTACTTGGAACAATGGTTATTTCTTAATTTGATGTGTTAATTAAATAGAGAATGAACTGTAAAAATGCTGAATTGGAAAGAAATGACTGTGACTTTTCGGGTAAAATGCTTTTAAATGGACAAATGAACGTTCCTTTCAATTTTCTGCAGTTTCATTCAGACGAATTTTCAGCATGATTTGTCAACATCCCTTTAGGGAAAACCAACCACTGTTATCTTGACTACGTTTTATATTTACGTCAATAGATGAATCATAACGATGCCAAGAGTGATCTACACTTGACTATAATTCCCATTGAATTCGCTACATCTTTGAATTTTTGAGGTAGTAGGGAAGTACAAAATGATTGAGAGTGCAGCTTTCATCGAAAATGTTAGAGTTTTCACAATGAAAAAACAGGTATGACAGCATAATTGTCAATGTGAACTACAAAAGCTTTTCACGAAATAAAGCGTAGTAGGAGATTGAATAAGTACGTAACAAGTATTCAGTGTCATTTCTGTATACATAAGGTTCTTGCAAACGGTTGCAGCCAGAGTTTGCATACTTTACAGAAGCTAGCATACATGAATTTAAATCCCTGTTCCATCTGCCGGACACTATCACAATTCATGAAATCATCATTATTAATACAATTTCTCACTCAATAGAAGACACATCAAAATAGAGAAAGCATAAGAAATAGGCGATCTTTTAGATATTTGTCAACCATAACAACGTTTATATAACAAACTGGTAATCTCAGTGTTCAGGGTGATCAGCACTTTTTATTATTGAAACATTAAGCAATTAGTACATGATGACTTCTACAAGAGTGGTAAACATGTGACTAACGTCCTGATTAGTTGTGATATAAGGTGGAATATGGAGCTACTATGTATACAGTATTTCTGATGCCAGAGATATTAAATAATGCATGAAAAACAAAGAGTTACTAAGTTAAAGAATTCAAACATTTAGCGCAATTATTATTCAACTATAAAAGGCTATGAATTGCAAAAGTGTCAGTGTGACATGAAAATGATGATAAGGGGTGTATAAATAATAAACATATGTAAACATAAACATGTGTAAACATATGTCTACTTCTAGAAGTGTACTTGCTGTAGATATTTGGAATAGTAGACGAATGAAGTGACAGCGGAATGAGTTCATCACACTCACCCTTTGCCACTTTTATTATAAATAAAGCTCTTGGTGTTGCCTATTATTGTATGCGGTCATTTATTTCTCTCAAGCTGCCTACTGCTGGTTCAATAATTCAACAATCAGTAACTCAGTGTGATGAGTGCGAGATATTAGACATCTGTCATCAAACACCTTGGTGTTAAATCATCTACCTTACTGCATGATTAACTGTATTCTAAATGAAAACGAATGAAACTGTGAGACACTTTCAGTAGGTACAGGCAGGTTGTTGATTGCACCGAGAGCCTGTTGTCAACCGCAGGCGAACTAGTAGCAGTAACAAAACACAACTCAGTGTGAAAACAGTGAACTATTATATCAGCACATTATATTACAGAACAATAAATAACAAAGCCTTCAAAAGTACTAGCCAGTCGCACTCACACATTAAACCATTATCATTGTTAAACAGTTCCACAGATTCTATCGTAAATAACTGAAGTGTGTTTACTATCAGCAGATTTAAGGACTGTGCGTTACCCACTAATTTTAATCACATATATACAAGAAAACATCGGTTGGTCACCTGGACACAATTTTTTGGTCTTTGTCGTAGCTGCTTTAGAGAACCCGCTTATTTATTTATTTATTTTATTTATTTTTGATTACAGCTTGATGCCACACCGTATTTTCAGTACAAGTATGGCATTTTCAGCATGGATATCGGTAGCCCAAATTTTGCAGGCCGACCATAGATATCGGGTGTGCGTCGGCAGGGGATCGAACCCCGGATCATATGCATGGTCGGCGAGAGTCCTAACCACTGTGCCACCGACGCATGGTATCTCTCATTCAAGTCAATACCAATCGAAATTTTTAGTGAACCTTATTCTTCCATCTCAAGAATAATCGGAACACAGACAACGCTGAAATTTCTTCACTTATTTGTTTATAAAATGTTTCCGTAATTTAGGTAAGGATACTTCAGTTCGCACGTATCTACAGAAACCAAATTCTCTCTTTTGAGTTTCGGGAGGAATTTTTTATGATGCACTATTGCTGAGAACTAGAGAACTTGTTGTAGGCTCATCTTGGTGTCGGTTATGCCACTATCTGCATAGCGATGTATAAGGTGATTACTTTGACAATGCAAACATATTCATTCATCAAATATTAAACATGCTGTGGATTTATCCAGTGTTCATTTATACTGTGACATGAATTATTCAATTTTAATTGATTTAAATTTTCAATGATTAAAACATTAACAGCCTGTCAAAGGACTGACTGACGAATATTGCCACTATGTGCTGTTATTATTCTCTGTCATATCAGAAGAAATTTTAAGTAACTGCTAAAACTACTTTCATAGTTTACTCATTCTTAAATTGCATTTGAAAAATACATATTTACTAGATATGCTCAATCTAACGTTTTCAAATCAATATCAATGCCATTGAACAAAAGTTTTGCTTTTTACTGCTGTCACAAAGTCAGCTTAGTTGGTTTCAACATTTCTGTCTACGTTTTCAAAACTGTTTTATTCTCAACATCGGTTTTTTTATTTCTTTTCTGTCTCATAACATTAGATGCTAAAATAGGCAGTATATAAGATATTAAATCATCTAGAGATAACATTGTAGAACTCTCTGGAGTAAATTAATGTCTCTGAAGTCACCTCATTGTAGAATTTACTATTTTGATATGAATCAAATAAATGGGTGTAACCAGCAAACTCAGTAACTTAATGTTGTGTTATGGAATAACTTTTATATCGATTGACATCATGATTTTTGTAAGAAGAAAGATTCTTACTGGAATAAAATAAAAAGCGTTTCAATCAGTTTCATATTTACTTTGTTTTATTTCTTAAAATAGTCAGCAATGCACGAAACTTCTGAAAGTGATGAGATGAGACACACCATTTGAACAGAATGTCGTATACATACAGATATATGGAATTAAAAGTGAGTGAGCTGGAATAAATAATATATTATTGACAGCTTTATTCTGAAGATGTTTGCAAATGGTCAAGAAATTTCAGTGTATGTTTAACTTTTACATTTGCAGAATTTATAGGTAAGACAATAATCTACTGTATACAATTTTTGCGACATTTAACTTCAGTTCAGATTGGGCTTCGACTTTCAGCTAAGCTAACTCTTGAAAGAAGAGTTTCCAAAATGTGCGTGAGTACAGATTGATCATCAAGAAAGTAGATAATGTTTGAAAAAGTAGAGTCAATGATATTTGAGACATTATCCTCTTTGACAGAGCAGGTTGTTCAGTGATTTTAGCAGCTGCCTCAATGGAACTTGATAAAATAATACTCATACAAGACAGAGGGTGAAAACTTAATTTCATTAGAAATAATGATTATTTCTCTTTTTGGTGAAACATCATGTTGTTCAGAGTGGTTTCAAACCTGGATTAAGCATCACTGTTGAGAGATTAAGACTTGTGCAGTCACAACAATTAAAAAAGAGCCTCAACAAAACACACACCTATGAACGTACAATACGCCATTACATGGACATTCACATGTATGTTGAATACTGATATTCTAAATGATTCTATTGGTTGTGTTTAACCTATATTAAGAAACTTGGAATTCCAATGAATTCTCTATTGGTGGAAAAATCAAACTCGTTGAGGCAATGCACAAAATGACATTGTGAACGCAACATGAGAGATTCTGGCATTTCATATTATTTTTGTATGGGATAAAGATAGCTGGGATATGGGCTCTGTATTGTTCTCATTTAATTGCGCTGTTTCTGTGATCAAATATACTTCGTCAATTGTTGCATAACATTCAACAATTCAGTGAGGTCTTCTCTATATACTGAAACTCGACTAGCAAATATTGTAATTTTCTGGTGCATACGATGTTAAACCGAAAGCCATTTCAAAAAATTATTATATTCTCGTGGTACAGTGATGTGATGATTCTTATAGAATCATGCCCAACCTTTCCTATTCAACAACATTATTTCTGGCTCAGTGAGGTCAAGGAGTGCGTCGGCCAGCGATCGAACCCCGGACTATGTGCGTGGTCGGCGAGCGTCCTTACCACTATGCCACCGACGCGCTAGACATCATTCTGCTCACCATAAAATCTTAATTGAGATCTGAAATATTTTTTGTCGCATTTTAAGGTATGAATTATGCACATGCAGTTCATGTGCGAGTTCTGAAGCTGTTTGAATTTATATATACACATATCTACAAAATAACAGTATATATTCCGATATTACATATGTCAAGATACATTTTAGGACAAACTTTGTGCGCTTATACGTATTTGGCAACTTTATACTTAGATCTCGAATAAGGTCAAATAAATGATCTGCGTGCAGACATTCAACAAATTTTTACAGTGAAAATAATCACCCCAACGGGTTCATTTTTATTTCTTTAAAATCATAATTACACATGGCATACAAAATTGAAATTAACCAGTCAGTGATCTGTTGCACTGTGAGACTGTTGGTTAAGATTGCTTAGAAATATGAACCGATCAGACATATGAATCAGTAAATCGTATCAAAAAGTACAAAGGATTGAACAGATGATAGGATTTCGCAACGAGCATTTTCTCATTTGTAAGCATAAATTTATAGACATTAAGAAATGAGTAGCGTTACGTTAATAAAATAATTGAGACTTCCGAATGTGATAACGTCGAATGTGAAAATGTTCTATGAATGATATTGCACGCATTTTCTATTTGCAAAGCTTCAACGGTTGTTTCTGTTTCCCTCATTTCAAATAAATTCCACTAAAATCAAGATCTTGTATGATCTCGTTTTCAGATTCACGCAGGCATCAAACATTTCAATAATTTCTATGAATCTATGTTGAATAATATCTCAGTGTGAAACTTTATACAGACAAGCGAAGAATCGAATTATCAATCGGTAAAGTTGAATTAATTTAAGAGCGTAGTAAACTGCGAAATCTCAGAGAAATTGTATCAAATTACCATTTTGCTGTCTAAAGCTCCGTTCAAATGATTCACATGGCAGTCTATCATTAAATCTAAAATAAATGACTGAGCCAAAAGCTAGACCACACGCCACTTGGAAGTTACCATTAATATTCTTACAACTGAATTCATAATAGTCACCACATTTATAAGAAAGGCTTCTTGCTATCGATTTAGCTTACATCTTAGTTGTTGCTCAAAGAAGATGTGACATTTTCAGAGAACGAAACATTCGTGAGCTGCATAAGATTAAGGAGTTTTGGAAGGCAGATTCAAATAATGACGAAATGCTTTCGTTTCACAAATTAATTTCAAATAATTTACACTCTCTCCTGAAACATTTCTTCTTCAGATTCAGTCGTGAACTAACCACCTTAATAATTTCTATTAACTTTATCTGCTTTCGAGAACCCGCTTATTTATTTATTTATTTTATTTATTTTTGATTACAGCTTGATGCCACACCGTATTTTCAGTACAAGTATGGCATTTTCAGCATGGATATCGGTAGCCCAAATTTTGCAGGCCGACCATAGATATCGGGTGTGCGTCGGCAGGGGATCGAACCCCGGATCATATGCATGGTCGGCGAGAGTCCTAACCACTGTGCCACCGACGCATGGTATCTCTCATTCAAGTCAATACCAATCGAAATTTTTAGTGAACCTTATTCTTCCATCTCAAGAATAATCGGAACACAGACAACGCTGAAATTTCTTCACTTATTTGTTTATAAAATGTTTCCGTAATTTAGGTAAGGATACTTCAGTTCGCACGTATCTACAGAAACCAAATTCTCTCTTTTGAGTTTCGGGAGGAATTTTTTATGACGCACTATTGCTGAGAACTAGAGAACTTGTTGTAGGCTCATCTTGGTGTCGGTTATGCCACTATCTGCATAGCGATGTATAAGGTGATTACTTTGACAATGCAAACATATTCATTCATCAAATATTAAACATGCTGTGGATTTAACCAGTGTTCTTTTATACTGTGACATGAATTATTCAATTTTAATTGATTTAAATTTTCAATGATTAAAACATTAACAGCCTGTCAAAGGACTGACTGACGAATATTGCCACTATGTGCTGTTATTATTCTCTGTCATATCAGAAGAAATTTTAAGTAACTGCTAAAACTACTTTCATAGTTTACTCATTCTTAAATTGCATTTGAAAAATACATATTTACTAGATATGCTCAATCTAACGTTTTCAAATCAATATCAATGCCATTGAACAAAAGTTTTGCTTTTTACTGCTGTCACAAAGTCAGCTTAGTTGGTTTCAACATTTCTGTCTACGTTTTCAAAACTGTTTTATTCTCAACATCGATTTTTTTATTTCTTTTCTGTCTCATAACATTAGATGCTAAAATAGGCAGTATATAAGATATTAAATCATCTAGAGATAACATTGTAGAACTCTCTGGAGTAAATTAATGTCTCTGAAGTCACCTCATTGTAGAATTTACTATTTTGATATGAATCAAATAAATGGGTGTAACCAGCAAACTCAGTAACTTAATGTTGTGTTATGGAATAACTTTTATATCGATTGACATCATGATTTTTGTAAGAAGAAAGATTCTTACTGGAATAAAATAAAAAGCGTTTCAATCAGTTTCATATTTACTTTGTTTTATTTCTTAAAATAGTCAGCAATGCACGAAACTTCTGAAAGTGATGAGATGAGACACACCATTTGAACAGAATGTCGTATACATACAGATATATGGAATTAAAAGTGAGTGAGCTGGAATAAATAATATATTATTGACAGCTTTATTCTGAAGATGTTTGCAAATGGTCAAGAAATTTCAGTGTATGTTTAACTTTTACATTTGCAGAATTTATAGGTAAGACAATAATCTACTGTATACAATTTTTGCGACATTTAACTTCAGTTCAGATTGGGCTTCGACTTTCAGCTAAGCTAACTCTTGAAAGAAGAGTTTCCAAAATGTGCGTGAGTACAGATTGATCATCAAGAAAGTAGATAATGTTTGAAAAAGTAGAGTCAATGATATTTGAGACATTATCCTCTTTGACAGAGCAGGTTGTTCAGTGATTTTAGCAGCTGCCTCAATGGAACTTGATAAAATAATACTCATACAAGACAGAGGGTGAAAACTTAATTTCATTAGAAATAATGATTATTTCTCTTTTTGGTGAAACATCATGTTGTTCAGAGTGGTTTCAAACCTGGATTAAGCATCACTGTTGAGAGATTAAGACTTGTGCAGTCACAACAATTAAAAAAGAGCCTCAACAAAACACACACCTATGAACGTACAATACGCCATTACATGGACATTCACATGTATGTTGAATACTGATATTCTAAATGATTCTATTGGTTGTGTTTAACCTATATTAAGAAACTTGGAATTCCAATGAATTCTCTATTGGTGGAAAAATCAAACTCGTTGAGGCAATGCACAAAATGACATTGTGAACGCAACATGAGAGATTCTGGCATTTCATATTATTTTTGTATGGGATAAAGATAGCTGGGATATGGGCTCTGTATTGTTCTCATTTAATTGCGCTGTTTCTGTGATCAAATATACTTCGTCAATTGTTGCATAACATTCAACAATTCAGTGAGGTCTTCTCTATATACTGAAACTCGACTAGCAAATATTGTAATTTTCTGGTGCATACGATGTTAAACCGAAAGCCATTTCAAAAAATTATTATATTCTCGTGGTACAGTGATGTGATGATTCTTATAGAATCATGCCCAACCTTTCCTATTCAACAACATTATTTCTGGCTCAGTGAGGTCAAGGAGTGCGTCGGCCAGCGATCGAACCCCGGACTATGTGCGTGGTCGGCGAGCGTCCTTACCACTATGCCACCGACGCGCTAGACATCATTCTGCTCACCATAAAATCTTAATTGAGATCTGAAATATTTTTTGTCGCATTTTAAGGTATGAATTATGCACATGCAGTTCATGTGCGAGTTCTGAAGCTGTTTGAATTTATATATACACATATCTACAAAATAACAGTATATATTCCGATATTACATATGTCAAGATACATTTTAGGACAAACTTTGTGCGCTTATACGTATTTGGCAACTTTATACTTAGATCTCGAATAAGGTCAAATAAATGATCTGCGTGCAGACATTCAACAAATTTTTACAGTGAAAATAATCACCCCAACGGGTTCATTTTTATTTCTTTAAAATCATAATTACACATGGCATACAAAATTGAAATTAACCAGTCAGTGATCTGTTGCACTGTGAGACTGTTGGTTAAGATTGCTTAGAAATATGAACCGATCAGACATATGAATCAGTAAATCGTATCAAAAAGTACAAAGGATTGAACAGATGATAGGATTTCGCAACGAGCATTTTCTCATTTGTAAGCATAAATTTATAGACATTAAGAAATGAGTAGCGTTACGTTAATAAAATAATTGAGACTTCCGAATGTGATAACGTCGAATGTGAAAATGTTCTATGAATGATATTGCACGCATTTTCTATTTGCAAAGCTTCAACGGTTGTTTCTGTTTCCCTCATTTCAAATAAATTCCACTAAAATCAAGATCTTGTATGATCTCGTTTTCAGATTCACGCAGGCATCAAACATTTCAATAATTTCTATGAATCTATGTTGAATAATATCTCAGTGTGAAACTTTATACAGACAAGCGAAGAATCGAATTATCAATCGGTAAAGTTGAATTAATTTAAGAGCGTAGTAAACTGCGAAATCTCAGAGAAATTGTATCAAATTACCATTTTGCTGTCTAAAGCTCCGTTCAAATGATTCACATGGCAGTCTATCATTAAATCTAAAATAAATGACTGAGCCAAAAGCTAGACCACACGCCACTTGGAAGTTACCATTAATATTCTTACAACTGAATTCATAATAGTCACCACATTTATAAGAAAGGCTTCTTGCTATCGATTTAGCTTACATCTTAGTTGTTGCTCAAAGAAGATGTGACATTTTCAGAGAACGAAACATTCGTGAGCTGCATAAGATTAAGGAGTTTTGGAAGGCAGATTCAAATAATGACGAAATGCTTTCGTTTCACAAATTAATTTCAAATAATTTACACTCTCTCCTGAAACATTTCTTCTTCAGATTCAGTCGTGAACTAACCACCTTAATAATTTCTATTAACTTTATCTGCTTTCGAGAACCCGCTTATTTATTTATTTATTTTATTTATTTTTGATTACAGCTTGATGCCACACCGTATTTTCAGTACAAGTATGGCATTTTCAGCATGGATATCGGTAGCCCAAATTTTGCAGGCCGACCATAGATATCGGGTGTGCGTCGGCAGGGGATCGAACCCCGGATCATATGCATGGTCGGCGAGAGTCCTAACCACTGTGCCACCGACGCATGGTATCTCTCATTCAAGTCAATACCAATCGAAATTTTTAGTGAACCTTATTCTTCCATCTCAAGAATAATCGGAACACAGACAACGCTGAAATTTCTTCACTTATTTGTTTATAAAATGTTTCCGTAATTTAGGTAAGGATACTTCAGTTCGCACGTATCTACAGAAACCAAATTCTCTCTTTTGAGTTTCGGGAGGAATTTTTTATGACGCACTATTGCTGAGAACTAGAGAACTTGTTGTAGGCTCATCTTGGTGTCGGTTATGCCACTATCTGCATAGCGATGTATAAGGTGATTACTTTGACAATGCAAACATATTCATTCATCAAATATTAAACATGCTGTGGATTTAACCAGTGTTCTTTTATACTGTGACATGAATTATTCAATTTTAATTGATTTAAATTTTCAATGATTAAAACATTAACAGCCTGTCAAAGGACTGACTGACGAATATTGCCACTATGTGCTGTTATTATTCTCTGTCATATCAGAAGAAATTTTAAGTAACTGCTAAAACTACTTTCATAGTTTACTCATTCTTAAATTGCATTTGAAAAATACATATTTACTAGATATGCTCAATCTAACGTTTTCAAATCAATATCAATGCCATTGAACAAAAGTTTTGCTTTTTACTGCTGTCACAAAGTCAGCTTAGTTGGTTTCAACATTTCTGTCTACGTTTTCAAAACTGTTTTATTCTCAACATCGATTTTTTTATTTCTTTTCTGTCTCATAACATTAGATGCTAAAATAGGCAGTATATAAGATATTAAATCATCTAGAGATAACATTGTAGAACTCTCTGGAGTAAATTAATGTCTCTGAAGTCACCTCATTGTAGAATTTACTATTTTGATATGAATCAAATAAATGGGTGTAACCAGCAAACTCAGTAACTTAATGTTGTGTTATGGAATAACTTTTATATCGATTGACATCATGATTTTTGTAAGAAGAAAGATTCTTACTGGAATAAAATAAAAAGCGTTTCAATCAGTTTCATATTTACTTTGTTTTATTTCTTAAAATAGTCAGCAATGCACGAAACTTCTGAAAGTGATGAGATGAGACACACCATTTGAACAGAATGTCGTATACATACAGATATATGGAATTAAAAGTGAGTGAGCTGGAATAAATAATATATTATTGACAGCTTTATTCTGAAGATGTTTGCAAATGGTCAAGAAATTTCAGTGTATGTTTAACTTTTACATTTGCAGAATTTATAGGTAAGACAATAATCTACTGTATACAATTTTTGCGACATTTAACTTCAGTTCAGATTGGGCTTCGACTTTCAGCTAAGCTAACTCTTGAAAGAAGAGTTTCCAAAATGTGCGTGAGTACAGATTGATCATCAAGAAAGTAGATAATGTTTGAAAAAGTAGAGTCAATGATATTTGAGACATTATCCTCTTTGACAGAGCAGGTTGTTCAGTGATTTTAGCAGCTGCCTCAATGGAACTTGATAAAATAATACTCATACAAGACAGAGGGTGAAAACTTAATTTCATTAGAAATAATGATTATTTCTCTTTTTGGTGAAACATCATGTTGTTCAGAGTGGTTTCAAACCTGGATTAAGCATCACTGTTGAGAGATTAAGACTTGTGCAGTCACAACAATTAAAAAAGAGCCTCAACAAAACACACACCTATGAACGTACAATACGCCATTACATGGACATACAGATGCATGTTGAATGCTTATATTCTAAATTATTCTATTGATCCCTTTAACCTATTTTAGGAATCTTGCAATTTTAATGAAGCAACCGGCGTCGGAAAAATCAAAGTCATAGACGAAATGATATTGTGGACGCAACATGAGAGATTCTGGCATTTCATATTATTTTTGTATGGGATAAAGACAGGTGGGATGCTTCCGCTGTATTGCTCTCATTTAATTGGGCTGTTTCAGTGATGAAATATACTTCATTAATTGTTACATAACATTCAACAATTCAATGATCTTCTTCTCTATTTACTGAAACTCGACTAGCAAATATTGTATTTTCGGTTGCATACGATGTTAAACCGAAAGCCATTTCAAAAATTATTATATTCTCGTGGTACAGTGATGTGATGATTCTTAGAGAATTTTCTCCTTCACAACAGTACGGATGTGATAGAGCGAAATGCATTAATGTGATTGGATTTACTCGAAATGCAGAGGCAGTTGATATTATGATGCAAATTATTTGAAATATAAAGAAATTAGATCAGTAATAATATCAAATTGATGTATTCGAAAACTTACCGAATTTCGTGCGAATGAATACCTCATTTATGAATAACGTACTAGACACGAACATAAAATGTACAACAGCTCTGGTTAGTAATAACTCACAGTGAATTGTTACTCATACGCTGATATTATTCTGTTCACCATTAAATCTTAAGAGAGATCTGAAATATTTGTTGTCTCATTATAAGTTATGAATTATGCACATGCAGTTCATGTGAGACTTGTGAAGCTGTTTGAATTTATATATACACATATCTACAAAATAACAGTATATGTTCGGTTATTACATATGTCTACATACATTTTAGGACAAACTTTGTGCGCCCATACGTATCTGGCAACCTTACACTTAGATCTCGATTGTTACTCGAATAAGGTCAAATAAATTATACACGTAAAGACACTAAACAAATTTTTACAGTGAAAAGTATCATCCCGATGGGTTTATTTTTTCTTCCTTTAAAATT
The DNA here is from genome assembly GCA_944472155.2 of Trichobilharzia szidati. NCBI lineage: Eukaryota > Metazoa > Platyhelminthes > Trematoda > Strigeidida > Schistosomatidae > Trichobilharzia > Trichobilharzia szidati. The sequence goes on along the minus strand of OX235277.1, from coordinate 22,227,151 downwards.
ATAATTACAAATGGCTTACAAAATTGAAATAAACCAGTCAGTGATCTGTTGCACTGTGAGACTATTGGTTAAGATTGCTTAGAAGTATGAACTGATCAGAAATATGAATCAGTAAATGGTATCAAAAGGTACGAAGGATTGAACAGATGATAGGATTTTACAACGAGAATTTTCTCATTTGTGAGCATAAATTTATGGACATTAAGAAATGAGTTGCGTTACGTTAATGAAATAATTGAGACTTTCGAATGCGATAACGTCGAATGTGAAAATGTTCTATCACTGATATTGCACGCGTTTTCTGTTAGCAAAGCTTCAACGGTTGTTCCTCTGCTTCCCTCATTTCAAATAAATTGGAATAAAATCCAGGTCTTGTACGATTTCGTCTTCAGATTCATGTAGCCACCAAACATTTCCACAATTTCTGCTAATCTAATCACACGACACTTGGAAGTTACACTTAATATTCTAAAATCTGAATTGACATTTATAAGAAGGGCATCTTGCTATCGATTTAGTTTACATCTTGATGTTCGCTCAAAGAAGCTGTGACGTTTGCACAGAACGAAACATTCGTGAGCTGCATAAGATTAAGGAGTTTTGGAAAGCAGATTCAAATAATGACGGAATGCTTTCGTTTCACAAATCAATTTCAAATAAGTTACACTCTGTCTTGAAAGATTTCTTCTTCAGATTCAGTCGTGAACTTACCAGTTTAATAGTTTCTAATAACCTCAGTTGTACTTTATCTCATTGTGAAATTTTACTCAGACAATTGAAGAACTCAATTACTAATCAGTTTGATTGAATTAATCGAAAGGCGTAGTTAGCTGCAATATCTTAAGTGAACTGTATCCAATAGAGAGTTTTCTGTGTAAAACTGCCATTCGTCTCATTCTCATAGCAGTCTGTCATAAAGCTGGAAAACATGCGAACGCCACAAGCTATTATTCCCTTAAATTCACCATCGAATATTCTGCGTGAATTCGCAGAACGTGACCATCTGTCGTGGTGTCTTGCTAAAATCATTCGGCGATCTATTTATCCACAGGGCAAAATAAGTCAAAGTCAGTCAATTGTGGTTTGTTTTAAAAACTTCTCACGTCCTTGAAAATGTATGTGAACACACATTCATTTAGAGTTAATCTTTCATCACAAAAGCTTCTAGCATTTACCTGTTCGACCGAAAATACACCCAATGTCGTTCTTTGGACTGCTGCTCCAATTGAAGTTTCCGCAAATTTAGAAGTCAAAGATAACATAAAATTCTGTAATATGTGTTAATATTTTCAGAATGAATGCAGTACTATTGAATGTAGAAAGCTTAAAGTGAATCATAACGTTCTTCTATTCGGAATCATCTTCAGATGGATAAAACGACTCGTCTTTTCAATTTCAGAAGAATCATGTATTGTTGATAGTTCTCGGAAATACAACAAAGTGAGTGTGATGTTGTGTGGAACCTCTTTCAATTGACCTGAGGTAAAATCGTTGTCTTACAACGTGACAAAGTCAGCTGATATAGAATATATTCAACAAGACAAGTTATTGAATTTACTGAACACACTTCATTATTTGATTTACATGAAAGCGCTTATTTTACAATGGAATAACTGGAAATGGATATAAAAATATTCCATATAATTTTAGAAAGAAAGCTTCGACGTTTCTCTCAGACAGAAAAGAAATGAAAATCTCAAAACGTTTAATTAACTGAATGAAATTAGGAGAGGTGACATTGTTGCATCAATTGGTGTAGGATTTATCGTGGGAGTCCAATATTTTGATTTGAAGATGCTAGGGGAAGCATCTCGCTCTGTTCTCATAATACATTGTCGAGAATAAATTATGAGTGGATCTCAACTATGAACGGTTTTGGAATGTGCATCCATTGTGTGAATTTGTTTATCTCTGTGGCGAATTTCACCACTATCAGTCAGTCAAGCTTTGTACTGTGTGTTTCCACTGCAAAGATGATATGTTTACTCGAGTATGAAATGAGGTTTACGTTCCAATCAAATTATTATTCTTCATTCATCAAAATTATATCGATAAATTACAGTCACTTTGTAAGCATCTTATTTCACTTATCACAAATATGCCTCACCTCAGAGATGTAGACACTATTGCAAGTGTTCCGCTAATTTTAAATACAATATGCTACAATTGTCACGAGAAATCACCCTTCGAATGAAGCGAAGCACGGAAATAAATATCTGTGACATTTTATGAGCCATGGCATGATAATTTCTGATTTGTGTATAAATATTTGAATAGGGCGCAGGTCATGCACCATGTGAGGAGAATCAATCTGATTGCGTCCTTTCTGAGTTTTTACCAATGTTTCAAGCAATAGAATATCATTTTAAAATAAAAATTTGGTGTTTTGCTGATTGTGTCAGTTTTGATCACCGACTGATATCAATCGAGGGAATAGCAGAAAATTGTTTGGAATTTATCAGCAGCATATGCCTATGGCATTATCAAAATCTTCAGACTATGCGTTGGGCACTTTGGTCATTCACGGACCTGGAGAAATTGTAGTGTCGCTTGATTTCTAGGTTGTGTTATACTAAAATTAATACAGTTGAATCACTCTGAGATAGGCTTCTAAAGCTGCTGAATACTCGCACCGAAAATTTCTTCTCCATGACGATGTCATAGGCTTTTCATTGTTAGTTCATTGTGGGAGTTGTGAAAAGTGAGTTGGAAGTCTATAGTTTGGTACGTTTCGCGTACTTGAATTATTGACGCCGAGAGATTCCACGAGATTCTTAAAAATAATGTTTGAACTACTCACAAATAGTATAACGATTATATGCAAACTTTAGATTGCATCTCCTCTCATAATTGTTTTATTACAGATAAATTACAGTCATTTTAATAATTAATTTGCTCTGTTTTTTGCTGATACAGTAATGTGACTCTTCACATTAGATTCGCGAATGTCCGATGAATTATTTATTTTATAAATCCAATTGAATTTTTTAATTTTTATGTTGCATGTTTAATCAAATGCAATACACTTTACTGCTAACTTCGCTAACGTAATCATTTAGAAACCTACCCGAAATATATCTGAATATTTTCTTATATCTGGTAGATTTAGGATTTTTCAAGTGTTGATTTCTAAGCATTTTATTTGGTTTTCAATTTTGACCACGGATTGATATCAATCAGAGGGAGAACCAGTGAAAACCAATGAGCACTGGATAGCTAATTTGTCTGGTTTTAAGAATCCTGGAAAATAATCTGTTGCTCGCTAGTGACTGACTACAGGTTTGATTTTCCTAGAGTTCTAGTGCGATGACGTAACCAGTGAGGTCCATCCTGTGGGGACTGAGTGAAATGCTCGCCGATGACATTAGAAGGTGATTGCGCTAAAATCACGAAGTGGTAGGAATCGGAATTCACGGCTGACGACTGTGTCATGTCCTAATCACCGAATGGTCTACTAACTTGCCTTGTAACGGGAATGTCCTGCGTTCGTAACCCGATAAGTGCGTTCTGTCGATGAGTCCAAAACTAGTACGAAACAGCTACCTAGTACTTCTTGGCTCTCTAACTGATAACAGTTAGTGGTCAAACTTGAGAAGCGGATTCAGGATTGTTGATGAAACGGATAACTCCCCTGCATTGATTTTGAACTGGTTTATTCAATATATTCAATAACATACTTCTTCCTCAGTGACAATCATTTCACTTTTCGAATCAAGCATTCGCCTCACTTCTATTCGTGCTTGAGGCATTGAAAAACTGAAATATATATATTGTTATGCTTTTAGTTTCCATGATGTGTTTCATCATTATATAAGCTGGAGGTTCCCAGTGTCATTCATTTTCAGAGGAATTAAAATGAGACTATTGTTAACCTGAGAATGTTCATCTGTTCTCCTCAGCATTGTTAGTAACACGTAACAGTCATTCAGAAAATTCTTGTTTTATTTTTCCATATTAGAGTAGGATTCTGCTATTTCCACTAAATTTCCTGCCTAAAGTTCAACGCTAGGCCTGTTATAAAATGTTCATTTCAGTGTATGTTGTTTACTTCTAACAAATACGCAACATTCGTGAAAACTGACACTCCAGTTGGTTTTCATTTAACGTTACATGGAAATCGTTTACTCTTATTACACGTTAAATAGTTGTCAATTCAGTAATAAATGGCTGGTAAAATGCCAATAACAGTTAGATTAGACTCTCTATTCTGTCAAAAAGGTGTACATTTACTGTATAGCATAATTTGTGTTTATTTCAATATAACAGTATTATGGCAAATGAAATCAAAATTTGAAGTTAGGATTTTGACAGGAACTGTTGATAGCGAGTTAAAAGCGGTAGTAACATTTTAAATGAGTCAGGAAATATTAGTGTAAATCAACTATTATTTATTTAAAAGGTTAAAAGGTTAAATGTAGTTTTACTCTTCGAAGTCTTGTATGACGCAATCTCAAAAACATAAGAAAACCTTCCGAAAAAATCGTACGCAGCAATGTGACCATAGCAATATAGTAATGAATATCGGAATTCGACATTTGAAATCAGTTTATATTGTTTGACACTTCCTTTTGTCGTACAATAACTTCATATTATTCCTCTATGAACAATATTCCCACGTTTATCAGTCTATGTTCAAATCACGAAGTGATCAATATTACTTGAACGGTCAACATATTTGATTACGTAAGAACCTAAGTTTACTGTAAAGCATAGTAGTAGCTATGAAAAACAATGATACTGGTTCATATCGTTGAAGAAAAATAGCTTTCGAAAGAATTCTGTTTTCTGAGCATTCGTATATAGAATACGCAGCGAAATAAGTGATGAAAATGTCATGCAACTTAGCGACGAAATGTTGAGATTCCGAAATCAAATGTTCGGGAGCATCGAACTGTTTCAGTCTCCATGATGAGACACAAATCTTTGTTATTCTGAATGTGAGTTTCTGTACGCGTTCTTAATTATTTTGCAGTTCAAGGACAACAAGGATTGAACGTGATAAGACGTGCTGTTTCCTTTAATAAAATCATGTTTACGTTTAATTTAAGTATTTGACATGAAACATAAATATTCAAATGCTTTACTTATTAATTATTAGCTTTTTAGACATTATTATCTCATGTTTAAAAACTATAACTATTTCATGTCAGAGACAACGATGAATCCACAATTGCACAAGCGGTATTCATATCATGTATCCTGTAGGTTAATCTGTTCGGACTACTGTCTCAATGAGGAGCTTAAGATTATTAGAGAATTTCTTAGAAAAATAGCTATCCAGATAAGTTCATTGAGAAAAATATGGATTCATCACCTAGGATAGTCAGTATGGCAACAGTTCGAAAAAAACAACTGTTTATAAAACTACAGTTCCTCGGTGACAACATCAACGAAATAATAACACAGCGATTGAAGAATGCCGATAAAAGAGCTTATTATGCATCAGAGGTACATTGTCTCTTCACAGCCACCCCTATTCTACGTTCGAGAAATAAGGATAACCTATTTAAATTTGCCTCTTCTATGTGTATCTATCAGTTTAACTGCAGCTGCGAAGCCATGCACATCAGGCGTGCAATTATGCAGATTCATCATCGTATTTCCGAAAATCATCCAGCACGGTTAATCAAGGGACAAACAAGGTCTATTCGTAGCTCTATTTTAGCAAAACTTTTATGTAATCAGCATACAGTTGATGTTAATACTGCATTTAAAATTATTTATCGCATTCCGACTAATGTTAATTTTGCTCTACGATTTCGTTTTCTACTTACAGCGGAGCAATAGGAATATACCTGTAGAAGTGAAACTTGTGTGTTCAGAAGAAATTCGCACAGACACTTTAATACCTTGCCCATCATTACGTGAATATATAAAGCGAAATACTTCACCCTCCTCGCCCTATAGCTTTAACAATTACAAAAATAATAATTGTCCAAATTATTTTATTTTTTCTGACTACTTCATTTTCAATGACATGTAATCATTGTGAAATTATTTTATTCTTATGACAACTTCATCCTTAGTTACAAGTTATCACTGTTCAAATCGTTGTATTTTCTTCAACAATCTGTCACGTAGTTAACCTGTACGCACGTTTATTCCTTAAATACTCTTCATTTTTCCAAAATTATGCATTATGCGATCCTCGTGTTGTAACCGTTTCTACCTTTCCTTCGTTAATTACTACTCGTCACCTTGACATGTTGATACTGACTAATTTCTGTTAAAAATATCGCCACTTGATTGGTAAACTGTTGTGTATTGAAATGGAAATGCTATACATATGTATATTAGAGTAGAGCCAGATACAAGGATCTAATTGAATATTTCTTTGCTCAATCCTTCTGCTTTCTAAATGTCTAAATGGGGATTTTTTCTATATCCTGTAGTTTTTGTTACTAGCTTCATGGCCATTTGTTAGTCAGTGGGAATTATTCAGTTCGTACTGCGAATTCAAAATCCACACAACCAAATTCTTTCATCATTCGATGAAAATTGCAAACACATCAATTAACACTGTTGCAGTGATAAACAACCTACCGTGCGAATCGATTTTAAGGGTCATTGTTATGTCTGGAAATTATAAAAAATTTGACTCAGCAGAACTGAATTCAAAAAAATCTGAATTAACAAATATCAGTACTACTGAGAAGTGAAATGTAGTGAAGTCTATCAAAAAACATACAACAGGGTGATGCCAAATGGGTCTGTTTAGTTTTGCTTGACTGTAATTATTTGCAGGGTTCAATAATAAAATATTTGTGAATGCGTTTGAAAGCAGTGAGTGTCAGACAGGAAATCATATGCAATATAACCATAGTTGAGCTTTTTTATTTCCTTCACGTTCTCCAGTGAAATATAAGGCTTCAAGCTAGTGGCTTGAAGTTTCTTTAGCAGTGCTTATTTCACAGGATGGGGTTGCTAGCCTCATGCTGAACCTTTTCTCTTCACCAGCGTTATTTCTGGCTTAGTTGAGCTTATATATGACTATTTATTTGATCTAAGGAAAATTCAGACACTTTTTTATCATTTATATTACTAAAGGCGGGCGTATTTGGAAATAATACTTCAACATTGAAATTATGTTTTCTTATTACCTGAACAGGTGAACAGTGTAATCACATTCTTGTGATATCGTTTCCATTCGAGAGACTTATTTGAATTGATTAACACCTAACATGCGTGGAAACTGTAATGAAATTATTTCAACACTCTTCATTTGATAATAACTAGAAGTCACCTTGCTTCATCCCATGTGTGTTGCCTATAAAACTCAAATACTATGCAGTTCTGTATTAGCTTGCTTGAGAGTGAAACAGTTGAGCTATATTTAAAACAGTATGGTAGTATTAACTTACCATGTGTAACCAATGAAAACAATTTTATGGAGCTTGAGACTGTCATAATATCTAAGACTGACGGATATCTGAATAACTATCGTATTCAAGTCAAACTAAAATTTCTTGAGGGTTAGCATATTAGACAAGAGAATATTCTGTCTACTTACTTCTTCCGTTGGGAAGTGTGATGCTAACTACAATTTGAAAACAAATGTGTGTCATGTGTAGCGAGTAAGCATTTATACAGAAAACGTGGAATGAACCTGGTCTTATTCACTATGGACAGTCAGGCGTGTATCATTCTGCCTACAAAATGGTAGTATGCATTATACTGCTGCTCTTTAGATGTTCGCTATATGTTATGCAGAATTACACAGTCAGAGGAATGCGTTTTGAAATGACAATGCTGAACAGATTGAGCGTGGATGTGCGTGGATTGTGCATACTCTTCATTTTTGTTTGAATTCAAACACTTGTTCTGTTGTTCACTCAGGTTTTCAGAAACGTGAAATTCACAATGTACTTTGAGCTCTTCCACATATGTCTACTTCTGTATCTTCAAGGTGAGAAACTTTTGTGAATGTCTGTACGATAGAAAGCACATTACGATAAAGGCGGTGTAAATGCAAATTTCCTAAGTAAATAATTTTTGTTAATTTTTAAAGTTTGCAGATAACGATGCAACTTAGACTGATAATTTTTTCTTCATTTTTTTTAATTTTGTAAAAAAATTATATTTGTAAAGTCTCAGCGAGATTGAAATGAGTAATTCCAACGTTTCGTTCGGCAATCGGGTCCGAACTTCTTCAGGGAAATTAATCGAAATTAACATAACATAGGTTTATATATAAAAAGGAACATCAATTGTTTTGGAAAATTTGTCCAATCATGAGTCATTCAAAAAGTATCAACAAGTATAATAAACAAAATTTTATGAGCTGTGATCAAAATTTGACCTCGGATTAACAAATATTGAATAAGGCATTAAGAAGACAAATTTCGCGAGATGATATCATTTCGTAGTTTCTTTACAACCGCTTTACAACTAACATGGTTAACAATAATAAAATAAAGTTCATGACAATTACTCAGTTAAATAAAAACAAAAGTATATACTAATGACCAATCATATTTAGATAGGTCAAGTAGTCCAGGGTAGGCGAAGATTGAAGTCTATTGATTTTTGTACACACAGTTTAGGCTGTATGTGATTAATCCAAAGTGCTTCCATCACCTTCAATAACCTTGAATTAGAGTTATGTGAAATAATTGTAAAACAGTCATTAATATTTATTTTGTGACCTGACATTAATAAGTGTTTTGCAATGGATGATGCTGGATTTCTATTCAGATTACTGGCATTGGGATTTTCTATGTGATTTAGTAGCCATTTTGGAACATGTTCTTTCCGACGACATTGGAACATTCTGTTGGTTCTACCTATATAGGTGTCACCGCAGCTGCAGGTGAACTTGTAGATACAGTTTGAAGTAGAGTCCACAGAATTTCGTCCTATAATCGTAGGTACAGGGATTGAAAATGTTCGGCAAGTGAGGAAAAGAGATGCGGCGTAGAATGTGAGTTTGATGGCTGACCGGAGTCTTTGAGCTGTCAACTGCATAATCTGATCACCCTTGAATGGTAGGTTAATAAAGATAGCTTTCTTTGGTACCGAAGCTGTCTTTTCGAGATGTGGTCTTTCTTTACTGTGACAAGTGATAAAGTTTTCCGGATAACCATTAGCTAATAAAACTGAATGTATATGTCGAAACTCATCCATCACTGTGTCACTCGTGCATATTTTTCGGGCCCTTGAGAACAAACATTTCACTAGGGAACGTTTATACTGGATAGGAACAAGACTAGTAAAATGAAGATATTGTCCACTCCACGTTTGTTTACGAAAAATAGATCTCTGAATCGTACCATCATCTCTCCTGGTCATTGTAATATCGAGGAAACCGAGTTTGTTATTCGATTCGCGTTCGGAAGTCACTCGGATATTTGGATGAATATGATTAAATAGAGTAATAAAGTTTTCAATAGATTTAATATTATCACCAATAATGAGAGTATCATCTACATAACGTTTATACAGTATAAATTCTCCAAGCATACCTTGCATTTGTCTCTCCAATTTTGACATGAACATATCTGCTAACAGGGGCCCAAGGGGGCTACCCATCGCAACACCATCTATTTGTTTGTATGCCTTTTCTTGAAAGGTGAATCTAATATTTTCTGTACACATTAAGATGATGTCTCTGATGTAAGTTACAGGAATAGGTAAGTTTATCCCACTGCTTGTGATGTAATCGCAAATGAAATCAACAGTTTCATTAAGGGGAACATTGGTGAATAAAGATTCTATGTCAATTGAACACATAACCTTATCCTTGATGTTCAAGGTGTCTAGCGTATCTGTTAGATCAAATGAACTTTTTAAAGAATGATTTGATAATGAGTCTCTTACAGGCGTAAGGACTTCTGTAATCCATTTTGCAATTTTGTGGTATGGAGAACTCGACATGTCTAAGAGGGGTCTCAGCGGGTTTCCAGTTTTGTGGATCTTCGGAAGGCCATAAAGCTGGGGAGTATGTGACCCAATTGCTTTAAGTTGTTTATAGAGTTTTTCATCTATAAAACCATGCATCAGTAAAATCTGAAGCTGACGGTTGATCTGCTTTCCCACAAGCAGCACATTATCAGTAGCATTGTCCACCAGAAATTTGGACTGATCTTTAAGGATATCATTCATTTTATTTTGATAGTCCGATTTGTTCATAATGACAACGCCTTCTCCCTTATCAGGTTTAAGGATAATAAGATTATCTTTTTCAATTAATTCCTTAAGTGCGGCGTGGTGTTCTTTCGATAAACCATTTTTCTGGTGTATTCTAGCATTTAGAAATTAGTGAGAAATGTCTACCAGTTTAACTTTAAACCAGTCAAGATTATCTTTACTAGAAGGAGTTAAATTGGAGATTTGATCATAAAGGTTTTCATACTGTGACTGAACTTCCATTTTGTTTATTTTCATAGGGATAGTTTTGTACTTCAATCCATAAGATAATGCTTCTAACTGTAGTTGGGATAGAGTGCAGTTAGATAAATTAATTATATGCTTGTGGATATCTTGAGGAAATTCCAAAATATGATTCGCCTCTTTCAAAGATTTTGTTAATTTTTGTTCCGTGGAAATTATAGTCCTTTTTACCATATCATTGCAAAATACAGTGAATTTAATTCGACATACTAAAGATAAATTATCCATAACGGGAATCAGTCTTTGGTGTGTTTCAATAAATTTCGAAAGTTTGTCATTAACTTGATCAATTTCTAATTCAGCAAGATGTTGAAGATTGGAGAGTGAAGATTTTTACTTATTTCGACGTAGTGATTTGTAAAATGATATAGGAAAATTTTTATTTTGGATGCAGTTGCGATAAAACCTTAGTCGTTCACGCTGAATAACAATTTTACATCTCAGATCTAGAAGACGGTTCAGAAGTCTTATAGTATCTTTCGGGAGCCTTCGTTTGAGAAAAGTGAAACAATTAGTCCCTTTGATAAATTTGAATAAGGCATTAAGAAGACAAATATCGCGAGATGATATCATTTCGTAGTTTCTTTACAACCGCTTTACAACTAACATGGTTAACAATAATAAAATAAAGTTCATGACAATTACTCAGTTAAATAAAAACAAAAGTACATACTAATGACCAATCAAACGCACATTCTACGCCGCATCTCTTTTCCTCACTTGCCGAACATTTTCAATCCCTGTACCTACGATTATAGGACGAAATTCTGTGGACTCTACTTCAAACTGTATCTACAAGTTCACCTGCAGCTGCGGTGACACCTATATAGGTAGAACCAACAGAATGTTCCAATGTCGTCGGAAAGAACATGTTCCAAAATGGCTACTAAATCACATAGAAAATCCCAATGCCAGTAATCTGAATAGAAATCCAGCATCATCCATTGCAAAACACTTATTAATGTCAGGTCACAAAATAAATATTAATGACTGTTTTACAATTATTTCACATAACTCTAATTCAAGGTTATTGAAGGTGATGGAAGCACTTTGGATTAATCACATACAGCCTAAACTGTGTGTACAAAAATCAATAGACTTCAATCTTCGCCTACCCTGGACTACTTGACCTATCTAAATATGATTGGTCATTAGTATATACTTTTGTTTTTATTTAACTGAGTAATTGTCATGAACTTTATTTTATTATTGTTAACCATGTTAGTTGTAAAGCGGTTGTAAAGAAACTACGAAATGATATCATCTCGCGAAATTTGTCTTCTTAATGCCTTATTCAATATTTGTTAATCCGAGGTCAAATTTTGATCACAGCTCATAAAATTTTGTTTATTATACTTGTTGATACTTTTTGAATGACTCATGATTGGACAAATTTTCCAAAACAATTGATGTTCCTTTTTATATATAAACCTATGTTATGTTAATTTCGATTAATTTCCCTGAAGAAGTTCGGACCCGATTGCCGAACGAAACGTTGGAATTACTCATTTCAATCTCGCTGAGACTTTACAAATATAACTTTTTACAAATATCTACTTCTCACTCGGCGCCCAAATATTTTAGAACTATTCTGTCAAATCTTGACGACAGTTCATTTGAATTTTTTATTTTTGAGTACGGCTTGATTCCACACAGTACGTTTTGTTACAGGTATGAAATTTTCAGCATGTGATATCGGTAGCCAAAATTTTGCAGGTCCACCATAGAAATCAGGTGTGCGTCGGCAGAGGATCCAACCCCGGACCATGTGCATGGTCGGCGAGAGCCCTTAACACTGTGCCACCGACGCAAACTGTCTTTTCATGTATTTTCTTTCATGAAATGCGATTCTTATATGATAGTTATCATTCTCATGGAGTAGGAAACTGATTGACATGAATGGTTCTTCATTTGATATCCGATAAGGCCAGTAAATATCAGTTTAAATATCTGCGCCTCATGAAAACGGAGAAACGAAATTTTGAATAAACTCTACAAAATAATGAGGTGTCTATGAGCAAGGAGGATAATAGTTGACAATAGTCTTATTAATAACACCGCAAAGATGCTTTTTGTGTAGGTTAACCATCACAAAAAACGTTTCATGCAAACCACTCAATAAATTGAATTTACTAGTAGTTATTGTATCAGATTATGTTCTAAACACCTATCCGCATTATGGATGTTTTGTAGTTGACTTGTCTGTCATTTCACCTTTACGTATAAAGTGTGACAACTCCACCCTATATAATCATGTCCACACATGTATGCTGGTATTAAATGTTGAATGTAATATATGCAGTGGAAGACCATAATAATAGCTAATTGACATTGACTCATCTATTCTCACCTAATCGATTCGTAATCACTAATAAATGAGTTTTGTAGAGTAATACAAAACCTTCTTGTGAATGATCAACAAGTGATCTGTTTTGAATCAAATATCACAAACTCTCGAATCTTCTTCCAAACTAAGGATAATTAACTCCTGTTTCACTGCTGTTTGTGAATACATCCGGCTTTTCATTCCAATAGTTGTATTCTTGAGTATTTGTCCTCATATAAAACTCCTTCTGAATGGAATCAAAATGTTCATTTCTTATTTTGGGTAGGTAATATCCTATGAAAGCACGATATTGATGAATAAATAATTTCACCTGATTTGTAAATAAAATTCTTCTTCTATGCATCCGATCTCAGATATGAAAACAATATTCTCTACTGTGGAACTAACATTAATGTTCCTGCTCATTGTGAACACTGATAAGTGGAATATGTATGAAGGAGCCCAGAACAAACACATGAAGTTAGCACATGCAAATCCACATTTTTTCATAATCCTATATATGTCAGTTAGGATTCGTCTAGTATTTAACTACATGGCTGAGACTGAAACGAGCTTAGACTTTATTTTCTGTTACATTCTGAATAGCTGGTTTCTTTAAATACTTGAGAAAACTCGAGTCTCAAAGTCGTGTTGTAATAACTGGTATGATTATGAACAATAAATTGTGTGCGAAACGTCACCCAATAAATAATACTTTTTCATTGTGTGATACATCTAATAAACAGACTATTATGGAATCATGCAGTTTATAAGCTCTCTCGGAATTAAAAAATTCCCCTGTTGGCTTTGCTATAACAATAATGAAAACTAGAGAAAACAAAAAATGGATATCAGTGACTGAAGGATTATCTGCACAAGCTACTGGAATTCATTTATCAACTGACCACAAGTGGTAAGTTTCTAAATTTAACTCCTTATGCTTTCATAAGCAAAAACTACAGGTTTCATTTGTTGGTTTATAATATTGCATGAGACGTTGCTTAGTGCCTTCCAATATAGAAACTTATTTTCCCATAGAAATTATTTAATTCTATCTCAAGTGAATCTGATTCAAAATTACCCTGATTTACACCAGCTATCAATTTTAGACTAAGAAACGCCGAATCAACAGCCTAATTTGAAAAAAAACTGAGATGCATTGCATAAACTGAGAATTAGTGAAAAGCTGAAAATGATTGCGTCTGATGAAAACTTTTGCTGCAGTTAGGGTGAATAAGGGGGATATAATAGAAAAAGAGAGTCTTTACCTAAGTGATCGAACAAAAGTTCAAAATTCATTAAGTCTAGTGACACAACTAAAGACTCTGAACGTCAAATGACTAAGGTATGAAATTCATTGGTAGAAATAGATCTCATTTACTCAAAAGAGAAGTGGCAAGTAAAGCGGTTTGTACCTCCTCATTCTGAAATGATGACATTCAGTGTATTCAGCGGTTTATAAGCTGTCAATAGCCTGAATGGATATAGAAATATAATTGTTCACTCTTTGTAGCTTTACCACTTACCAGAATCTCACTTCTTGGAACATATAATTTCATATGTGATCAAGGAAAGGAAGGAAAAGCTGATCTAAATAGCCACCTGACAAGGACCAGTAAACGAAGCGGAGATGTACAATTGTTGTCTACCTTCTGTTCACTGAATAATTCCACAGACACCTTGATGATGCTGTGATGGGTTCATCTATGTGTCCTACGCTGCCAGCTATTCTTTTCAAGACTTGAAAAAGGTTCACTCAGAGATGTGAATGACGAACTTGGCTGCTATTGTCAATAATTATATGAGATTTTTCACGTTAGTGAAATAAACCCTGAGAAAAAAGAGATTTTGAGTTATGTTAACAATATTCATCCAAATATACACTCAACTTGTGAAGACCAAGAAAATGATAGTATTCGCTTCCCCGATGTCCTTCTCATCAAGAAGACAGATGGAGGTTGTCTGAGAAACCTATTCAGCAAGAACATTTGAAAATGTGAGTGCATCCATCTTCATAGTTCGAAAACTGAGATTTCATCAAATACAACAACAATGCAATGAAACGTATACGTTCCCGGGATTCTACTTAGGAAGAAAAGGATGAAATGATAATTCGACTTGTAGAAAACAGCTACTGAGTCAAGGAATTGAAAAAGAAAATAAATGAAAACTTCACATCTCAAGTGTCATTGCATCGGATATTCCAAATGTTCACCTAGTAGATCAATTGAAAGAATATTTGAAATCGAAAAAAGCTGATATATTCAGTGTCCGTCAAGCAGAATTTTATGATGGTTCCAAGAATGTCCATAGTATATGTGAGTGTTTTGAATACGCTGTAACATTTGGTTTACATGAGAATTTTAACTTTACAATGAAGTAAAATTAATCTTATTTCGCACCTCTCACTCCCACCTCATTTTTCATCGGCGTTCACATGAAAGAGAAAAAGTGACTATGCGAGAAATAAAAACACTTCATACTTAAAATAGAAACGTTGCTATGAGTAAAGCTGACTTGAAAGAAGCAGCGAAAACAGTCTCCTCTTAAGATGAGTCATTTTATTTTCAGAATGAAAACAACACCTCTTCTCAAATTTGCTCTCTTTATAACGCATACTATCGCAGATGAGTTACTTCAGTGCCAACCTCGAAACATCACATTGTTTTCCAGTAATCTCATCAGTGAACAGTCGACTGTTTTCTGCTTTCTGAAAATGAAATAACTGAGTGCGCCCCACTTCTGAGGTAGACATAAATACTGCTGGTTGACATTACTATCTCTCTCATAAACTGTTCATTTATAACTTGTCATAATCTTCCAAAATATGATTGGTGTGCAGTCGAACTAGTCATTCTTGTTCTGAATGAGAAAGAGCCAACCGAGGGTCACTACCTACATGCTCACACACGAAAACACAGTCAATTATTGTAAATTTCAGCATAAACTTTTAATGACGTAACACGAAGCGAATATTATGAAACACTTCAAACTGAAGAGAGTGTTGTGCGTGTTAAAGAAACTGTCAAAAATGGATAACAATTTTAATTGAAATACTTTCAAGAAACTGGAATACACTTTAGGTAATTAATTCACACAAACATCACTGACTTCCTAAAAAGGATTTCGATAGCACACTGAGTATTAACTCATCCTCACAGCTGACTCAAATTCGTACACTAGGTAGCCTATCACATCCGCAGGAAGAACCATCAAAAAATGTGACTGATCTTTTCAATTTCGTCCGTGATCAAATCTTATAAGACTGTATGCCTTTGTTCACACACGCAGCATCATCATTTCCGTGGTTAGAAAAATGGTAACTGTTTCATCAAAATAGAAACTGGAGATAATGAAGGTCGCCCAAATCTGATGGTGATTATGGATTTTGCCCGCCAACTCTAATCTCAATACTTGAACGCAATGTATTTCAACGACTAGAAAGCAGAAGGATTGAGCGAAAAATATTTAATTTTCCATTAGATCCTTGTGTCTGGCTCTACTCAAATATAAATGTATATCATTTTCATTTCAATACACAACAGTCTACCAATCCAGTGGCGATATTCTTAACAGAAATTAGTCAGTATCAGCATGTCAAGGTGACGAGTGATAATTAACGAAAGAACGGTAGATACGGTTATTTTTTTTATTATTTTGATTACAGCTTGATGCCACACCATATTTTCATTACAAGTATGGAATTTTCAGCATGAATATCGGTAGCCCAAATTTTGCAGGCCGGCCATAGATATCGGGTGTGCATCGGTAGAGGATCGAAACCCGGACCATGTGCATGGTCGGCGAGAATCCTTACCACTGTGCAACCGACGCACATGGATGGCATAATGCATAGTTTTGGAAGAATGAAGAGAATTTAAGGAATAAGCGTGTGCACAGGTTGACTACGTGACAGATTGTTGAAGAAAATACAACGATTTGGAGATTGATAGCTTGTAACTAAGGATGAAGTCATCATAAGAATAAAATAATTTTCCAAGGATAAACTCTCATTGAAAATGAAGTAGTCAGGAAAAATAAAATAATTTGGACAATTATAATTTTTGTAATTGTTAAAGGTTTAGGGGGAGGAGAGCGAAGTATTCCGCTCTATACATCAATGTAACGATGGCCAAGGTAAAGAAGGTGGCTGTACACATTTCTTCTGAACAAGCAGGTTTGACTTCTTCAGGTGTATTACTATTACTCCGCTGTATGTAGAAGACGAACTCGTAAAGCAAAATTAAGGTTGGTAGGAATGCGATAAATAATTTTAAATGCAGTATTAACGTCAACCGTATGCTGACTATCTACAAGGTGTGCTAAAATAGAGATACGAATAGATCTTGTTTGTCCCTTGTTTAACCATGCTGGATGATGTTCGCTAATACGATGATGAACTTGCATAATTGTTAGCCTGATGTAGATGGCTTCGCAGCTGCAGTCAAACTGGTGGATTTTTATTTATTATATCATTATTTTTTATGACTACTTCATTTCCAGTGATATGTTATCCTTGTAAAATTATTTTATTCTTATGATGACTTCATCCTTAGTTACAAGCTATCAATCTCCAAATCGTTGTATTTTCTTCAACAATCTGTCACGTAGTTAACCTGTGCACAAGCTTATTGCTTAATTACTCTTCACTTTCCAAAATTATGCATTATGCGATTCTCGTGTGGTACCCACGTCTACCTTTCCTTCGTTAATTACCACTCGTCACCTTGACATGCTGATACTGACTAATTTCTGTTAAGAATATCGCCACTGGATTGGTAGACTGTTGTGTATTGAAATGAAAATGATATACATTTATATTTGAGTAGAGCCAGACACAAGGATCTAATGGAAAAGTAAATATTTTTCGCTCAATCCTTCTGCTTTCTAATTGTTTAAAAGGAAATTTTTTCTATATTTGAATAATCACAGAAAATTCAAACTGTCAATTATTACAGAACTAAATAAATTGAAGTTAGATACTGCAAGTCGTCAATGTTTAAAATGGCATGTCGTAAGAGGGTGTAGATATTGATTAACCTGTGTATTAGAGAGAGAAATAGAAAATAGAATAGAATCAAAGGTTATGTTAAAGCGTAATTCTTCAACCTAGAATATTAGTGTCAGCACGCGTTTTTTCGGATATTATATCCACTGTCATGTGTGAAACGAAAAAACTCAATGATAGCAAGTCACCAATGTCACATCTCCACCAGTCTAATCGACTTCAAATCACTGCTAAGTGCTTAGTTTGGTCACTACCTTATCTGCCTTAACTCTACTACCTAAACTTCTGACATCTTACAAATTTAATATGAACAACTACTTTCTTTTCATGTGAATCGTAGATGAATATGGACCATCACTGTTGTTTCCGATGTATTTAAGCTCTACCTACGCTATTCCATGGTCGGGAATGATAACTCACTACAAACTGTAAGACCTGAGCACAATCGCTTTGAACTTCAAGAATTAGTTATGGTCTATATCTGTTTTAATGATGAACAAATGCTCCAGTAGAAGCAATCTATCACAATCATCATTCGAATTGAGGGGAGTAAACCGATCTTCATATGCACTATAATTTGACCGAGTTTATGTCAAGTGAAACTGACAGACACCCTGTTTACTCAGACCGATTTTTATACGTATATATTATACCACACGGCTAAATGCCGGTTACTTTATGGAATTTCTACATTTCTTTCGTCAAAATGGCGCCTGTGATTTTGTGTATGAAGCGATATCAGAGAATGTCTATCGTGTATTTGCACAACTAATTTAAGCCCTTAGGTTCCTGTTGTGCTCACATTCAACACTGAGTAATGTAGCAAGTCAGATAGAAAAGAGGAATAAAAACATGCAGATGAATTCATTTTTCATGTTTTAACCATTTTCACTATACTGACATGCATCGGTTGAAGCATCGGCTCAGTTAAGATTTAAGATTTACATAATAATGAGTGAATCTCCCCCTTCAATAAAGACTTGATTAAGGCTACATGATATATCCTGTAATTAATGATCGCTTCAACTATTTGAATTCTTGAGATACAGTGCTAGAAAATTTTAAAAGCCTTGAAATTATATTCAAAGTAAGTAAAGGAATAACAGTTAAATCATATTCCCTTATGAAAATAATACAACGCCGAAACATAATTTCACTTCACACATTATGCTACTCATTTTCAGTTAGTAGCTCAAAGGTTCGTAAAATAAATTTATCATGAGTGTAACTTATTAAATATATTTTTGCATGAATTTTGATGAAGACTGCACAACTTATTCACAAGTGAGCCATGGCAAACGCTAGTAAACACAAGTAATTTCAAAAGCATGTTCCAATGTGATCTTATTGTGGCCACGAATCCTGATCATTAAATGTATTCCCTCCTTTATTATCCATCCATGCGTGATCATATATAAACATTTAATAAAACAATGAGTGAAAGGAGTATCATATTCTATATAGACGCATAGCAGAATGCATTTCATTCGATAAGTTACAGAAGGATGTTTTACTTGGTTGTTGTAAATAATATTCCGTGAGTATTTTCACAGAGTAGTCATTTAACTTAACAACTAAGGAATATGATGAAGGGTCTAATACATAGTACATTGGAACACAAGTGAACTGGAAAGTTTGGTCATTGTGTAAATAGTTTTAATGAAGTCCACTCTGATAAACTCTAAGTGATTAGTTTACTGGAATTCATTTTAATAAAGGTTTTTGTATTTCCCAATGAATGAAAAACAAAACGATATTGTTTTACTGATGTTTCGCTATTTAATGCTAATAGCTTTATCAAAGTATTATTAAACCGGAATTTACAAAATCTCAGCATATATATAACAAAGAGTTAAGAGCATCTATTTGACCACCGAGAAATCCGGTTGAACCTAAAAAAACTTGAAAAATCATCAGTCATAGGTATACACACCGTAGAATCAGGCCACAAAATTGGTTTCGACAATAGTGAAATATTCAAGTGTTGGTTTGTAGGGATTTGATTGGTTACAAGATTTCATCATGAGTTGACATTAGTTAGAGAACCATTAGAAAAACCTGGGAGTACTGGACAGCTGTTTCGTCCTAGTTTGGTAACTATTCAACAGTATGCACGCACCACCAGAGTTCGAACCCTGGACCTTCTGGTTACAGGGCGAGCTCGTATACCAATTAGCCACTGGGACCCGATCCAATGGCTCATGAATTCTAACTTCTGCCAATTCACAACATAGCGCGAACCCTAGCCAATGTCTTAGGCGAGTATTTGTCCTCACACCCGACCTGCTGCACCCTACTGGTCACGACTTCTCACTAGAACCTCAGGTCACTATTTACCTGAATAGGACAAGTCGCTAGTGAGCATCTCATTGATATTCAAGTGTTGGTTTGTAGGGATTTGATTAGTTTCCAGTGATTCACTAACTAATGTCAAGTCATAATGAAATATTGAAATAATGCAGAAAAACTTCAGGAATCACAAAGAACATCTAATATCAGAAGCACTTCATATCAAGTGGAATCCAAATTGTCTAAACAGGAATGATGGACTAAAACAGAATCTGACCTGTTTACAACACCTCCCTCCACTCGCCCATGAAGTGACAAAATCAACACGAATGTGATAAGCAAGTTCACTATGTAAACCCACACTACTTTGATAATGTTACACACTGATCAAATCCAACAATCTACACTTGTTTCGTTATCTTTACCAATTGACCAACATGACAATGAAAAAATTGACCCCACACTGACGAACGATGACCAAGTTTGTAAACTTTGTGTCGATATCATAACAGATGTACTATTACCTTTGATGTTTGGTTTAGTGATCTTCATTGTTATTTTAACTTTCAATATGTCCTTTTAACTTGACCAAAGTCTATTTTCTCACCTCTTAACTCTTTGTTATATATATGCTGAGATTTTGTAAATTCCGGTTAAATAATACTTTGATAAAGCTATTAGCATTAAATAACGAAACGTCAGTAAAACAATATCGTTTTGTTTTTCATTCATTGGGAAATACAAAAACCTTAATTATAATGAATATCATATACCTAACGCCCACATTTTTTCAAACTGTTAAAAGCGAACTTGGTTTGGACATAAATAGTTTATTGGAATGCCTAAGAAATTGAGTCATACTGAGATGAATAAAAAACGCATGAACGAGATAACTTTAATGGTTCAACGATAAAATGTTTTTCGACCACGTGCGACTTCTAACTTTTTCTTCAGTGAGTGATGATGAATCTGATCAACATCAACCTGCCTGTTCACCGAAGACCTATTCAGAAAAAAGTCTTATTAATTATTATTAATTTAGTATGAATAATTTAGTACTACCAATGATAGACATTTGTAGACCTTTTACCAGTCATATGTGTGTCGGTGGTTGTCTACGATTCTCGGTTATTGAGAATATGCATAGTGTATTTCTCTCACTAGTTTATGTTATGCGAAGGCCAGTGTAGCATTTCTTACGACTGATACAATGTTTTTTCGTAAATGTTATTGGTCTTGTGATATTTTGATGTGGGATATTTTGGTTCACATTTAACTGAATAAAGTGGTCGTGTTGGTTTGAGTGCGAAGTCTTTATCGCACGGTTTCAGGATTCCATCGAATATTCCATAAATATTTTTAATGAAAGGCAGAATGCAACTAGAGCTGTTGACCAAGGATATTTTTGTGATGCTTGTTCAATTTGAAAGTAGACCCTTTTGATGGATTTTTGAGAGTATATAATTATTAAACATCTCCCTGTGTTTGCTTTTTACGAATACTGTTTGTACACAGTTTCCTTAGTATGTTGCTGGAGATGACTCTTTATTTTAAGTTGGTTGATTTCCTGAATATTCCAGTGTTTGGATATCCTATGTTTACTCTTGAGCAAGACACCTGAGAGACAAATGGTGCTATTTGGCTCTCCTTGTGAATTCAACCTCCTCAAACAGGCTGCTGGTTAATTTCTATATTTCTGTAGTCCATTTTTCGACTAGTGACTGGTGAATCCTCCAGAATTTTAGTTTGATTATTGATAGAATAGTGACGTAAATGCTTCGCATAACAACTTTAGGAATTTTCTCACGATGTAGCTGTTCCAATTAAGTTGTTCTTCTGCTAGTATGTTTGATAAATTTAGTGAAAATAACTAATGTGATAGAAGTCTGTCTCCTACATTTAACTGTAACAGTTATCTTTGTGTGTTAAAAAACGTGATCATCATCATGGAGTGGTTGACATTTGAGTAATTTTTCCAGTTGTTACTCAATTGTGAGATATATCCCTAAGACTTCAACGGATGTCTTGTTTTCTCTGTTATCTCGTCGAATTAAGTATTAAAGCTGAATAGGACAAACTTTGAAATTACATCACATGACTTATAGAACGAAACCATGTTCAAGAAATATAATATTCTCCGTCATCCTTGAATAGTCATGAACTACGTGATTAGACGATTGCTGAATAGTCATTCTCACTCTCTGAATAACATTCTGTAAATAAATCGTTGTGACATCGAATATTAGTAAAAGTGATTTGGAACCCCGTGATACGTTACTGGTGTAGTCTTTCCGGCATTTTGGAACAGGTGAATCTTGTTTCTTTTGAGAAAGTAATGCGTGCCACAAAGCCACATTTAAAATTTCTGTCAGTTTTATTGATGTAAAGTTACGAATTGTGTAATATACGCCATAAGTTATTGCATAGAAAACATGCTAATTCTCCTCCTTACGAAACACAAATAAGCAGTAATTATATCCTGTCTGAATGACAAGCGTGGAAATATTTTCAGTATATTTTAAGAAACAGGAACTTTTCTTGGCGATAAAAATTTATGGTAGTTTACCTGCTTTCAACTCATCGTGACACAAGAATGTTTAAAATGTAGTCATATTTGATACTTTCTTACTGGTTCACATCCAGTCTTTGCCAGTCATGCCTCATTCATCATTTAATTACATCATGGTGAAAGAAGTCTTTCAGTGTGACATAAAACTGATGAAGACATTACAGGTAGTGGAAACAGTACGAACGGAAACTGAAGACTGAAGAATGTCATTCTGAAACGCACGGGATGTCAAAGTGTAAAATATAAGCTTGAAATAAGGATAAGAAACATCCATCTTGTTAATATGAAAATATTATTAGAAAATCAATAACAAGAGGTGAGGTGAATATTGAGACAAATG
Source organism: Trichobilharzia szidati (assembly GCA_944472155.2). Classification (NCBI taxonomy): domain Eukaryota; kingdom Metazoa; phylum Platyhelminthes; class Trematoda; order Strigeidida; family Schistosomatidae; genus Trichobilharzia; species Trichobilharzia szidati. Next base: position 22,204,230 of record OX235277.1, on the reverse strand, counting down.
TCGAGCACAGGTGTGAAATGATCCTGATATTTACAAAGAGCTGAGTTACTAAACTTGCATTATGTATGTATATGCTTCACCTCAGGAGTTCAACGTGGTCTGAAATCATTCGATTTTAATGAATTTTCTTCAGTGCTACGGAATGTCAAAATAAAACTTTCATCACGAAATTAATTAGCTTCGTAGGGTTATAAAATCAAAATAATAACAATTAACGTTTCACCTGTCAAAGATGAATGAATCAAAATAAAATATATTTTCTCAACATAGTGACCATAAATAAATAAGATTCCCACTGCTGAATTAATCTCAGTTGAAGTAATTCACTCAGGTAGCCTTACTATATTAAATGTGTTGTTGAGGAGCCACTTACTTTATATCACCGTCTAAGGTGTGAATTTTAAAAAACCTGTTTGCCTAATACTGTTTCAAATCTGAAAGTTACTTAGGAGAGTTCACTTTTTTACATACAAAACCAGACCGTGTATATCCGAGCGAACTTCAATTAGCGTGTTAAGAAAGTGTGCTCAGCATTCATTTCTAACTCGGCCTTGCTAGTTAATCACGAGAAAAGGCATACTTTCTTCTAGTACTCTTTGTTCCTCACCACTAGGAGCACAGCATTCCACTCTTTCCATTCACATAACAAAAATTAGATTACTGATCATACGTGGCAGATTATTGTTCAAAGATTTCTGTTCTATACATATTTGTAGTGGAATTCCAGTCGCTGCTTACGAAGAATGCTATTGTATTTTCTTTTGTTAACCAGTCAGAATTTTACTAACGTTTCATGCCTCAAAACATTCATGAACACAGCACACTACTCATAAGTAGTTCGACTGTTGCCTTCAATAATCGAATGAAATGAGCCAGCAATCATTAATGCAAATGCATGATATTTATAAGAAAAACATCATGGGTAAGTTATTATTCAAAATACAGAAACATACGTGGTTGCTGTTCCTTTCAACTTTAGTCGGTTGGAACAATCTGCTAATTAGTCAGTGAATATATCACATCAGACAATATAGAAATATTGTCTTAGCATTATGAAGCCAGGTACTGTGTTGATCACAAAATGCTTGGAAAAAATAAGTGTTTGAATCAACACATTCCGCAGTTTTGTAGCAATTTTGGGATGACATGACCACTGAGTTCTTGAATACTTGTCTAATACAGGTCTCATTCCATCTATAGTTGTATATGCTACACATTGGTACAGTTATGTTGGGCGCAGTACCCAAGCACCTTGATAGCATGTCTCTTAACACCTATAATAATGTTTAAAATGCCAAGAAATAACCACCTGAAGCTTTATTCTGTCGCATCTAGTCAGTAGTGTCCAATAAGTAGTCAAAACATAGGAATTCACTATGACAAAGTTTGAAGAAGCAAATTGTGAGAACAGGTAGTGCTAGATCCCATTGGAAGTAAGTAAACCACGCAATATGAAGGATTGAAAAGGAAAGTATGATTACTTGATTCTGAGGAATTTGGTGGCTTTTTTATTTGTCTGGTTCTTAATTAGACAAGACTGGTGTAAGATTAGACTCAAGACTTTGAGTAGCGACTGATTCCGCTTTGTGAAGTGAAGAAATGTCGATACCACTGACAATATTTTGCGTTTATTTTGAACTATAATCAGGAAGTTAATGTTCCAAAATAAATACGTCACCGATTTTATATTTTAATGAATATAATACTCACTTATTGGGATAACGCACACAACGATAAACACATGCACTTACATTGCAAGCAAAGCAACAATGAGAAGTAATATTCATTAAGTCAACAGAATATATACAAATATCAGGACAAAGATATAGATCTACGGAATAAGGGATGGTAATTACAAAGTTAGATGAAATCTCTAATAGAACCAGAAATATTATCTACTGTCAGCCTTGGTATAACACCTCATTTTATACAGTTCAAAATCTCCTAGTATTGGTAAACATATTGAATGCGAATTTCTAATAAGCAGAATCATTTAATTAATTCTGGAACACAGTTATCGACAAGTAACGTTCTAACGAGTTCAATATATTTCAGTGTCAAACAAAATCAAAGAAAGCCTGTAGAAGAAAGTGCGGTATACATACAGGAAAATAATTTCATAATGAAAGTGTTATTAATTGTCAGTTTCAATTCATCAATAAGTATAAGATTGTACAATTGTAAAACTGGAGTTATCTCAGTGATTGATCAACCATATTGCGTACCATAGTTTTGATATTATTAAATTGCTAAAGAAATTGCTCAGTGAAAAGATCTTCAATTCAACAGATGTTTGAGTTCGAAGAAATGGCTGAAGTGCTTTGCTTCTATAGGATGAAGAGGCATTTTCAGTATGAAGCTTTCATGTTGATGAATGGATAATTGGCTACTAAGTGGATTTCAGCATCGTTGATTTATATTTAGGGAATATATTATTATCACTTTTCACACAAAATACACACTGCTGTGTTTGAATTCTTGAGGGAGATTAGTTATTTTAAACATGAAATTAAAAGTTTTGGGTGGTGAATGTGTTTCACAGAAGCGAATATGATGAATAGAGACTGCTGATTTGAACGATACACGGACTTCATTTGATATTCAAATTACATGCTTCTCACAGGGAAAAGAAATAAATTGTGGACTTACTCGCCGATAGATATACATGCTTTACTGGTTCGCTGTTTCGCTCCAGTCACAATTCATTCTTAACAGTATAAGTTGCGAACCCTAGATTTTCTGCGTTCAGCTATTTGAAATCAATATCACTGGTCTTTCACAAAAATTCACTCATGAAGTCAATTTTGTTCATTTCATCGGTTGTGTTTTACGCTTCGTGAATACATATTTTTCTTCAGATGTGTTTTGACTTTATCTTTGTTTTACAAAAAAATTGAAGATAAAACTAGGTTAAAATATTTAGAATTAGATGTAAACTGAGAGTTCTACTGCTAATCGAATAGCAGGGCGTTCCCCGTGGACTTACATTTACGCTGTCAAACGTTATTCTGTTTTCACCAAATTTGGTTTACCTTTCGATGAAAATGTATGAAATTTGCATCGTTTGAACACGGAAATATATCTCACTTTTACTGTGTGTTAGATGAGAATAGTCAATAGAGCAATCCTTGGGAAGATGAGCGCAATGCTTCGAAAAGTTCACCACGACTCCTGGCAGAGCAGACTTAATATACTAGGTGAATGACTGTATCATGCAAGATTTGATAATATATGGTGAACGGGTACGGAGAAAGAGTTTAACGACTTTTTCAGAAGGATATGATGACAAATTCCTGAGTAATTTTCTGGTTTGAGTTGACTATAGACTTCGCAGCGTAAAAACTTCTTTTCTAATTTACTTTGATTTGAATTGTGTAGTATCATCCTTACAGTAAAAAGAAATCCAAATCGGAGGAACACATGCATTTCAAAGTTAACGAAATGTTGCTCATCTTCCATTTTCAGTGCACCAAACTCTTCGTGAAAGTTTGTTCGTAGTGAAATCAAAGATTGAGTAGATATTAATGCCAAGCCATACAGCTCAATCTCCCTCAATTCTCAGAATTCTGTATGTTTAAGAAATACCTCCAGTTTGTCATAGATATATCACTTCTTAGCATTAATTTTGGCGTATGTTTTGCTCGTACCAAAGAAAAGATTATTTGGAATTCCACTATCCGATTCCAATCCAACTTGTTAGTTCTTCATGACATTTTGATATGATTGAAAGCTGAAATAATAATTTCGTTAAGATGAAATATAGACGTCTTAGACAACTCTGTGGTCCTACAAATGCCTGTCTTCATAATCATCACAAACTAATGATTCGTCTCACTACAGGTGCAGAGGACAATGTCTGTTGCGGTCACAATAGATTCACGAGGTTGTAATGACCTAATGTTACGTAGAAGGCGAAATCTAGTAGCCTCTGAACGTTCCATTTGCAGAGACGAAGTCCTAATATAGAGTACTATGATTCAAAATTTATCAGGATTTCCACGTAGTGGAATGATATTATTCTTGTCCAATTGATTTACTTGAGAAGTCTTGATAGTCGTGATCACAGACTTCTGAAAATCACAGCAGAGGTGACAAACTTAGGTTGGTAACCAATCCATACAATGTGGTATCTCACAAAAAAGGGAAATAGCCATTGTTTCGAGTGAAATAAGCTTACCAATCTGATTCCATTGCAAGGATTTTGCGCATGGCGTCAACCTCTGGTGTTCTCAGCATCTTTTATTGCTAAGTAGATTAACTTAACTATCTTGAACTGTCTTTATCTGTGTTCAAATATTTTCCGGATAAAGAGCTGGATATTATGTGTAGAGCTCTCGAGACTGTTGTACCTGCATCCTGTCTTGCTTTCGTTACATGTTTGCCACAAAAAGCTTTTGATTTTTCGCAGGAAACTTCTACAACCCTTTCTTCATTGCTCTATGGATTCAAAAGTGCATCTCGTATTCGGTGTTTATCTTTGCAGTCGTTCAACCTCCGCTATCTTTGTTTGTAAACTGGTCTTCTGATGTCTGATGACGGCTATTTCTTACCTTATTTTTTGTTTCTTACTAAAGCGGATATGTTGATTTCCTTCCAGCTTATTTTAGAGACATTCAGTGTTCTTCTCCATATGTAGGCTCGGTGTCCTTCACGCTACAAAGTGACAAGCACTAGACTATATGCACTGATTGTTAAAACGAATAAAATATCTGGATTCTCCACTGTCAGTCAAGGCGTGCTTATGAAAATTTTACGGAGGTTAATCTTGAGGGTATTGAACACGCTTTATTCTAAAACGAAGTGATAATGCTCTTCTAGGTTATCTGCAAACATAAAAAGTAGTGAATGTGTGAAGAATGTAATGTCTCCACACAAAGGAAAAAAGATAGGGTTTGAAAGCATTGCAAAAATATTACCAAAACCTCTAGTATCGAATCCTCTGATCAAATTTTGAATTTTTATTTTATTATTTTCACAAATCGCTTATTTCTCCCAGGGTTTCAGATGTAATCTGAAATTTGATTCTGTAGTAAGTTATAAGATAGGCTTGATATCGTCTTATCTCACTTTATTGTAAAATAAAATCAAAAACAAAGTCGAAAGCTGTCACATTTACTCAGTCAAATTTTTAAAAATTTTTATCAAAAACGCTTCGACCGAAAAGAAATCTGCAGATATTTGATTTTTTAGAACAATCAGTACATGAATTTTACTGTCAATGTGTAGCTTAAGTAAAAGCTGAATAATCGACGGAGTACGTGAATGTCCTTGCAAAAAACGGTAGTTTTTATCGAATGATTCTAGGGATCAGAGGTTTTGTCTTTTTGATTTCCCACCACTTTTCGAGTTGAGTGGTAGATTAGGTATGCGAAATTAGTAGTAGTAGCAATGACAAACTAAATGATTTAACACAAACGCCATGAAATTTCATCATAAACTAGCAGTTTATCCGACATCATTCGTTACCTCAGGGACCGTCATCATTTATAACTAACTTATATGGAGTAGATTGATTCCTAATTGTTGATGACCCTACAGTTTCAGTGTTATGTTCATCATAAAGGCCAACTCAGCTGAAAGGAGAGGGGAAATCATGCCAGGCCTAATTCTTGTATCATTTTCATAAACAGTGAGTTAACAAAACGCATGAAAACACTCAAAAGATAACAGAAACGGTAAGTACAGCTTTCTGTTGGGTAATATTTTCATGCAATCATTTGGTTTGAATCCAATGGTCGATGAAACTTTGCCTCACAGGTGACGTCCTCATATCACTAGTTGACGGAATTGGCAAGTATTGAGCCACGATGCGTCAACCAAATATATTACTACCAGACAAATACTGACTCGCATTCATTGGATCACAGAATGTTTCTGAAATCTGTATTTCGAGTTGATCCTTTCGTTGGAAAGTTTTAATCCATTCCACTAGTGACAGTTTATATTTTTTGCCGAAATACTTTCATCTATAAATCGCTCGAAGTCATAGTAGCTATTCATCACAGTTCTGTAGGAAGATTTGATATATTTTTTAGTTGGTTAATAACAGATCACTCATTGACCAGCAGCACACATGAAAAACAGATTATGCTATAATACACATCAAAGCCTTTACAAATAATCTGAAGTTGACTAGGCGGTTTAGGACTCAATGATAATTTATTCCTGTGAAGTCGTTTCATTTTATAGGTCACATTCAATATCACACACCAGTTTTCATGCACGAACATCCATGCGTAGTGTGGAGTAGTTGATCTTAGCATGTAATGGTGATCTGACAAACAACAAAACAGATTCAAATTGTCCACAAATGCAGATGGGCGTATACAAAAATATTCTGAGGATTGGATAAAGAAGCGTTTTCATTATGAATCTTTCATGTTGATGAATGGATAATTGGCTACTAAGTGAATTTCAGCATCGTTGATTTATATTTTGAGAATATATTATTATCATTTCTCACACAAAATACACCCTGCTGTGTTTGAATTCTTGAGGGAGATTAGTTATTTTAAACATGAAATTAAAAGTTTTGGGTGGTGAATATGTTTCACAGAAGTGAATATGATGAATAGAGACTGCTGATTTGAACGATACACGGACTTCATTTGATATTCAAATTACATGCTTCTCACAGGGAAAAGAAATAAATTGTGGACTTACTCGCCGATAGATATACATGCTTTACTGGTTCGCTGTTTCGCTCCAGTCACAATTCATTCTTAACAGTATAAGTTGCGAACCCTAGATTTTCTGCGTTCAGCTATTTGAAATCAATATCACTGGTCTTTCACAAAAATTCACTCATGAAGTCAATTTTGTTCATTTCAGCGCTTGTGTTTTACGTTTCGTGAATATATATTTTTCTTCAGATGTGTTTTGACTTCTTTTTTGTTCTACAAAAAAATTGAAGATAAAACTAGGTAAAATTATTTAGAATAAGTTGTAAACTGAGAGTTCTACTGCTAATCGAATAGCAGGGCGTGTCCAGTAGACTTACATTTACTCTATCAAACGTTATTCTGTTTTCACCAAATTTGGTTTACCTTTCGATGAAAATGTATGAAATTTGCATCATTTGAACACAGAAATATATCTCACTTTTACTGTGTGTTAGATGAGAATAGTCAATAGAGCAATCCTTGGGAAGATGAGCGCAATGGTTCGAAAAGTTCACCGCGACTCCTGGCAGAGTAGACTTAATATACAAGGTGAATGACTGTATCATGCAAGATTTGATAATATATGGTGAACGGGTACGAAGAAAGAGTTTAACGACTTTTTCAGAAAGAGAGAATAAGAAATTCTTGAGTAATTTTCTGGTTCGATTTGACTGTAGGCTTCAAAGTGTAGAAACGTTTTTTCTAATTTACTTTGATTTGAATTGTGTAGTATCATCTTTACGTTACAAAAAAATCCAAATCGGAGGATCACATGCACTTCATAGTTAACGAAATGTGGCTAATCTTCCGTCTTCAGTGCACTTAATCATTCGTGAAAGTTTGTTCGTAGTGAAATCAAAGATTGAGTATATATTAATGCGAAGGTATACAGCTCAATCTCCCTCAATTCTAAAATTTCTTTAAATTTAGGAAATACCTCACACGCTGTCATAGATGTATCACTTCTCAACTGTAATTTCAGCCTATGTTTTGACCATGATAAAGAAAAGATTATTTGAAATTCCACAATCCGTCTCCCATCCGATTTGTCAGTTCTTCATGAACATATTCGTGTTTTCTTGATATGATTGATAACTAAATTATTAATTTCATCAATATAAAATATGTATGTCTTAGACAACTCTGTGGTCCAACATATGCCTGTCTTCGTAATCACCACATACTCATGATTCATCTCACTACAGGTGGAGAGGACACTGTCGTCGTACTCCTGCTATCTTCTCAAACTAACTATTGGCCTGAGTGAACAAGGCGTATATTTTCTGTTGTCAGTAATCTGTGAATTCACTTGAGTTCAGTGTTCATCTACTAATTTCAAACCAGGAAATTTTAAAACTGGTATGGGTGGAGCACATGTCTTGGAACTCTGAAAGTCACAAAATAATGACAAAAAATACCTGAATCTCACATGTTCCGGTCACAATAGAACTTCAAGGCTATAATGACTTAATGTTTCCTCGTATGTGAAATCTAGTAGCCTCTGAAAGTTTTCTCTGCAGAGACGAAACCTTAATGTTGAGTAATAGTATTCAAAATTTGTGTAGATTTCCATGTAGTGGAATGTTATTATTCGTGTCCAACTGATTTGTTCGAGAAGTTTTGATAGTCGTGATCACACTTCTGAAATTCACAGCAGAGGTGACCAATACAGGTTGGAAGCCAATCCATACAAAGTGGTGTTTCACAAAAAATTGAAATAGTCATAAATTCGAGTAAAATGAACTTCCTAGTCTCATTCCACTGCAAAGATTTTGCGCATGGCTTCAACCTCTGGTGTTCTCTGTATCTGTCTTTATCTGTGTTCAAATATTTTCCGGATAAAGAGCTGGATATTATGTGTAGAGCTCTCGAGACTGTTGTACCTGCATCCTGTCTTGCTTTCGTTACATGTTTGCCACAAAAAGCTTTTGATTTTTCGCAGGAAACTTCTACAACCCTTTCTTCATTGCTCTATGGATTCAAAAGTGCATCTCGTATTCGGTGTTTATCTTTGCAGTCGTTCAACCTCCGCTATCTTTGTTTGTAAACTGGTCTTCTGATGTCTGATGACGGCTATTTCTTACCTTATTTTTTGTTTCTTACTAAAGCGGATATGTTGATTTCCTTCCAGTTTATTTTAGAGACATTCAGTGTTCCTCTCCATATGTAGGCTCGGTGTCCTTCACGCTACAAAGTGACAAGCACTAGACTATATGCACTGATTGTTAAAACGAATAAAATATCTGGATTCTCCACTGTCAGTCAAGGCGTGCTTATGAAAATTTTACGGAGGTTAATCTTGAGGGGATTGAACACGCTTTATTCTAAAACGAAGTGATAATGCTCTTCTAGGTTATCTGCAAACATAAAAAGTAGTGAATGTGTGAAGAATGTAATGTCTCCACACAAAGGAAAAAAGATAGGGTTTGAAAGCATTGCAAAAATATTACCAAAACCTCTAGTATCGAATCCTCTGATCAAATTTTGAATTTTTATTTTATTATTTTCACAAATCGCTTATTTCTCCCAGGGTTTCAGATGTAATCTGAAATTTGATTCTGTAGTAAGTTATAAGATAGGCTTGATATCGTCTTATCTCACTTTATTGTAAAATAAAATCAAAAACAAAGTCGAAAGCTGTCACATTTACTCAGTCAAATTTTTGAAAATTTTTATCAAAAACGCTTCGACCGAAAAGAAATCTGCAGATATTTGATTTTTTAGAACAATCAGTACATGAATTTTACTGTCAATGTGTAGCTTAAGTAAAAGCTGAATAATCGACGGAGTACGTGAATGTCCTTGCAAAAAACGGTAGTTTTTATCGAATGATTCTAGGGATCAGAGGTTTTGTCTTTTTGATTTCGCACCACTTTTCGAGTTGAGTGGTAGATTAGGTATGCGAAATTAGTAGTAGTAGCAATGACAAACTAAGTGATTTAACACAAACGCCATGAAATTTCATCATAAACTAGCAGTTTATCCGACATCATTCGTTACCTCAGGGACCGTCATCATTTATAACTAACTTATATGGAGTAGATTGATTCCTAGTTGTTGATGACCCTACAGTCTCAGTGTTATGTTCATCATAAAGGCCAACTCAGCTGAAAGGAGAGGGGAAATCATGCCAGGCCTAATTCTTGTATCATTTTCATAAACAGTGAGTTAACAAAACGCATGAAAACACTCAAAAGATAACAGAAACGGTAAGTACAGCTTTCTGTTGGGTAATATTTTCATGCAATCATTTGGTTTGAATCCAATGGTCGATGAAACTTTGCCTCACAGGTGATGTCCTCATATCACTAGTTGACGGAATTGGCAAGTATTGAGCCACGATGCGTCAACCAAATACATTACTACCAGACAAATACTGACTCGCATTCATTGGATCACAGAATGTTTCTGAAATCTGTATTTTGAGTTGATCCTTTTGTTGGAAAGTTTTAATCCATTCCACTAGTGACAGTTTATATTTTTTGCCGAAATACTTTCATCTATAAATCGCTCGAAGTCATAGTAGCTATTCATCACAGTTCTGTAGGAAGATTTGATATATTTTTTAGTTGGTTAATAACAGATCACTCATTGACCAGCAGCACACATGAAAAACAGATTATGCTATAATACACATCAAAGCCTTTACAAATAATCTGAAGTTGACTAGGCGGTTTAGGACTCAATGATAATTTATTCCTGTGAAGTCGTTTCATTTTATAGGTCACATTCAATATCACACACCAGTTTTCATGCACGAACATCCATGCGTAGTGTGGAGTAGTTGATCTTAGCATGTAATGGTGACCTGACGAACAACAAACCAGATGCAAACTGTGCACAAATGCAGATGGGCTTATTCTAAATTATTCTTTAGCCATGGTATTTAGGCTTCTTTATGCTTGAAAAATCAATTTCGCTTAATCTGGGCATGCACTGCAAGAGTATTAACCCAATTCATTCATGGAACTTGTGTCAATTATATCATTCCATCTCCCAATGTACTCTATTATCTTGTTGCTTGTGTTTGACTTTCCACATATTTCATTTTTATGTGAATGGATTGACTTGTAGAGGTGCTATGTGATTTTGCGAAATGCCTGTTGCAAATTTAAACTATTCAGGTGATCTCTGTCTCGTAATAAAGCCATTTAGTCTCCTTTATAGGAGCAACTATTTCCATGTTGAATCTTATTATTAAATGTATTCAGACGCGTTTGTGTTTCTTTGTACCTCATCGAAGTGTGAAGAATGCACTGTCATACGAATGTGGTTTCAAGTGAGAGCATGAATAGACCTTTATATTAACTGTCTATTATGACAATGCAGAAGTGTCTTGAATCTAGCATTCAATATCTAATACCTTTTGGTTTTCGACAGACCTTAAATTCATGGTTTCTTCTGTATTACTCAAAATACGCAAGGGATTTCACAATTGGGTAAAGCAAATATCTTTGTTGGATATCCAAAAGTGATTTTCACTACTTATCGCTGGCGTGTTGATAGATTAGATGACAATAGTTAGTAGTCCCTGTCTCAATCATATATGTATCACTGCCTATCACTTCTGAGTCTGACTGCTCCAAACTTAATAGCTTTTTGTTGGACATCAGCATGTGGTCTAAGTCAAATGGTCTTATGTTAAATCCTTCTAAATGTCAGGCAGTTAACTTTACCTTCAACCATCGACGTGACATACATGAACTAGTTAGTTCCCATGATGCCTGTAGCATAGATGGTACAGAAATTGAAACCAAATCAAGCATTAAATACCTTGGATTAGTTCTTTCCTCGGACCTTTCATGGTCATCTCACATTTTATTGGTCTCTAAGAAAATGTTTCGTCTTACCTTCTACATTAAAAAGTTAAGACAACAAGGTATCAGCCAACCTTTAGTTCTGCGATTTTTAAACTCCTGTATTTTACCCATTTTACTTTATTGTTCTCCATTAATCTTTCCTGGGCTTCTTAAAAAAGACTATGCCGTTTTACGAAGGGTATTAAATGCTGTGAGTAGGGCTTGTGGTTTGCCACTGCGTGATCTCGCCAATACCATAGTCGAGAGACACGTAAATTCCTGTAAAAATTGGGCAAAGGCCGTACTGTCAGACCCTCTGCACCCTCTTTATTCACAATTATCCCCTTGTATCTCATCAGGTAGAACGAGAAGTCAATATAAGAAATTATATGCTCGTACCACTAAGTACAAAAATTCTACAATACCGTACTTAGCCCGTATTTTATGTGATGAAGACACTGTTAGACGTGAAACATATAAGTTACTATGTAATTAGCATAGTGAATCGACCCTTTCATTGTTCATCTTTCTGTAATTCTATGGTGTCACCCTTTCTATCGTTTAATTATAACTTTGCTATTTTTATTTTAGTTGTTATTACTATTATTACTATAATTTTATATTTTTCTCCTTATCCTATACTGTAATTGCTACATAGCTCCTATAAAAACGTTTTGTTATCATTATTACGTATTAATTATTCCGTTTATCTATTTTTTTTGTTGTTGTCGTTTTTGAGTAAATTAGATGCAATACTGTACTGAATGCTGAAAATTCCTTGCTGTATCATTAATACTGTTTTTGGAATAAAGCAAAAATTATTATTATTATTATTAACATATAATCATGCCTATGTAGAATTCAATTCTTTAGATTAAGCGAATCTTTTCAACTGCACTATATGACAATAAGTGAGTGGAATTTGAATGTTTTCATCTGAAATTCCACTATCTGCATCTATCGTCTCGAAAAATTTAATCACAAGGCACCTGATGTTTCGCATCATTCCATTTTGTGTCTCGAAATTCTTTGTAATTTTCTTCAAATTGTTTAATTAGCTGCTGCAATTTATTCAAATAAAATTACACATAGTGTGTTACGTGTGAATCTACGTCAATTCATCTAGCAAGGACGTTATTTAGCTGAGAGTTTTGAAATGATACATCTACAGCCAACATTTTTCAAATAAAGTTGTTATTCAGATTGATCTAGATGACAAGAAATATTCGTGAATTTTTAAACATACTTAAATAATAATGATCGAACAACGAATTTTCTTCTTTGCATATTTGTGTTGAACGACAGTACAGTGTTGAACATTGAAATGTGAATTTTCAAAAACTAGCGAGCGCGCTTTACCAATGACTTAAGTTTACTACTGGACGATGCGCTACATTAACTTGTCGATAACAATGGAGAGTGAACCATCTTAAGGCGGATAAAGAACATCACGAGTTATCCTCTTGCATTGTTCTCCTTATTGAGACATCTTAAACGCTTGTCATTTAAGCACAAAAGAAACATGCATGGGGTAATGCAATCGTTTTAACATTTATGGTATGTATTCAAACGTTAGGCATAATTAATGAACAACGTATGTGATGCTTTATTAACGAAGAAATGTCGATGCTGACAAACTATTGGACCTCACCGTAACAACTGTGAAGAGAATTGCTTCTTAATTTGAATTCATATTTAACCAATGCACTTGAAATCAACCTTCAAGTACACTGAATTTCCTGATCATTGACGAAGGATGGGCATATTTTGATATGTGTAATTGAAACGTCGTTTTGTGGATATATATCACATTTTATAGAACAGAAGATTTCAATAATGTGCTCATTTTCTATATACAATCTGAATTGAAACTTCAATAAGGAAACGTGATCTTTTTACCTGAACATCTCTTACTTGTCATATCTGCCTCCAGCATAAAATGATGGCCTTCATCGCCTTCATCGACATACAGCAATAAGAATGCTTCCATCCTCATCTTCCACTGAAAAAGCATATTATCCACGGAAAGGGCTGTTCAAATAGACAACTTAAACTTAGTGCTAGCAAATATTTTTGGCGCTGCTGATAGAATGAATACTTAATTCAACAATGCATTTGGCGTACGCCAGTTAGAAAAGTGTAAATGCGATTATTCCAGTTATTTATTTTTTTGATTACAGCTTGATTCCACACCGTATTTTTTTGGTACAGGTATGGAATTTTCAGCATGTGATATCGGTAGCCCAAATTTAGCAGGCCGACCACAGATATCGGGTGTGCGTCGGCAGATGATCGAACCCCGGACCATGTGCATGGTCGGCGAGAGTCCTAACCACTGTGCTTGTTTCAGTAGCTGAGTTTACGTTCTTTTATAGTGAGAGACATTTCATTCATTTTAAAGATCTTCGGTTTCCCGCGATTTTCAGATCCCGACATCAGTGGAAAATCACACCATACGTAGGATTTCATACTGTTCTACATTCTTTATGCATTTGTTATTCCCTCCATATTTATCACTGAGGTAGCTGAATGGAAGGCAACATTAATATTGGGGATATCAGCATATTTGTGAAGATAAGTAACTTTTCAATATTCAGGATACTTTTTGCTTGTTATTTTTGGTGGACACGCACAGCTAGTCAGTTGCATAGTTTGATTTTCGATTTCGACATACAACCACTGACCTAGTATCAAGTGCACCAAATCAAAAGGATATTATTTTGACATTTTCTGATGAACTGCCGAATCGCTTTATTACTGGCACGAGTATAATGGAGTGACTTTGCGTATAAAGCAAATGCAATATAAAGTGGGTGAGTTCTGAAATTTCATACTTCTTATTATCAAGCCACAATTTATCTACTATCCTGACCTTTTAGAAGTTAGGTGCAGTCTGGTTTGAATTCACAGAACTCTTACAATTTTGTTAATCAGTATAATGTTACTGAAGAAGCTTATTCAAATAAGTGATTGGGATTACAAATGAGATATTTTCTTTGAATGTCTTCATCACAAATGTACAAATATCCACGAAAATAGAACAATTATCCTTACATTATATTTGAGTTGTAGGCCACCGCTCACGTTCATACATCTGGTTTCTGAACACTGTCAAATTATTGTCAAATTGTGCTACTGTGGTAATCTGTGTTAATCAGTCTCTTTGTTGGTCAACTTCCAGAAGCTCGGCAACAACAGTAGTCAAACAAGAATTTCCCAGAAAGGATAATTCAGTGTGACTTTTTGTTTACTCCTGCACTTCAAAATAAGCCAGGTGAGTAAGAAGGGGAAAAGTGAATTCTGGCTTCACCTACGAAGCATCCGAAATTATTTTTCCAAATGTGACAACTGTGATATCACTCTTCAGGAGAGCTTCATGTGCAATCTGATATGTTGTATGTTGAAAAACATTTGGCACATTATCGTGACATTTGACTAAGATTTTGTAAGAATTATTTTAGTAATTTGGATTATTTAACACTGATATATAATTGAAAGCCTATTGTAAATTTTCAGATGAGTTCAGAGCATGATACTTTGTCAACACAATTTAAAAGGCTACTTCCTTTGTTAGTTCAAATTTCACAGATTCAACATTCTGTTTATGTTTCACATACCAAATCGCTGCCTTCCGTCCCGTTTGTCACATGTTCATTCCCCAGTTTTAGCGGTCAGGTCAGTTTTATTTTGCGTAACTAGTCTTGATTTCCTATCGCACACCAACTGAAACGGCAGCTGGCTTGTTGTATAGTTGTTGATATGCTAAGAGAACCAACAGAATCGTTCTTCATTTTTCGTGAGTAGTTTTGAAACAGTAAGATTTTAGGCATAGCTAAGTCAGTCTATTTGGAAGATACTTATTTCGTTCATTTCTACAGCCTGTAATTCAACAATTTCCTTTGCGTACATCGTGTTCAAGAAGATCAAGTTTTCATGTAATGCACAACTGATGAGACGAGAAACGGATGACATGGGTTTGAAAAGAAGTAAGAAAGGTGGCAGTGGTTCATGAGATTGTGAATCTAGAAAGATGACAGAATAAAATGAATATACCATAACAGGTAACTAAACTGTCACCGAAAGTAACATTCACTTACTAAGCAATATACAGTTACACTCAGATGCAACGAATCTAACAAACAATTAGAACACACCTTGGCGGCGGAAATTTTCTTTTTCTGCAAAATCGTTTTCTGAGGGTGTACAGTCTTACTAATATTTACTAAAATCATGAAATAGTCTATTGCGTAACACAATTACTCAAAAGTAGTTTCAATTAATAGAAAATGACGCAATAGTTAAAGAGATATAAGAGTAGGTGGTTTTAAATTTGAAAAGTTGAAAACTCAAAGAAAATTCCCTTCAGTACACAGAAAATCAAAACAGGTGATTCAGATAAGAGTCTCCCATCGAAATACATAGATCTATATCAGGTAGCATAATCGTATATTTAAGATTTCAAAATAGTGAGAGCAGTCCTCAGACATCTGTAATGAAACTGTTTTATGCCTCATTCCTACTCTCCCACTAATAAAGTTACGTTTTCTTCATATAATTTGTATATACTCCCCTCATTGTGTTGACTGTTGCTACTATTTCCGATTGAAACAACTTTCACTACTATCTGATATTAATTTATTTGGCTAAACATAATATTTTTACGATGTGCCGTCATAGTTCTCACCTCGCTGAGTTTCAGTCGACTACTTTTCCTCGTAGTTTCACAAACTCCTCTAAGATTTGTACATTTGAAAACATTTATTTCCCGATACGAATTTTAAACAAGCAATACAAATTATTAAAGCAGGATTTAATGAATTCATCAAATTTCTGTAGAACTCGTCAGCTGAATACTCTACATACACGGATATTTACACTTTTGAAATTACATTGGGAGGTATAAGACTGATAATTAAACAAACTACACTGAATTAGTCATGCAGAAAGACAGGTACGAATGTTCTCCAGGTAATGTTCAAATAGATAAGGGGAGAGAGATTAAGATAAATTGCATTACACTTCAATTACATCACTTAGATAAACAATTAGTCATTAGAAAATTTAACAAGAATTGCAAATCAAGTAATATCAATAGTAATAATTATAATAAAAACAAAAAGTATAGTGTTGAAGTGAGTTAAGATAATCCGACTGATAAAGGAAAGTTTTAAATGAATCAAGAATAATAATAATAAGAGGTTGAATTATAAGTAAAACGTATTACCATGGTAGATCCAGAGTTTCGACTATCTTCATTTGTACACAGAGACCTGGTTAATAAACTCGAACTACACAAACCTCTGCAATTGCAAGCATCTTCTTGTTTCTTTGTCTGCTGACAACAATGAATGACTTGACGGCGTCGATATCATGTCCGTAGTCCACAAGACGTTTTGTTATTGAGGATTTCGGCAGTTTGCACTCAGCTGTTCTCAACCATTTTGGAAAATGTTCCATCCATGTATGAAGAATATTCAGCTGACGAGTTCTACAGAAATTTGATGAATTCATTAAATCCTGTTTTTTCACCCTGTATTGCTTTTTTTTAAATTTGTCTATTTCATTAATTATTTTAGGAAAATACAATCAATCTGTTTGTCTCGAATCACATTATTACCAGAGAATATTATATCTATGTATATATTTATAGGATGATGCAGCCTGACAATTTTCATACGACGCTAAGTAGTGTTAATAAGTGTCCATCAGACAAACAACGAAAAGAGAATGCGTTATCACACTTCCCCACTGTAATCAACCTAGAAGTCGGTTGAGGAGATCGACAATTTCTCATCATGTAACTTTGCACCAGTCTGGGCAATCATACATAACAAACTTAAGTGTGTATGCTGGTGTTTTAATTTCTAAGTCATGACTGAATTTTTCACGTTCTAATCTAGTCTCCTGAAACGCAGGTTGGATATTTAGAACGAATACGTTTATGTAGCATACATTATGCTACGTGATTGTTACGAGAAAATGTAGCATTTGACGATCTTATTGGAATCTGACCGCTTTCTGCATTCAGAAAGGCTTGAAAGTAAGGCAGATACAGGGCTTTCGGTGAATGTTTCAGCAGGAATTCACTTCAAAAGAGATGCATAACACGTAGGTCTTAGGCTTTACACCGGGTGAATTTGATGGTGGAAATTTCATCCTACCGCATATTTGTGTTTCACATAAAGTAATGGTCACTGATCTAATAGTATGTTGAGCAATACTTTGTGCCGAATAAATTTCATTCACACGAGACAGTCATACAGAGAAATGTTATAAAAAATCAGGTTATTCCAGTAGATTCTTACATTTAGCCACAGAGCCGAGACTCTGCTCTTTTATCAGCGCTTCATATTCTCAGTACAAACGTGTACATCTGATATTGATGATCGATTTAATTTCATTTGCCTTTTTACCCGAGACAATATTTATTTTTTAAGATTTTTCAAATAAGAAGCTTTTCAAATATTTCCCCCTGAGCTGGAACTGTACACGTCTGCTACGATAAAAGTATGTCAGAATGTGAACCACAGTGTGTGTCTAGTACTGAAATTTTTATTCTCTAACTTCAGTGGTCAGTGTTGATGTACAATACCTATTGGTCATGTTCAGTAGATTTAAGACTTGGTATCAAATGATAGTGAAGATACCTTGTACTGATATTCGTCGATTCGGATTAAACAGTTATGAAAGTTATCCCGAGCCTGCTCTTCTGCTTGTTGATCACGTTGATACACACTGGAGGTACCTTAGGTAAGTTCTGATGTTTTCGGGATTAACTTCTGATTGCATGAACAATTTTTTGTGTAATAATTCATCTTAAGAGCGATATATGTTTCATGGATAAACCGGTCGGCGGGAAAAATTCCCCTGTAACTGATATTTACATGCAAAATTTTCATGTTTTCAAAGATCATGGCTAAATAATATCATGATTTATGAATAACACATGAGTAAACTGACAGAAACAATTAGGAGTACAGATTAAAATAAATGTTCTTAATGAAGTGCCAAACAGGCACGTGTAAACGTCAACTCCCGCTCAAAGTGTAATGATATTTCAATTCCATACAATATATTTTGTTGTAAAATTTAGGCAATAATTTTAGTTTGTGTGCTGTGACATTTCAACCGCATCTAACATATAAAGCGACAGAAGATCAGTCTCTTTATTCATGGGTGTTAATCAAGAGTAAATCAGTCACAATTTAGCTGAAATTCCTGTGTCATGGACAATGAAGTGTGGTAAATGTGGAAGACACTGTGCTGCATCAATCGTCAACTAAACTTAACTTAGATAAATTATGTTTTCAAAAGAATGGATACTGAAAAAAGAGTACTCTTTTCGATAACTTCATCATCAGGCTCTACAATTATAAATACTTTATAGTGAAGCAATGAATTAGTGTTATGAACAACATTAATTGTATTGGAAATACTACTTTAAGGTGTATTTCAATAAATTGGCTTAACAGTATTTTAGTGCGTTTCGGATTTTTCAGTAACGCCTTGTTCACTCCCACTATTGTTTCTCAAAGACTTGTTGTAGTATTTATATGATTAATGTGACTAAGGCACACTGACTAATGGACATCATACTGTGAGCTATAAGAGCACATCGTGATTATAACATTAACATTTGATGGATACAAATATTTTTTATAAACCTTTTACAGGAAATACAGAACAAGGTATTTTATGTTCTTTAATTTGCACTGACAGTTTTAATTTCGTTGAAGCGAAATGACCTGTAGCTTATTTTTCTGCGGATCATTACTAAGAAACTGCATGAATCGATGTCAGTGTTGCTTGTGATTGACTGAAACGGCAATGACTATATTAGGAATGTCCATCATGATCGTTATTGTTTTAGGACACATCAGCTTGAGGTGATGTGTATTTGGGCGGTGATGGGTTGTCATTCAATGCTTTAACTCAACTTTGAGGAATTCGAGACCACTTAGTTTGTCGTGGAACCATAAAATCTGCCAGTAAGAAACTGTAGCATTCGTGACAATACCATAAAGAAATTTATCCTAATGTTATAAATCCCCAATAGTCCCAATCGACTTAAAACTAGTCAAATCATTTCTTAATATTTTTAGGGACCATGACATTTTATCATCTGTTGAAAGAAGTTAAAATATGGTTATCACATAAGAAGTCCTGGTGCACTTTGTGAAAATGATCCATTTCTGACATTCTCAGATATACGTTTATACTGTTGTCCTAATGAAGTGAGCAGTCAAACTCGAGAATTACAAACCACTACCTCCTGAATCAGTCTTTTATGTTTCAAGTAATCATCTTTTACATTGAGCTCTTTAATAAAACCTTTTGTGGCCTCTTTTCAAATCCTGCTACTTGTCGCTCACATTGTGAATGTGTGGTAGCAGTTTCTTTCTTTGTGAATCTTCACTTGGGTCTATTTATAGACCATAATCCAAGTAATATCGATCCGATCCTATGAGTAACTTATATGGCAAAACTAAGACCATCAATATAATCCGTTGTAATAACAGAAAATCATGAGGATGAATGAAAAATTATTTGCAATTTGTCGTGGCGTTTTAACAAAATTCAAGAAGGAAAGGTCCTTTGACCAAGCATACACGCGCTTTAACTTAACGCGTCCAGTTAATCTTCAATAATGAGTGGCGAATAAATCTGTGATAAAACCGTTAAACTAACAAAAAGTTTCGAAGTCTTATCAGTCAGACGTATTTTTATCGGTGGTTTGTTAGGTGAAACCAATATTGCCGTGTATATACACCTTGAGTGCACACGCTTCATCCAATCTCCGAACCGATAAAATGCACAGAAGTCAGCAAAGTCCTCCATTCTCATTGATTTCGTCGAGAGCCTCCCGACTAATAATGCATCGTTTCCCAGAATTATCAAGCCTCAGTTAAGTACCCATATCATCTATAAGAATTTTGACCTTGGCATAAGGAATGTTATTCATTAATGTTAGCAGCTGACAAAACAAATCCTATTGAAGTTTTAGTTTGTAGCGATTTGAGTCATTGGTTACCGATGACTATAGGGGACAGCTGACAAAGTAGTTAAACATTTCGAAGGTTCATATCAATTCAAAATATTTCCATAGATTCCTAGCTCTTTTTAGCGACACTAACAGCTCTCCTATCCATATATATTATGCTAAACGTCCATACAATATCAGTATGACTGGCGTCCGAAAGGAGTTAACTTGCCCAAAACATAAAGTCTCTCCAAACTGAATGGAAAATTGGTTTGATTATTATACCTTTCTTGTGCTATGAATTTTCTGTAAACGATGGGTTGTCGTTTTGGCAATCTTGACGCCCTCGATGGCTGGAATTTGTACTGACTACCGAAGTGGATGAAGGCTATTAACAAAAGTATTTATGTTGATATTGCTATGTGATGGTATTGAAATACGTCCAAGTGATAATTCGAGGATATTAGGTCGATTCCAACTGCACAGAGATTGCTATTTTGCTGTTCTCACTGTAAGTAAAAGCCTAGTACATCAGTGATATCACGCCAATGCAGGACATCTCCGATTGTCTGACGTCGAATAATTGTGTAGTGAGATTAATTAGTGGAAATGTTTCCAAAAAGAATGTCAGTGTGGCCGTTTTAGCTATGTAAAATATTTTTCAAGTAAAATATAACTGGACTAACTGATGCTTCATCAAATAAGGCATTACGAATTCCTTCTACTGAAACTGTTCCTAATTTTCGTCTGAGACAGTGTCATTTCAGCGATGAAAATGATCTACTTATCCTAAATGAGGAGAGATTGTTCACCAATTTCAAAATCTAGAAGTATTTAACATATAACATTCATTCTCACTCATTACGGCAATACAAATCTTAGACTTTCTTCAAGCCATTATTCGCAGTGAAAAAGAGAAACATTTCTGACCATTTCTCGCTACGAATTTTTTCTTTATTCTTCATGTTTTTTATATATCTTCATCATAATTGCTGATTTCATCCTGGTGACAGTATAAGAGAAGTGTCTGCATGATGGGTTAAACATTAGTCAATAATGCTTAAAGAAATTTGCAGTTCCACTAGATCTTCTGTCTCATTTCCATAAACAAAATTGAATGACATTCAGATTGCATCTTCACAGTTTGAAGTGGTGTTATTAAATACAGTTTCCTACACAGTGTAGTGTGAAAAGAAAATAGTGATGGCGAGGTGTAGCTTCACAAAATACAAACGGGAAGAATTCACTTTATTTTAAATGTTCTTTATTTTCTTTCGAAATAATATAATTAATCACAATGATCTTCTTATACTAGATGAGAAGAGTAAGTCCAGTGGTTTGAATATCTGGAGGTATGTTAATGTATTTCATACTTTCATAATCATTTTGGAAATGGGACTCCTAGTCTATCCTGAACACATTATTAGAGAAGATAAGTAAACACACCATTATTTACAACTGTATATTCTATTTTTGAGGTTTTATTCACCTTAATCAACGCATTAGCGAATTTTTCCTTATTAACAGAATAGGCGTTGGTGTTTTTTCATCAATAAATGATGGACATGGAGCATGAAAGTTTTGATAGATATTCTGTTCCTTTGTCGTAATCAGAAGTAAAGCCATTCAGGTGGTGTCTTCTTAGTTTACATCATTCACATTAAGTGAAGCTTCCTTCATAATATTGTTTGAATACAAAATAGCTATGAAGCCTTTAAGTGCAGTATTCATTTTGAGTAAAATTACGAAGCAATTTACATATTAACTGACTGACTACGACATATATTCGGAGAATACTGTCTGCGACCATAATAGCAGTATAGCATGTAGCGAAATCACTTGTATTGCACCTTTCACAGCACCATAACTAAATTAAGGTCAAGGTGAATTTGGTCGAAATGAATGAGCACAACGTTAACTAAATATATCTGTCATGTTGAAGAACTAAGTGAATGGAGAGATATGCATCTCTGATGACATTCAGCTGAACATAAATTATATGACATGATATGAATGTTTCTATCACCCACCAAAGAGGGATTCCAAAGTATTCAACAATTCCTATTCTTTCACAGTTTAAAGAAAGTTAACATAATTATGATACCTGTAAAATAGATAGTGAGAAATACTGCTACTCAGAATGAAAGGCACGTTTAAATTATCTGATTAACGAAGATTGTATGGGTAGAATGTGCATACTAATAGCGATAGAGATGGGAAATAACTACTGTCACTTTGCGACTAGATAATTTAATAATAAAAGGTTTTGAAACCGAGATCGCAATTTACACCTACATCACTGCATAATATTGACAATACAGTTAGCAATACAAATAAAATAAAATATGACAAGATAGTATTTACAGTTATCTAGTGTTGTCAGGAGAGATAACTATTTTAGATTGCGGGCAAAGGCCAAGGTGCACACTGAAACTCAGCATGTTAACATAGCAATGACTGGATAATTAAACAACTGAAGAAACATATGTAGAATTGAATTGCTTCAGCACAGAGCAGTTAATCCTGGCAATGAGACATCTCAATGGTTTTTGCAACTGCATTCATTTTCTTTCATAAGATTCATTTTATTGATTGCGAGAAATAGGGTTTCAAATTCCAATGTCAAACCGATTGTTAGCAAAGCCAATTTCAGTTCTCATATCACCAAGTTTGTTTACTTCTGATCTTTACCCCTATTTAGCAATAATTCTCAAGACAGAAGTTTCAATGGTTTTGGTTACAATGCTTCCTACAAACGGCTTCCTAATGGTTTTGCTTGACTTCCTTCAGTCTGCAAGGTTTATGGTAATTACTCCTTCATACCAAAAGACTGAGCTGGATCACTGATATTGCAGGCAACAATCCAGAGAATTGTCTCTCATTTCAACGTCTCTCATGGAGTCCTAGAATTTTTGTGTCATTTGATCTCTTTGTAAATTGTACGAAAATTCCATGTCTCCAGGCCTAATTTTGCTTTCATTGAAAGGAGAAATTTCGGCTGATTGACTTCCCAAATGCTTCCATCATCCCAGCGAAAAATAATTTCGCTGTTTATATTCTTTATGTGTCATCAATTTTCTGTTGTGATTCACCTGATTTTCTAACGTAGAGTTGATATTTCTACGCTCAAACGTCTTTCTATCGTCAGACTTAAGACATCATTGGCAGTAGTTATTACAGTGACACCAACCGAGTTAATAGTGTTCAAATATGTATCAGTTATTATTTGTAGATAACGGCTCATTTTTCAATGTACAGAACTGATCATTCAGTGTCTTCCACCTTCATGAACCAGCAGAATATCAATGGTATTCTGCCTACTCAAGTCAGTCAACAGAGATAGTCTCACCGTGAAGTGATTTTATTGTTATTTATATCAGTGGAAGTGCCGCTGAAAAGAGCGTCACTTGAGCTTTTTAGGTAATGTAAAATAGTTTTCAGGTAAAATATTATTAACTGAAATGTAGCTTCCTCAAATACAACCAGAACAATTCGAGTTAGTGAAAAGGCTCCTGATTTTCAACAAAATTTGAATAACCCAAGTATTGAAAATAATTTTCACATACTAGATAAAGACAGTAAGTTCACTTTAAATATCTTTAAGTTCATGAACATATTTCATCCCTTCTCTCTCCTAACGGAATAGTTATTCTTAGCCTCTGCTCAAAGCATCTGTCACAGACAAACAAACGGATTTATTATTGTTATTCTTTAACTGATATTCCATTTTACAAGTATAGAAAATTCAATGCCCATGAGTTGTTGTGGTGGCATTTGCACACAGACAAGACACTTTCTCCATTTGAAAACATTCACTGACTTAAGACGAAGGTTCTCAACCCACCTGTGTTTTCCACAAAAGGTTTGTTAATTCTGTGTTCAAGTGTACACTCACATGAAATATGTAGCCATGTTTCATTAATTTAAATCCGGCTCATAGTGTGCATATTTATTGATTAATCCTTTTGTGATGTACTGTTGTCTGCATTTATGAGGAAGGTGAAAATGTTGCTTATTAGCAATGGTTAGACATTGGGCTGACGGTGATGAATATATGTTCGCTAAGGGTTGAAAGAGCCATTTTCTCGAAATCGTTTTATCAATGTTAATTACACGCCAACTGAAGGTCAGTAAGTCGAATCAGTCTTCGAGGAATCCTATCTTTGAAATCAGTGAAATGGATGTTCCGATGCTGAAATTTGATAATCTCTCTTATTCAAGGACTATTTTGATCATAAGTGTAATTTTTTTTACTATATGCATGACCGAGGAAACGATGGAACACTTCAGTAGCTGAACTTCTTTCAAGTCTGTTTATTTGACAAAACACCAAGTGATAGTGTTGTAAGGGATCAAATACGACATTTTCCGGAATCGCCGTCAATCATATCACGAGATTTATGACAGTTTTCTAGTGATGACATTTTTAGTTATCCTTTGAAAACTTAACCACTTTAGTAAAATGAATAGGCTTCCATGGTGAATTCAGTGGCGTTTAATGTTATCAAAACGAAGTTAATGCCAATTTACAATGACCGCCAATCAAGTATCTTTCTAGCGAAACTTCTAGTGAAATGAAAATAGACTGTGTATTAAAAATGATAATAATAATTTGCCTTCATCCAAAACACTGCTGATGTCAAAGTGTTGAATTTTCAGCATTTCGTACAATATTGCTTCTAGTTTTATCGAATAACAGTGAAAACAGTTATACAGATCACATCACGGATTGGTAATTGCTGTTTTTATACCGATTATGTGGGTAATGATTTCAGTTGTCCATCCGAATGTGAATATTTCGTACATCCAAGAAACACTGAATCATATGTTCAGTCACTTTATCAGAATCGTTTAGCACTTATGACATTTCTACTATAGATTCGAAGTAATATTAAGAATCATATCTCAATTGCTCATGGACAACTCATATGCCATCACAAAGTCGAAATTCGTATTCATTTTTAGGTCTCGATGAGTAATACTTCCAAAAGTTGAAATGTTCAAAAGTGTATATGATGATGTCACAGTATCTGTCTATTGAGATATATTTACATAGACTCAATATTTCCACTGTGGGGATATTGATGAATAATATCTGTATACAATGATCATTTCAACATAACAACAATAACAGTAGTCGCTTCATTATGAGTGGTGTTTATGTTCATACAGAATTTTCATTGGAAATTATTGAATAATAGTTTCGTTTTGTCGACCATCTTCAAGCGAAATAGTAGAGGTAAAGCCATGAATTTAGGAAGGAAATAACGATGTATTCTGTAGTGCTATGAAATAACCGAAATTATTATTTTTAGATTGGATACTAGTAATTTCGTACATACAATTTTTTTCATACTGCCTAAATTCAGTATGTAAAGGTGAGAATGGCACAAAGATCTGAATTTACAACTTATTCAAATACTGATTTCCAAATGCCGGTCTCAGTATGAATCTATGCGATCCACGGACAGATCAGCTTTTAGTAGCATCAGTTATATATCAGTGCTCTTGCACCTAAATGACGGACCTGTTCATGAGATCATCTTCCGTCTAACGTTTCAATGAAACGATATCCTAAACTGTGATGTTCAGTCACTATCTGGGGGGTGATAAAGTCTTCACTAAGATCCATCTAAAAGAATTTCACAATTCAGCCTTTTATGCATACATGCTGCCTGTATTTAGCTTTCCACACTGAAATTATGTAGAATACAGAAAAGCCTAAAGCATGTAACAGACAACTACCACATCATGAAATGCACCAAAAGACAAAGTGAGGTTTATTCAGAATCATGCCCTTCCCTTGATGTATAAAGCGTAATGTCACTCAATGAGGTATTTTCTGTTTACGCAGAATTAGTAGGTAAGTTGAAAAGGCAACAGTACGATGGGATCTGCTCTTCACAGGTTCAATAAGCATGTTTATTCCCACCTTGATATCTCAGACACACTGTCATTCGAATAACGAATCCTTGATAGGCATACATTTACTGTGAGAAATCAGGGTTATGCTTCCACCAGTATCATTTTCAATTTATCCATCATAGCAGAAAATAGCTTCGATGTATCCACTGAACATCCTTCAAACAGCAGTTTTCAATTTCTAATTAACTCATGAATTCGTCAATGGATCAAAACGCATTTCGATTTCATTATTATCGGTAACTCATCGGATAGTTAAGTAAGCATTGGATCGATCAAACATATCTTTTCCAAAAAGGAAAATCTGTGGCTTAGTTGGATGTTCCCTTTGGTTTTCCTGCCTTCTGCGCTGTCATATCATATTCATTCGAGGGGTATATTTACCGTTGATTTATTTTAATAAATCGGTACAGCTAATCCAATTGATTAATTAAAACACATGCCGAGTTGCACTTAATATCAGAAACACAGGATCAGTCTTAATCACAGTACTACAATTTACATGAAACAATGAAATATTATATGCAAACCTCAAATCCTGAGGTGCTTGTGGCTTACGTATATGAAATGCACAGTCACTGTCTGTCAATATGGAAGAAAAATGAACCGCGTTCGACAGACAAGAGTACAGAGTCGATCACAAGTGAACTAGTAATAGTATAGCTAGGCAAAGACATAACACAGATTTTATTCACATATGGAGATGAATATCAGCTGCTAAGTGGTAACTCAGAATGTACTGAAAAATGCAGATGAAATCGTGGATGTTTGTGAAAATTTATTTGATCGTCAAGTATTGAAAAGAAATGAGAACGGCATTAATGTTCAAAGCAAAATTTTGATGATCTCCAATCTGCCACTTTGGATATAATCTTCAGCTCAAAGAATATTCGTCACGTGTGATACTGCGTCATTGGCGATGCGACCTGTCTCAGTTCTGTACAACTCGTTACGCATACCAATCAACTCATCAGTCAAGTGTTACTTGAAAGTATTCCCCACGTAAATATTGTCAAATATTAGGAAGGCCCAACTTCACTTTACACATTGTTTTTGTATAAAGATCATGAATAATTTCAAATTTCTCTTTCATGATATTTATAATAACGGTCTTATTTTTAGATCAAATAAGTAAGGAGGATTGTGGAATAAGAACTTCATTTGAAATTCCATCCATTAACACAGTAAAATGTTTTATTATATGAAAAATATTCTTTTCTACTTATTTGTTCTCGAATGTTGCTGAAAATTTAGTTAACTTTCCAAGGTACCCTCCACAACTTAAACAGAGTTAGACACATTTAACTGTGGCGTAAAATTCCAAATGATGTGAACGGCACCGTGTAAAACTACTGATTACCCTAAAATTGAGAGTGGATCAGATATTTTGCATAAACAGAACATTGTTTCCAGAACCAGTACAGTTCCAAGTAAATTAGGCCATATGCGTAGTCTTCACTTTGATGACCGAACTTTCCGATAGGAACAGAAATGAAACTAAGAAGTTCCATTAATCATATCTTATGAAATTCATAGTACAAGAATAATTGTAACTTTGAAAATTAATAGATATAAATTTTCGATATAGAAAAAAGCCACATTTGCAGTATAGAATTATATCATTCTATTTCACATGTTCTCATCATAAGTTCTGATGGTTCTAAAAGGTTCTTTAGAACCTATTCTAGCCGACATTGTTTTCGGTTATCTCGAACAGACGTGACTAAGTGACACCATCAATGAAACCACACACTATCGTCGGTATATCGACGATATGTTTGTTGTTTGTAACGATATTAGTGAGCTATCCGTATTATTTGACTGCCTTAATGAGATTCATCCAAATACTTTGTTCACCATGGATTATGTACACAACGACGTGTCCATTTTCCCTGGCCTAAAGAAAACAAGAAGGAAAAAAACGATAGAACGTTTGAAACATCCATCTACAGAAAAGAAACCTGGACTGGACGATACCTTCACTACAAAAGCGTCTGCATGATAATCTGTACGCGGAGATTAATAAGGACATTACACAACACAGCCAGGAAGCTTTGTTCACAAAACAATTTGAAGGGAGAATTAGGTTTCATTGCGAAATGCTTAGGAGAAAATAGATACCAAAAGGGATTTCCACAAAAGTGTAGCAGAGAAAAGGTGAGAAATAAAAACTACCAGTTGTAGAAAAGAAGAATGTGTTTATTTATCCCCTATTCAAAGAGGATGCATTGCCACAAAAGACTGACAAAATAATGAAAGGTGCAGCTAAATTCATATCATTATACATCCCTATTTCTTCTATAAGCCAGTCAAAACTGGATAAATACCCTGCTGATATCATCTCCAACTGGGTTTACGAAATTACGTGCACTAGCGGGAGCGAGGACATTGAAAGGAGAGAAAGAATAGCTTCTATCCGGTTTTCTGAGAATATTCCATGAGACCTGTGCCTGAAATGAAGCAGATATTCCCAGAGTGCAATTATCAGACATAATTTTGATAATGGTCATTTCCTAGGAATTCCTAAGTTCTTCAAAATATTGAATAGACAAAGGACGGCAAATTCACGACGATTTGCCGAAGCGATCACAGTCGAACGATTCAAACCAGACTTATGCATACGGAAATAGGGTGTGATTATTATCTCACTCCCTTGGTAGCTGAATTTTGATTTTGATTACAGTAATTAGTCATCTAGTTTGGTGATCTTAACTCCTTGAGCAAATCTCAATCTTTTAAACTGTCATGGATTTTGAATTGGTGGATGATGACTAGCAGTGGAATCCAGGAAGCGCATTTTGTCATAGATGGGACTCGTCATCTGGATGTACCTGCATTCTGCAGTGGGTGTTGATGTTCCAACCGAGTTTCGAACCCATTGTCTACAGTTCTAAACGTCAATGGGTTATCCACTAAAGCACTCAGGCCATGGTAGCCATGAGAGGTTTTATTTATTGAGTTGTTATGTGAACCTACAAGCTAACACTCTTTGTTATTTTCTTCTGTATTCTGTCTTACCCCTCCCTCGTCTTTTCTACTTTGAAAACGTATAAACTGATGACGAAATCTTAAACTGACAATTGTAATGCTTACAGCGAAATCTATCAGGGGAACCAGATGTATGACATATAGAAATTTCAATGCAATCCATGGTAATCATGTACAGTAAGCTGAGTGTTGGCATAAGTATAATCTGAAAGAAGCATAGGTGTCAACGAAATCAATATTTCAAAGACAATTAGACTAAATGTTACACGAATAAATAATCCAACGTTTAGACAGAATTCTGAGCGGATAGTGAATGATAGCTTGACATATTGAAAATTTCATGATATCGTTTCATTTTCCACAGAAACAAATCACAAACCTGCATAAATTGGGATGTGTTGATCATCACATGCTATGAAATTTTTCAAAAATAATAATCCTGCTGAGAAATACGTTTAAAACATGTCAACGTATACACTTGATTGTCCTCACCACTTTAGTGAAAGGGAGTGAGACGCGTTTTGCTTCATCTTTTTGTTCCATTGAAATAATTTAAAGATACTCATTTAATAAATAAAGGTTATTAATACAATCATCAATACCTCAAGTATTTTATTCAATATTTTCGAAACTTTTTTGAATTAATACACACTTTGTTGGTGACTGCAGTATCTTTACATTGAGATGTCTCTTCTATTGCCTTATTAACAATGGAAGCTTTAGTGAAATCTCTTGCATTCTCCTTTGAAACCACTTTTATTATTCTACGGTAATTTTGAACAGATTAACCGAAGTTAACTCGAGATGGTCTGCTGAGTCTTTCAAATTTTAAACTTTGTTTCATGAGTTACATATTCAGCGCAGTCTTGCTGACGATAATTTTCCAGAAAACCAGTTCTTAATTGTTACTCGTAACGAAGTTATTAAATAATATATTGATAGCTATCAGAAAAGGACTTTTATCTATTCAGAGGTATTTTAGGCCTCAGCTCATGAAGTAGAAAAATAAAAATCCAAGATATTTAATTGAACTCAGAGTCACGCTTATTCGTTATGGAATTCAAATTATTGTTTGCATAAATTTTGGGTTTGAAGAGGATGATGGTATGTTCACTGTATTTCAATATCGTGTATACAGTACACATTTATTATATCACACGTGTTCGCCATTACGAAATGAACGGCTTTTAGCCTTATGGAATACTGTTTTAAAATATTTTTTGTACGAAATTATGAAAAGTCGGAAGTTGTATTAAATGAATTCGCCTTCTTGATTTCATCTGCGTTATATATGTCATCAGGAAATATGTGAAACATTGCACTATTTTCTCGAATGGTCGTTACTTTATCAGTGTTAATGTCTCTATATGATAATATAATCACAGACTCCTTATGTGTTGCAGTTATTCGAATGTTATATAGATGTCAAAGAATCTCTTCAAGGTTTCTGCCTGAACCATGCTGACGATAACTGTCTAAATACAACTTCTTGATGAATATCCCTGTCGAAATGAGAACAGTGGGAGCGCCAGTTTGGAAGTCTCACGAATTTTAATTCATAAATTCTTGTAGTTAAACATTTACTGCCTTCTTGACGCTGATTACAGGCTAAAAATAAACACGTCTCACCTCCCTTAATTTTTATTACTGCTGTAATAGCTGAGCTGAGGCGTATGTATTTATAGTCTAATTTTTATTTGTCTGTTTGTATTTTAACATGAATGTATTATTTCGCATCCAATGTATTTTTGAGTATTTGGGTTCCGCAATCGAAAAAATAGTATATCAGAAGCAGTTATGTGAGCTGAATTCTGAGTGTGACAGTTTCATGTTCTCTCGAAATATTCCAGCGTATAATGTTATTCGTTCGTCCTCTCACTTTGTCGTTTCAGCATTCTGGTTCCCACGAGTAGCTGAAGGGTTGTTGAAGATATCCATCTGCAAATGAATCACTTCTCTAGAAACAAAGAATTGGTTTCCTCTGCTCCATAGTTACAAACAGTATATTTGTGAGAAAGCTTTGAGATTTTAGCGCTGAGTTATCGGCATTTCTTTTCGCCTGTGCTGAAATGATGTGATTTTTACTTTCAATTTACATTCGCCTTACATATCAAACATGCCTGTTTACGACAAGCAGCCCTGGTTTGAATCTTCGAATCACCAATTCTTCACTCATTCTCAGATATCTTGATGTCACTTCCACCCAGTGGTCACGTCAGATGACTCGAAAGCAATTGGTTATCCTGAGTTCAAAGTTTGTTGCGTCTTCGAATGTTAGACACTTACCTGTTACCTGTTCACTTGACAGTTTTAGCTGTGAACACATGCAGTGTGGCGAATCTGCTTGATTCATCGCGAGAAGGTGAAGTGACATGCATGCCAGCTAAAACGTTTCAAACCAGAGGATGTAGTTCGTTGACTGGCAGAATATTATGTTTTACTGAGACATTTTGAAATCTTATTTCCGAATTTCGTTCTTCTGAGCTTGTTGTGCATTTAGACCATTAGAAGCTTCGATGCATATCTCCTGGTTTCTCCAGCAAAGTGAATTTATGCGAAACCACCTTTCGGCTAAGGGCTACAGATCGGGAAATAATTGAATTATCCTTTCCATGTGAGTAGAACTCCTCTGTGAGTTGTCGCTCAATTTTACTGGTGAAGTGTCAGTGAAATCAGACTCTGAGTATGGTTCTGCCTTTTGAGTGAAGTTGACACTTGACCGAGAGTTACTGAGAGTTCGCAGTGGATGTAGGCAATTGCTTGTTTTTGGCGAGATACTTTGTTCAAGGCTTGCTGTGCACTAGTTACGCTACACCACCGATTCGCCTAAATATGGTATTCTGTAATGTGAAGTAGACATTGAATGTATAATCTGTGAAAATCTAGTTGCGTATCAAATCAGTACGCAAACGTGAGTTTCTTGGGGCTCGGTGGGATGAAATCGAATGCATATATGTCTTCAGTGAGGGGGTGAATGACGTCTAGCTTGAACATTCCTCCACACAAACGCAATAGCATTCCTGATTAAATGGGTGGAACCAAATGGATGTTGTGAGGTTTGAGTCGATAATTTCTCTTTTACTGTTTCGAATTTCTCTACCACGCACATAGTGGCTCAATGATACAGTGAATTCCTTCATGTTCCATATTGAACAGAGTGCGATTTGTTTCTGATGCAGTTTAGGTAAGCCATATCTGAACGAGATTTCGGAAGCTAACCGAGTACGTGAATACGCTGGCAGACGTTTCACATGTTGAACTGTGAACTTCAAATAAAACCCATATGACAGTCTGACGAATGTTTGTTTTTCTTCCCTTTTTAGAATTTTGTGAGTTCACATACCTGCGATTGTGGTGACCAATGTATGTGTGATTAATATGATATGGCATTATTACGTTTGCCAACGGCCAAAGAGAAATTTCAAATTGTTGACCAATACCTCCTGTTGCGCTGGTAAATTGGAACTGAGGTCTCCCTGATATATGAAAGTGAAAGCGAAACTCAATATGGATCATGATGATAGTGAAGATCAGTATATTTGTGAGTAATTATTTTATTGTTGCGACGGTTTGCAATGACATTACAGCAACTGGTCAACACTCACAAATAGAACGGATTGAACATCCATAGTAACAATATGTCACATTTCAAGGTGCGCATTGGAACTCTGCAAGTTATCATCATCATCATCATCACTACATTAGTAGACCACTGAAGACACATTCGTAGAACTGAGTCTCCTCTGCACAAACGCGTAATTCTGGAAATGAGGTATCTAACTGGTTTTTGCAGCCTGGAATAATATTGTTCGTTCGATCAATTTTATGTGATTTGGTACAACAGGGTTTCACATTCCAGCTTCAGTTTCAGTATTACCAGGCTATTCCGAAGTTCCTTCCTCTTGCATTTTACAGAAGAAGTTGGCGCTAAATGTGAAGGCGTTCCTAACACCAAGTCCTCGCAACGGCTTTTAGGTGATTTGATTTCATGTCTATGAGTGATCGAAGCCTTTTTTCATCAATTTTTCCAATTATCTCTTGAGCTTACATTTTCCGTCATAATCAACCTTACGTTAGTATGTTACTGTTGAGTATAAGTTTATTCCACCTGAGAATGGCATGTTGTTTTGGTGGGAAAACAATATACTGCACTATATAAAGAAAAGAAATAACCTCACATGCAATAAAAAGCTTGTCTGAGTCGAAAGTACTCCCTTTCATTTGAATCACGCTGTCATTATTTGGAGAACTTCTTTCCCACTGCATGAGAATTCTGGCTGGTGTTGGTGAATCAAGGCACTGTCTGAAATACTTTCACCTTCGAGTGATTAGGCTATCTGTTTATATCACAGATTGTAAGGAATATCGCTATGGTCCTTTGAATTATTTTAAAGTGAATTTAAAATAAAATATTATTAAACAAGAAAGACAAATGTGGGTTTTTTTAAAATGTTCTTAATTTGATACTTGAAATGGATTATCAAATTACCGAAAATGGTATTTTCATCTTAGATGAAACGCGTAAGTGAACCTATTTCTATATCTGGAATTTCACGGACATTTTTCACCGTTTCACACAAATTACGGAAATGTGATTTCTAGCCCTTCACCAAAGCGTTGATTGAGTGGAAACTAACAGATTTGTAACCATTTTCGCCACCAGGTACTCTATTTTGAAAGTACAGGCAACTCAGTCAGACATGAACTGTAGTCAGATGTAACTTTTTCTGCGTTACTGGAGACTTTTATAAAGCTTAATTCACAAATGTTAGACATTGAGTTGATGATCAGTATGTTTTTGATGTTTCCGCAATCTCCTTCTCCATGTTAATCAATCATCAACTGGCGATTATTAAATCTAGTCAATCTCCAAGCGATCTTTTGTCTGATTTGATGAAAAGGACTATTTTTAGGCCAAAACTTACTCACCTGTGAGGCAATTAACCTCGTGGATTCTTATTATCGTAAATGCACATTTGTGAAGATATGCAGGACTCAAGAACGAATGAAACAACTTATTATCTGAAATTCATCGAATTCTGTTCATTTGATGCAACGCAGAGCGATGAATTCACTTTCTCCCTGTCGATCACATTACAAGATTTCTCACGCACTATTGACGACAGAATTTCAACCTATCCATTGAAGACTAAGTTAATGCAGTAGAAATGAGTAGGCTTCATTGTTGAGTTCAAGACAAAGGGAATAAACACTTCCGATGACTGTGTGTCATGTCTCACACTTGCAGAAATGACACCAGACTATGCATTTGAAGAGGTATTGTTTATTATTATTTCATTTTACTCAAAGGTACTTGCAAGAAACAGTAAATCATATATTCAGTCAATATAATCGGAATTTGTTGCACTGCTGGTATTTCTACAACAGATCAGTACATGTAGGAAAGTCCATGCAATGTTATTTCACTCTCAGTATCGTGAGTTATACTTACGCAAACTCAATATGGATAGTGAAGATGTAGATAAGGATGGTCGAAATCTGTGTATATTCATCTGTAGGAAATTAAACCATCCTCTGAAGTTTGATTATGTTTATTAAATTGCATACTAATAACTTCTATACATATATATTTCTTCGTACTACTTGACTTCAGAGTGTAAAAGTGAGCATAGCAAACAGTGCTGAATTATTAACCTAATCATTGATTGAGTGATTGTTAAATTACTACCTGGTATTAAATTGACATCACTTGGAGACCAAACGATAATTAGCACGTCAAGATATGTATAGTAGCGGCGTTCGATCTGGATTGGCAAATGAATTCGTGAAAACATCTTCCGTCTCTAATTTCGGTGAAACTATATCTTAAACCGCATTGTGCGGTCAATTTCTGGTTAATATTGCAATTCTCATCGAGATTCATCCGTAAGAATTTCGTAATTCAAACTTCTGTCGGCCCGTTTTGCCTATACTAGACAAGCAATTCACAGATAGCTACCACAGCATGAAAAGCGTCAGAGTTAAAGTCAAATGAAATCAAATTGAGACGGTATTCTAGGTAAAGTAGTCGCCAATTTATTTAATATATAAAGTATAATGTAACGCATATAAGATAATTTCGTGTATTGTGCTTTGCAGAAGCACTGAGTAAGTCGAAATATGAATTATATGATGGAAAATGTTTGTGCCACAGTTTCAGTTAAATTCTCCATGTGTACCGTGCTTGCCTATTAATTAGAACCTTGCGGTCAGAAAACCTTGAAACCGATACATTTCATGTTAGAATCTAGCGTTTTCAGTCCTTCATTAACATTTTCAAATCGATTATTATGTCAGATTATAAGTTCAGTTTATCCTTTTACTATCCTTGAAACGACACTTCCAAATCGCCTATTAACTCATACATTCGCCAACGGATCGAAACTCAGAAGAATTTGAATAATATCAGAAAATCATATGACACGTAAACAGACGATAGAAAAGCTAAATTAATCTGCAGTATTAGGGAAGATTCGTGGATTAATTCAAATACTTCTTTGATTCCAGTGCGTTCTGTACTGTAGATTTCTTATTACAAATTCGAAGCAGTTATTCGATCAAATAATTAAAATACTCATTGAGTTAGGCCTAATGTTTAAAACACATAACTTGTTTAAACTACTGTACAATATGATAAATGAAATAATGAAATATAATCTACAGACCTCACGTTTCGAGGTGTGAGCACAATAAGCACTCGTCACGTTAAGCGATGTATTAACGGCGACAATAACGCCACAAATCACTCTTACCAGTCCACTCAGTCGTCAAGAGTTTCCTAGAAGTATTCCTACAAAATGTTTATTAAAATATCCAAGCTATTCGACTACACCATAATCGTGACCTATGCACGAACGCCAGTAATATGTTTGAATTTCTCTTTCATGTTTTATTAAAAATATCTCCACGTTTAGAAGCTCTGAGTAAGGAGAATGGTGACATCTAAACTAAGCAACATTTCATTTCACAGTATATTCACAATGAGAGTGGAATGTATATCATGTATGAGAGATGCTAATTTCTAATTCATTAGGAAATTTAATCACTACCCTGATTCATGTTCTGTTATCCAAATCACAATTGAAATTATTCACCTATTCATGAAAACGTTTTCAAAATTCTTAATAATATCAATGGTTCCCATATTATTCCCTGTGCATCAGATATTTCGCATAGAGAAAACTCTGTTTCAAAGGTACATGTATTAATTCGTTGATAATCACCAACCAGACATTGGTGAAAACAAATACATACTTCAGCGAAGAGGCTGCTACCGGCGAATTCACTTCTCTTAGCTGTACAGTCAGGTTTATGTACCGGTATTTTGCGGAAAAGTATATTAAACAAGGGATGAATTGTCAAATAGTCAATGTACTGAATGGATTCGATGAATGTGTCGGAGTTACACAATTTGGTGAATAATTTATTGAATGAGTTGAAATCAGGTTTCAAATTGAAACTGAGGAAAATGTGGAAATACTTAAATATTTAAAATATTGACATAATTTCATATTTTACTTTATGTCAGTGTACATCCTGAATACAGGTCATTCGTTAAATTTTTCATCTTACCACATAACTCGAATACACTTATTCAACTCCTCTGACTAATACTAACAACCGTGTTTGTGATGACTCATTTTTTAACAACTATCATTCATGAGAAAAATTGTATATCGATGAAATGAGTTATTTTATATCAGTTCCCACTAGGCTTTGCTTCATTGCTCAGTCCAAGTTGACTTCGGCAGATAAATAAAACTGAAAAAATGGCTGTATACATATGTGTGAAGTTAAGGAGATCAATTTCTTTGCAGAGCTAAACATTATTAATTAAATTTTAACGCAATACACCATCTCTGTAGGCAAGTGAAAGCAATATATATATATATATATTCTTTACAAACGCATCCGTACTGTAACAATAGAAAGCTGGAGACAAATGACAAATTATATTTTCTATTGATTAAACCGCCATTTATTTAAATATATATATTTATACATATAGTTTTATATTCTTCGAAGAATCACTAAGCATGTGATTTTGGTTTACACCAAACGACGTGAAATAAAAGTTTCTAATATATACATATGCATATATATTATCCCGTTGCTAATGGAGTAATGTATTATGTGAATATGTGAGAACGGTATTCCATTTGATCACATTCCTATGTATCACATCGGCACAGTATGATAGTCAGTGACTTGAAAATTCAAGTACACCGAAAAATATTGCGCGAGATTTGAATGCGCGACTGTTTGATGGTTTTATTAGCTGAATTTGCAATGAGAATAAAGTCTGAAATGGAAGCCCGCATGTCATCGTTTTCAAAGTAGATATGTCATCTTCTAATATGCCTAGTCTATATCTCTTATTATATCACTTTGAAGAAAAGCGTAAGTACCCAGTAAACCGATCAGATGTCCATTTACGATGAAACCTGTGATCACGCGTATTAAATGGCATGATTTTCATAACAAAGTACCAAGCATAATGGGTTAAGTTTAGTTTTGAGTAAGTCTCACAGTATTATACCGTATTAATTACTGATGACGTTCCGAGCACAGTCTATTGCTCATAATCATATCAAGGTACTCACACAACTTTCCAACTTCTTTTATATAGTTCCATTATTTTCCATCGGTTAATTTGATTGGTAGTAGTATTTCCCATATTTCTGGTATGAGTGATGAGTCATTCCTACCGCACAAGTTGGGTGTAGACTCTATGAGAAAGGATTCGGTAATCGACCTCTGTCCATCTATTTATATTACTTCTTAGAATTTCAACACTCTCCCACCCTATTTTGTGGTTGTGTGTTAATGCATGCAGTGCAGTCATTATGCTTTTTGCGAATGCTAGTAGAATATTATGTACTATTAAAATACATAAACCAGGAAACACCATACGACCAGTAGAAGTTTTCAGGAATACCTCTACACATGAATCAACAAAACATTTAACGCCAATATTAGGGAATAAAGTATAGTGATATTTCAGTGGTTTACACACAATGATAAGTTTTATTATTGGTAATATTTCGAGCACAATAACTGCCCGTGTTCACGCCACTGTTGGATTTGTTTCGCTTTTTTAATTCTAATATTATGCCCCATTCGAAATCATTCAAACTCTAGTCTAACTAATTGATATGAAATGAAAAATAGACTAAATGGCATTCAACTGGTGAATGATGAAACAATGATTAGTTTTGATATAACTAGTCTTTATAATAACATACCAATCAATAGGCCATAGGAAGCAGTTAAAAGAGAACTAACTCACTCATAGAATGAAGCTGCCCATTGAGGAAATTATCTAGGGGATTCAGTTATGCCTCACATCACCTGCCTTTAAATTCCAGTGCAAAGTATAGAAACAAACAGATGGGGTAATAATGGGATCACCAATACCACTTATCGTAGCAGATATCTTCTTGGACAACTGAGAAAATATTGCTCTTAATACATTCAATCCTACTAGCGTTCATAAGAAGGCAACGAATTTTAATAGATATTTAGACCTGTATTCATCTCATCCGTTAACTGTTAAGGCAGGCTTTTTTTTGATGACAGCTTAAAACCACACAGTATTTTTGGTACAAGTATGGAATTCTCAGCCTATGATATCGATAACCCAAATTTTGCAGGCCGACCATAGATATCTGGTGTGCGTCGGCAGGGTATCGAACCCCGGACCATGTGCATGGTCGACGAGATTCCTAACCACTATGCTACCGACGCTTAGTTAAGTATCTAACAAACTGAGCACTAGCACTAAATGGTACAAGAAAATACCTAAATGATGAAATAAAACAGATAGAAAAAGCTTTGGTATCAAATAATTATCCTATGAAAATCATTAGGAAGATCAGAAAAGGCCAAAAGCGAAATAAAAATAATATGGAAGCTAATAATGATAACATAAATCAGAGGGAAAATGAGTCATCTACTGTTATACCAAATAAGCAGGGGACATCTGAGGTTCTTAAAAAAGCAAGAGAAAGAGTTGCATTTAAACCAACAAACTCACTCAGGGACAAGCCCTGTAGGTTAAAGTATCCTGTTGACTCAATTAGACAAAATAATATAATTTACAAAATACCCCGAAATGACTGTGAGTGAGGTCAATTACATAGATCAAACTAGTATGTCGGGAGTAGTCAGATTGTGGAACATAAGAATTAAGTTAAGGTAGGAAGGTTGGTCCCGTGGAGATAAATCATTTAGAAAGAGAAACTTAGCATGCATTAACACACAACCACAAAATAGGGTGGGAGAGTGTTGAAATTCTAAGAAGTAATATAAATAGATGGACAGAGGTCGATTACCGAATCCTTTCTCATAGAGTCTACACCCAACTTGTGCGGTAGGAATGACTCATCACTCATACCAGAAATATGGGAAATACTACTACCAATCAAATTAACCGATGGAAAATAATGGAACTATATAAAAGAAGTTGGAAAGTTGTGTGAGTACCTTGATATGATTATGAGCAATAGACTGTGCTCGGAACGTCATCAGTAATAAATACTGTATAACACTTTGGGACGTTATCAAAATAAAATCTAAACGATAAGTTAGTTATGCTTCACTATATCGCTCAATATCTATCTTTATATCACCTAATGCTTTTGCGATATACAGTAATTTCATTATATATCTGTATACATATTTATATAAATAAAAATATAATTTCGTTTTTATTGGCATTCATTCATATTGGAATGAATCGTTAGCCTCAAAGCAACGGTTCGAACTGGTTAACCCAATGAGAAGCCTAAGCAGGCAATGTTACATTTTGCAGCACTACTCATTCTATAAAATGAATTAGCTTGTTAAACAACCAGAAAGTTTTAATATCCTGGTTGTTTGTGATCTTGCTATTAGAGTTTCTCTCAGGCTGCATTGTTTTCTGCTGTAAAAGCTCTTCCTTGAAGCTCATCTTTTTCTT
The DNA here is from genome assembly GCA_944472155.2 of Trichobilharzia szidati. NCBI lineage: Eukaryota > Metazoa > Platyhelminthes > Trematoda > Strigeidida > Schistosomatidae > Trichobilharzia > Trichobilharzia szidati. Next base: position 22,163,919 of record OX235277.1, on the reverse strand, counting down.
GTTTGAGACTGCCCCTATTGGAGGCAGTTTGATAGTTCTAGGCCATAGCACTAAGGACATGGTTTGGTGACAAGCTAGATATAGTTTCCGGTAGAGAATTCTGAAAATACTTTCTATATGACACTGAATGTCAGTAGATATTGCAGTATTATCTGGAATATTACGCCATTCTTACAGTTTAGTGAGGTTATTGGAACTACCTCTGACCACTTCGAAGCGACAACTACAATCTGTCAGTGCACACCATTACTTATAGCAACTCAGTATCGGTTTTATATTCCTAACATGTCAGTATCCACGTTTAGCAAGTGTACGAGAGGTGTCACTCCAGAATTTGTACAGAATTGCAGATAAGTACAGCATCAATCATGACACACAAAATATAAATGAATGTGAAAATCTTCATGCCTTTCCGAAGTCGGGACAGATTCCATAAGTCCCACAGTAATCCTCAAAATGGTTATCTTTTCCAGTTAAGGAAGATAGTGAGTTTCGAATGTGGTTATTTCGGTCCACCTTATAATTTTTATCAATAATGTTATTCATTCAGGTATTCATTCACAACTAATACTGAAAAGATGATATCCAAAGTTTACATCAGGTTCATACAATTTCCACCTCTTCCATATACTTCCATCACTTATTTGTTTGGTATTATTCTGGTAGCAGCTGGAAAGGAGAATGTCGTTGTAAACGTTAATTCAAAATATCATTGAAACAAGGAGATTCATATATAGAGATCACAAAATAATAGTAAGCCGATTCTCGATTTTCAAACGTGTTAAGTAACAGTGATTGTAATTTAAGGAAGATATATCCACTATTATTTGAAAATTTCTTGTGGTATTCCAATTTTGTTTTCGTTTGACCAACAATACATTTTCGCAAGCTATCGTGCTACTATGCACAGATGGGTCAGCCACCAACAATCCTTGAATATCTTTAGCAGTAATCCACAGTGGAACTTGTTTTTCAAATAATTTTCGTCAAAGAATAACATTCGAATGTCAATTCAGTTTCATTTCTTTAGCAATGATTCAGTTGCATGCCTGTCTCAATATGAAGTGAGTTGTGTTCATTGTTTGGTTGAATCAGAAGATAAAGGTATGTTCATATAGTCTAAATGAAAAGGAGTGATTTTGTTGAAGTATAACTGAGAGCAAATTTACTAAACGATAATACATTACAATCGGCGAAATAATACGCTAAACTGAAAAATGCAGGTAATACAGATTTCTGTCGTGTATACTTTCATTTTGGATTATATTCTATTCTATACTGCATTTAATATATGTGAAAAAGGAACTTATCTATTTGAAGACGATGACTAAAGGAAAAACCAAGATAGAGATGAATATTTCTCTCGTAGTGTCTATTCGGCTATTGTGACATTGTTTCGGTTAATGGATCTGAAAAAACCTTCCAATTTATTGAGAAGTATCTTAAATCAACTTTCTGAACTCCATTTACATATCCAGATGTTGTTAGTTAAAGTAAACTGAGGCCTTCAGTCCAAAACCTATGGTAGTCGACCTGTTCACTTACATCCCAGCCTTTTTATATTTCCTGTCAAGTAGTTGGATCAAATCACATAAACCACATGTTCACTCATTTATCTCCGTGATACTGCAAATGTAATACATCAAAACTTTGTAGTTGAAAATAAATAGGTTGTTTTGCAGCAATTATCGTGATTTACTCGCTGCTGTAATCTCAAAGAGTGATGCCTAACTCCTTGTTAGAAAGGATTCAAACAACTGACCAATTGGATCTTCTCTAATCATTTAGAATGATGCGAAATAAGATGTCAGGCAGGTAGAAGCTTGTTAACTACAGTGCTAGCTTTCAGTGAATTGGGTAACAGGCTAATCAATTCGTTTTTTGGCATATGTTTTGGTTTCGGCTTCGTGTAAATAATCGATCGAATCAAAGACATGGTCTGCAAATTAATCCAAATTTCGTTGCTTTCCGTTTCCAACTGTTAATATTCCCAACAAACTTGTGAATTGTGTAGTGAGTAGGGTGAATACAGGGGAATATAAATGATTTTCATGTATCACGTGTCATAAAAAAGCGTTCGTTTGTATCACTTCAGAAGAATTTCGTAAGTCAAATTACGGTATTTTGAAGCCTAATATCCGATATATATGTAAACATAAAGAAGCAAATACAAGTATGCTGACAGCTTCACCCCAAGTATTCTCACATTTTATCAGTTAGATGTGCACCCATTCATAAAGTGATATCGACGTTTATGAAATATTTGAATTGCAATACTATTGTAACAACAGGAAAGATAGAAATTTGTTTTCTTCATGGATATTGGGGTCTGCAGACGTTACTGTGTTATATTTGAAATAGGTATTTCGCGAAATGATTTTCCAACAAATATCACCTTCGTTTATTTTATGTACAACCGTGCATAAATGGTGCATAAACCATGCATTAATGCTCGTCCCTTTGAAAGAGTTTGAATGATCCAACCAGATTATCTTCAAAGACTTCCTAAAAATAGTTAAACCGTCGATTTTGGAAATATAGCTGAACCAAATCAGGCGAGAAGAGACGTCAGTAGTTTGCCAGTCTGAATTAATGCGCAGCAGTCTTGCCGTCAAACAGTTTTAGTCCTATGATATTTATTTCCATAATCAACTGTTAATTTTGATACTTCCCGATTGAAATCTCTTTAAATTTTGAAGTTATTCAAATGTATTATACTCACGTTTACGGCAATAAAGTCACGAGTACCATCAGATGCACGTTTTATATTTTAATATTTTAGGAAGATTGTGTGAGTACGACCATAGAATAATAATAACTAAAACAATTAGTCCCTTTGATAAATTTGAATAAAGCATTTAGAACACGAATTTCGTCGGATAATATCATCTCGTATTTTCATTGAAAGCGCATTACAACAAACATGGTTCACAATGATGAAATAAAATGCATGACAATTACTCAGTTAAATAAGACAATAGTGTATACTGATGACCAATCAAATTTAAATAGGTGAAGTTATCCATGGTAGGCGGAGGTTGAAGGCTATTGTGTTTTGTACACATGATTTGGAATGTATTTGATCAGTCCATTGTGTTACTCTTCTTCATCAAAATTTACGAGTGACTTCCTAATTCGAATAGAACGATAAACTCTGTTTCTTGGATTTTCCAATGGCCAGGAGAGACAATAGAACGAATAAGTTATCTTTATTTCGTAAGCAGACATGCATTAGACACTATCTTCATTTCACTAGTTTTGTTCCTATCCAGTATAAAAGTCTTACAGTAAAATATTTGTTTTCTAGTGCCTGCAAAATATGAATGAGCAATACATTCATGAACTAGCTTCGACATACATATTCAGTTTTGTTAGCTAATGGTTATTGAAAAAAACTTTATCAATTATCAATTGTCACATAAGGAATAGACCACATATTGAAAAGACAGCCTCTGTACAGAAGAAAGCTCTCCTTATTAACCTACCCTTCAAAGGCGACCAGATTATGCAGTTGACATCTCAAAGACTTCGGTCAGTCATCAGATGCGTCTCTTTCTCTCACAAACGATTTAAGTAAATCATTCCGTGGACTCTACTTCAAACTGCATCTACAAGTTCACCTACAATTGCGATGATACCTATATGGGTAGAACCAACAGAATTTTTCAATGTGGTGGAAAAGAACATGTTCCTATTGGTTATTAAAACACAGAAAATCTCAATGAAATTAATCTGAATAGAAATCCATCATCATTCATTGCAAAGCACCTATCAATGTTAGGTCACAAAATCAATAATTATGACACAATAACTGTAATTCAAGGTTATCAAAGGTGATGGAAGCACGGCGGATCAATCACATACATGCTAAATTATGTTTACCAAACATAATAGCCTTCAACCTTCGCCTACCATGGATAACTTCACCTATTTAAATTTGATTGGTCATCAGTATACACTGCTGTCTCATTTAACTGAGTAATTGTCATTCATTTTATTTCATCATTGTGAGCCATGTTTATTGTGAAGTACTTGTAATTAAATTACGAGATGGTATCATCTCACGAAATTAGTCTTCTAAATCGCTTATTCAAGTGTGAAAACCTTTTTATAAAAAGATCGAAGTTAACTTGTTAAATGAAGTTTTGAACCTGATAATACAGAACATGCTAGATTAAACTGAGTCATTTTTCTAAACACAACTAGAATCATTCATCGTTAATATAACTGGCAATGAAGCCAGGAAATTTTCCAAATTGTTTTTGAAAGTTACACTGGAGCAGAAATTCACATGAAGCGAAGTTTGTTTCCAATGTTCCGGGTGATGTCAACTAAGTATTCAAATATGATCGCCTTTCAATGGTTACACTTTGACGTTCGGGCCATTCTCTTTTGTGAATTTGGCTTGTTTGTACGAAACCTCCTACAGTGACTCTCAATTTTCAAATTGGCGCTTATTTAAAATAAACCAGAAATGAGTCCAACCAAATCACATTGATTATTCAGAAGTGTTGTATAACTGAACCTAAACTTTGCACAGCTCAAATAAGAATGTTGCCTTCTTTCTTATGCTGAGTGTCGGTCTTACAAAAAGCACGTCAAAAGAGGATGAGTTCCTCTACTGCGGTATATTATTTTCCATCAGAATGCATTCTAAACTGCGTGGCTGTTTAATATATAAATAAATTTACCACAAAAGCATCCGGACTAAATATATTTTCTGATTATTGTTTTTCCCATATATTTTTCTGATGAGGGAAATTTACTTTGATTTTGCAAACAAGTAAATCCCATCGTTTTGGACATTGTAGTAACACAATGTGAGATAATTTGCTTTACCGATTGTTCTAACTTCAGTTATTTAAACATGTATTACTGTATAGGTGTCATAAGAGGACCGTCTTATCCTCATGAGATAGTGATTATGTTTCCCATCTAACATTACAAATATACAAACTTACACAAAGTACTCTCTAGATTGAGTAGAAACGCTGAGTGAGTTATTCAGTTTAAAGGTCGATGTCACTGTACATTGACACAATTCACAACTTATGGGTGTTAAATATATTAAAAGAGAATCGAATGGTAGGTCTTCTCCTCAGCTTTTTGTCAGCAACTTTCATCTGTTGTATAACAAGTAGCAAAGTCATTTATTAAAAGAATCATTAATGATGTACTTGATTAGCTTTGTTTGGTGACACTGAATATACCAAATTCAAAGATATATATGTACTTGGTGTGCAGTTAGGAATAACATAATATAATAAATAAATTGGTTTCCACAAAACTTCGAATCCGTTACACTTGCCTAACTGTGTCTTGCACGAATACTCTTATTTAATAGATCCAAGTGAGTCATCAATTTCAGTTTGATGTGTATTCATTAAATCAGTTCATAACACTGATTTCAAACAAAGTTGAAAGCAGATGCCTAAATCAACAGTGATCTTGACCCACTGTGTGAGGGATGGCAGTATACCGTGGTGACGAAAACCTTCGTGTATGGAGAATGAATCGAAAAAATAACCTCACAATGAGAGGAAGAATAACACAGGGGTTTGACTGGAAATATTTAAGCGATACATATTCCTTCATTTAGTGACATAGTATATCACTGTCTTAGGAGAAGAAAAATGAACGTGAAATCCACTTTTGTACACTAAAAGGTTAACTGTACAATAAACAACAGTGTTTGCAGCTAAGTGCAATAATCATCACACACTTAGTAAATCAGAGCGTTTAGGACGCTCGCCGACCATACATATGGTCTGGGGTTCGATTCCCGACCGACGCACACCTGCAAAATTTGGGCTACCGATATCACATGCTGAAAATTTCATACTTGTATCGAAAATAGGGTGTGGAGTCAAGGGATTATGAAATGAAAAAAATTAACTTCTGAACGAATCGCAGCAAACATGAATTACTAGCTAAATGGAATGTTATCTTTTCTAAATGTCCTCCCTGGGGGCACCAGGCAAACGAAGCAGAACAAGCTGCAGGCAAAGGAGACCTCGCTACACTATACCAAACAACTAGGCACCTTTCGGGCAAAAGTTCGACACAGATTAAGCCAATAAAGGACGACAGTGGAAAGTCAATCACCAAAGAGGTGGAACAGAGGAAGCACTGGGCTGAACACTTCAAAAGACTTCTAAATCGTCCGCCACCTACAACGCGTCCAACAATACCAACAACGGAAGCAGAACTACCAATGAACATCGACCCTCCGACGAAATCCGAAGTCCTGAATGCCATCAAGATGCTAAAAGCTGGGAAAGCGCCAGGACCAGATGGAATCCCAGCAGAAGCTTTGAAAATAGACCTAGAGACAACAGCGGACTTGATGACGCCACTACTAGAGAAGGTGTGGAAAGAGGGCAAAGTACCCGAGGATTGGAAGAACGGATACTTATTCAAACTGCCAAAGAAAGGAGATTTGAGTCAATGTAAAAACTGGCGTGGAATTATGCTTCTGTCCATTCCAAGCAAGATACTATGTCGCATCATCCTGGAGAGAATTAAACAAGCCCTAGATGAAAAACTTCGTCCGGAACAGGCCGGATTCAGGAGGAACAAGTCATGCATTGACCAAATCGCCACCCTACGGATTATCATTGAACAAAGTTTGGAATGGCAGTCACCTCTCTATCTCAACTTCATCGATTTTGAGAAAGCCTTCGACAGCGTCGATCGAGAGGTGATTTGGCAACTACTTCGCTACTACGGGGTGCCGCCGACAATAATACATCTCATCCAAAAGCTGTATGACAACGCTGCATGCCAAGTAATCCACAACGGGAGGCTCACGGAATCCTTCGAAGTGAGGACGGGAGTGAGACAAGGCTGTCTACTGTCACCAATGATCTTCCTGATTGCAGTTGATTAGATAATGCGGCAGACAACGGCAACCAACGAGGGAACAGGCATAAAATGGACCGACACAAAAGCCTTGGAGGATTTGGATTTCGCCGATGATATATGTCTGATTTCCCACAAACTGGAAGATATGCAAGTGAAAAGCAACAAATTGGCAGAAGAAGCAGCAAAGATAGGACTTCAAGTGAACATAGACAAAACAGAGGTAATGAAGATTCCTGGCCAACATCAACAGCAACAACCGACAACAATCAGCATAAATGGAAGGAACCTGAAGGAAACAACTTCTTTCACCTACCTGGGAAGCATCGTCTCAACTACAGGAGGAACTGACGAGGATATCAAAGCCAGAATCGGAAAAGCAAGACAAGTTTTCATTTCTCTCAAGTCTATGTGGAGGTCAACAGCATTCAGCGTCAAAAATAAGATCCGTATTTTCAACTCCAATGTGAAGTCAGTACTACTGTACGGATCAGAGACTTGGCGTGTCACAAAGAGCAGCTCAAACAAGCTACAGACCTTCATTAACAAATGCCTTCGCTCAATACTCAAGATCAAATGGCCGGAGAGGATCAGCAACAAAGATCTCTGGGAGCGAACCAACCAGGAACCGATCGTGAAACAAATAGGCAGGAAGAAATGGAGATGGATTGGACACACTCTGAGGAAACCAGCAAGTGACATCACTAGACAAGCCCTCGAGTGGAACCCGAAAGGGAAGCGACGAGTTGGTCGTCCAAGGGTGACCTGGAGGAGATCATGTAAAGAGGAATTGAAAGCGTGTGGGCAGACTTGGAGCCAGGTGAAAACTACAGCAGAGAACCGAACGCAATGGAGACGCATGGCTGAAGCCCTATGTTCCTCTAGGAATTAAAGGAAATAATAAATAATAAAATAATAATAATAATAAATGTCGCAACCATATAATTCGGGATAACGTTCGGGAGCAGTGCGTGAACGTGACTTCAATCAAACTGCCAAATAACAATACCAGCATATCAAGGGCTAAGTGAAAAGTTTACGGTGGTCACTTCTTCAAACTGTTATCTTGAGAAGTATCTGCCAGTGGGGTATGCGAAGTAATTTTATAGTGTCGAGAAAATTATCTTGCGACCACCAAATTATGTCTACACAAATGCATGACCATTTAAGCCAAAGACGTAATAGTAAGGTGTTGACATGTTTTTAGTTGCATTTAAAGAATCCTAATACTGAGATTGTAGAAACAAAGATACGTTGCACACATGCATTTTGAAATCAGATGACAGCAGTCATTCAGTTTGTTGCCCTTGGTTGCATAAGAATCGCAGAAAAATTTCTTTGCGCTGTTAGATTACAAATATTTGACTTATGGGTAGCGAAAATACTGAAATTCTTGATTCCTTAATCTCTTCCAAGAGAGACACAATAGCAAACCTCAAATTTCATGCTGAAATTAGTAATTTCATTGAGTATTGTGACCACAGATAATCATGGTGGAAAACTCATTAGATCAACCTTAGATATCATCGGCACTAGAAGCAAAACTTCTACTTTTATATGATCGCTATTTAATATATTCCGATGATTCATCTTAATTCTCAGCGATAAATATGTGAAGTGATGGAGGGAATTATATCCTGTGAAGATCTTCTCAACGTTCACCAGTACGAATAAGTTAGATTTGAAGTTGTATTGGAAAAGGACATTGATGGCGAAGAAACGTTTGTGTACGTCGATCCATTTTCGTAAGCTCTACGATCGTAATTAAGTTAAACACAGAATTACTGAGAACAGTCAGTCACCGGTAAATTTGTTCTAGACATTTCAGTACTCAATGCAAGATGCAATCTACGAGGGTGATGAATAATCGAAAATTAGAAAAAGGAGGCAGAATATCTGACGCTCCAGAAATTGTGAAAATGACTCATCAATAAACTCGTGTAAAGAGGACAAAATTTTGTGGAAGGATTATGGAGCGTCTACATAAAATCGGAAAGAAAATTCAATGTTATCAGTAGAAAGTATTACGGTGATAATAAAATAAGTACGTTCAATGTTGAAAAGTTGTTCGAAGATAGATCTACTGGTATTCAACTATTCTTATATAACTGGACAGGCTAGAAAATGTGTTTCAAAATATATTTATGTACTTGAAACTGTACTTAGCCGATGCACTCAGCTGTAAACGGACAACCAAACGAATAAATACACAGTGAGGTGGCTAAATACGGTATCTTATGCTTATCTCTTGACTGGATTGGTTGTCTGCTGGAGATATTATACACGAGGTGGCTGACTGAAATGAATTCGCCAGAAATTTACAAAGTTGGTTTCAAAGAATTTCTGGCTCACTGCTACCTGTGAGCTTAAGGTTCGTGACCACAATTTTCTTTGGGGCAGTTGCAACTTTCAGTAAAGGAGGTATTTCTTTCTGAGTGGATACCCGCTGTCCAGTTGGCTTTCTCCTAGTGATTTCAATTCACTGTCTATCGTATCTTCCTTTTGATTGCATTAGTCATGATTTGCATTGATCTAAATCGCATTCATAATCACATCGAAACCACTATGGTGAACACATTTTATTCAAGACGTCATTCAGCAAATAATACTGAATGGCTGTTTGATACATGCAACAAGTAAATCTATAGTGAGTCATATGCTATCAGTGTGGCGCAGTGTTCAGTGAGCGTTTAGATCAGCATTTTATCCTCCTTATCTTCCTACTACAGTACAGTTTCTCAACGACGCTATATTCGTCTCAACGAATCTCCAATATACAAATTAATATCCTATAATGCCCTTCAAATCATCTTGAATTCACACTTCAAGGAAGCAATCACATGTTGTTTGTTGACAGTGGACCATTAAACACTCTTGTGCTTTTAGTGAGAGATTATATAATGTGGGAAGCCTATTGACACCACAGCATGCAAAGTGCATAGCCTCTGATTCAACGATTCTATTTTTGATATGTTCAAGTTATTTATCGTCTTGAGTTCAATCTGATATCTCATGACAACGATCTTTGGTGATTCATGATGTCAGAAAGGAATCCAATTTAATTGTTCACGTGTGTGTGCTTAATTCGGAAGCAATTAGTGGCTGTATGCCTTCGGATCAATTTGAATCTGCATAATTCCCATGCATTTTAATATTAGAGAAGAATTACCATTCAGCTTATTGCTTAGTTAATTTTTTTCTTTTATTCAGATGATTTTTGTAAGTTAGAATTTTGAAATATTATGAAAGCCGGAATCCAGCAAATTCAGTACAAAACTTGGAATTGACTTGAATGACTAAGATAGGAATTTCCAAAATGTTTCAAGCTGATGGATCAGCCCATGATATTTCTCTGTTGTCTCATTAACTGATTTGTGGTGAGGACACCAATGTTTTCTGCTTTCGTTTATTCACTGAAATAACTAAGAAGCATACGATATCCTGGTTGAAGGACATCAGTGCAACATCGATAATTCAATGTTAGAATGTTCAAGAAAAATTCTATGGAAACTGAAGTTTACTCCATCCTTCCTTAGACCAAATATTAACTTTTATTTCCTCTTTTATTACCTTAATAAACTGATCAATGCATGTCTTTTGCTTAATAATCGGCTGCATGACAATTCGGGCACCCAACATGTATTTTTCCGTGTAATCAATGCTACACTAATTTGATAACATGAAACATACGAGAAACCCTTAATTAATGGATCACATAATACTGGCTTCCAGTCGTCAAATTTACAATTCAGTTTATTAGAGACTTTTATTTCTTATCAGACGTGATTTAGACGCAATGTCATCAGATGACGCATGCAATTGTGTCGATTTTTAAACTGGTGCATATCCTATTTACTGCTGAAGATAAGCAGTGGATCGGGTTTCTATTTCTTGACGAATATATCTAAGTATGAAATTCCCTCTATAGACAATTCCATGTTATTTTCCTGTTTAATGAACTATGAGGAGGTGCATCAGCGAAGAAGGATGTCTGCGACACCTCATGTCCTGCATCACCATTCCACTAACTCAATCGGATTCGAGGTGTTTGTAAGGATCCATTTCTCATACTGACCATTCTGCGTCCCTCCGTAGTCATACACGATTTATTATCCGATGATTTTAAAGATATCCAGACATACTTAATGTCTCCAGCTTTCCTTGATGTCTGTACTTTTCATAGAGACACATTTTTTGGCAGATTCATTCACTTAGCTGTACAATCGCATTTATACATAATTGTTTTCTAAGTGTGTGTACATTAGGATACGCTTCGAACGACCATTGTACCTTAACTTAAGGATTGTTACTTATTTAAGCATTGTAAATTTTTAGAACACTTACTTAATTCCATACTTTCCTTCGTTTCCATATGCATCCTAATCACAACTCACTCAATAAACCATTCATCTTCCCAAGTAACTGTATTAAGCTTATGCAAATTATTTTCTGTGCTAATAAGCATTAGTTACAGTTTTATATTAAAACAAAACTGTAACGCTCTCACCAATCTTCACACTCCCTACTTAAAATTTGTTTACTCATTACGTATTTGAAATGTCTTGACAGAGATAACCCATCTTATTTTTGTTCTTATCAGAAATATATAATGTACACACATACAAAATAAGTAAATATAATTTTGATTGTAGACATAAGTGAATGAATTTGCCAAAAGAGACTCTTTGTTGACCTGCACAATTACAGATGCTATGTGTTCAGCTTTAATTGCAGTTTACTTCTGGCTTCTGTAAAGTTCTTTCAAGTTGACCTCAAAATTTATTCCATTAGATAATAATATATCAATATAGTAAAAATATTCATTCAGACATCTATAAAACACAAAATAATCGAGCAAAGAATATTCTTTTCGATAAATTCCTCTTCTAGGCTCTACAATTATATATATATGTTTATATACACAGAATATTTTTAATTGGTAGTTAATAACAATAATAGCGTTTTTTAAATAATATGGATTTGTAAAGTATGATCAGTGCATTACAGTTCATTAAAGATGCTTAATTTATAATAATATTAAAGATATAATAGCGAATAGAATATCAACTAAAATTAGGGAAATTTCACAAAAATTCTGGATTATTCAAACCTGGATGGCGAAGGTAATGATAATGACTGAACTAACTTCTTTTAGGTGCGAAAATTGGGCTTATTAATATGGGTCCCCACAGCCTCAGCAATATTTAGAATTCGAACTCTTAAGGCAAAATTGAGATTCGTAGGTATGCGGTAAATGACCCTGAAAACATGACTAACGTCAATCTTGTATTCTGTCTCCACAAGATGAGCCAGAATACCGCTGCGATTAGATTTCGTTTGTCCTTCGCTTAACCAGGCAGAGTGATGTTCGAAAATTTGACGCGAAACACGCCTAATTTTACAGCCTATGTAACTGGCTCCACAGGAGCCTGGAAGAGGAATTTATCAATAAGAATATTCTTTGCTCGATTGTTTTGTGTTTTATAGATGTCTGAATAATATATCACTCATTGAGTCCTCTTCTTGATTCTTTGTTCAGCACTCTGCATCTCAACTTCCTTGTGTTTGACATGACATCTACTGTTCTCAAACATTGCACACGGGTGCCTTTCAACACATGATAAGACTTCTAATATCGTCTGCCTGCATTCTGGCTTTATATCGTCTGTTGAGAATTGTTGACATCTTTAAGGGTCTAATCCAAGTCTTTTCGCAGTTGTCCGGAGTAGTCTTATTTGTTTTGTTCATCATTCTTATTTGTAGTACCTCGATGATTTACGTGTTCCACCTGAGTCTTAATGTCAATGGGTGCTGCTTTTCCCTGATTTAGGTCATGGACTTCACGCCTAACACTCTTCTGATTCCAGGCTTAATATCATATCACTTAGAAACTGATGAAGCTATTGATGAAAATATTCCGTATAAATTATTTTATTGAAAACGCAACATAGTGAAGTAGCAACGTTCACTGAGTGACGTCTGAAATAATAGTCACGTTTCATAATATTATCACTGGATATGGTGGGACTACATTGCGCTAATCCATGAATCCAAAATTTATCATTTGTACACTGATCAAGAGTTGTCTGAAATATTATGTGATCCAAATTATGTGGATAGTAATTCATTTAAATAGTTATGAAGAACAATTAGCCTATATTTTGAATGTTTCTCAATGCCATATTTTCTTATTCAGTGAATAGACGTGAGTGGTAGCTCTTACTTAATTCTGTTAATTTTTCGCCTATGGAATACAGTGATCTAGATTGATTTACTATTAAATAACCAACAGTAGAGTTTAGTGACTGACACTTTTAAGTAGCGTACGAAAGACTGAACAAATATTTGAAATGATTCGACCCTGAATACACACATATTTCTTTCATTTTTAAATGCAAGATCAAATGTGCTTTCAATAGTACAGGGCAAATGTTGAGGAAGTGATGAGTGGTAGGTTTCTCTTGATTTACTGCAATTTTTTCAAGCCAGAGGTACGTGCAAATTATCTGTTTTTGTGAATAATGCTTTCACTATGCCATGCAGTGGTAATTAAATATGACTAGGCCTACCAAGATCACAAACTTATCTGCAGGAAAATATGGTGAAGAAGAATACAGATGACATATGAAAGCAAGAAGAAAATCAGTGAGCTGAAGAATGATCAGAGTTTATGCAGTAGTAATTATTCAGTGCCTGAAATTCACTCCTCACCATATCCACAGCAAAAGGTTACCCTGAATAAGTTCATAGTATGGTGACCAGCTGAATTAATGTAACACTGCTAGAGTCTCTACTACACTTTCACTTTTCATATTCTCAGCGATGCTGGCTGTCAACTTTATAAAATCTACCACAACTAAATTCTGGGTAAAACGGTTCTTCAACCAACAGGAATGCAAAAGTGTAACTATTTATTGTACATCTGATCATGGAATCTTCAAACGAGTAGAGTTACTAAGCATAGGAGATCTATAATTTTAATAATATTTTTCTAAATTTGGAATCTTTTGGAACGAAAATTTTGTTTTCTAGGTTTTCAAAGACCACATCTGCGAGTTTGTTGGCGAACTAATTTAAAAAAACCATATAAGGAATATGTGATACGTGCTATGTCCCGTCTGCAAATTTTGTCCCAATCGGTGAGAGGCAAATCAGACGACTAAACTCAGGAAACCGCCCACTCATCTAACCTATTTGTGCTTAAATTCAGGAGTCGTTTCCATTGTGGAAGTTGAAATAGTTTATTTAACACTTTGTAACATCAAATTATAATCCATATTGTTTCATAATAATGCATCCGAAGATGGTACAATGAAATCAATCAGTAGTGTCTGTTGATTAGTGTGATATTAACAAATTGCGTGATATGATATGTAATTGCACACTCCCACAATGTTCACGTTTTTCCAAACATGTGTGCCTTTTCACATCATGAAATGAATTTGGACAAGACTTTCCATAATTAACCACAAGAAACTACTGAGTCATTTTGAGTGTTTTCGGCTAATATGTGATCACATTAAGATTTGGGTCGTAAGTTGAAGTTCAAATTTAACTCAGATATTTCCATTATAAAAATAAATAGTAGCTTGTTTTTTTATCACAAAATATTTTTAGAAATATGTTAAGACTTTACATTTGTGTAACATGTAGGCAGATAAGATTAAAAATATAAGGATAAAACTTGGGCACTGTATAACACTTTTTGATTTTACCAAACTACTATTTTATCAACAATGAAATAAAGACTACAAATGTTAAATAAGTTGATTTTATATTTTTAAGATTGTCGTTTTGAAATGTTGAGTCCTTGCTGTCGCCATTCAGAATACTGTTCCTAATTGGGCGTGACTCACTAACGTATCGTAAACGTTACTGAACTTGGGATTTCTCTTAGTTGACTCAAATATGCCAAACATATCAGTTTTGCTCTGATTTTATTTCGAAAAATTCTTTCTTTTTATTAATTATTGATAACGTAAAAACAAGGTTGACAAGATGATAAAACTGTCTAGAGTTAGAAATCAAGATACATTGATGAGAAACATTATGGTAGACCGATAAGTTAACCACTAAAATCAGACGAAAACAATAGAGTAGAAGAGTGCAGGAAGGTTATTTAATAAGACGGCTTCTACTTATAAAGTCCACTGGTTATTACATTCATAGCTAGGTTGTATGTGAGTGTGATGTGTAGTACACGCACTCATTTTAGCAAAAACATGCTGCTTAACTCCCCCTCAACCAAGACTTTCTATTCAGACAATTAACAACTTCACCATTATCTATAAATCTGACTTGATTATGTCACGGGAAATAGAGTTTAGTCGCATAGCTCACTGGCACTTAACATTTCACTGATTATATTAGTAAATGGAATAGAAACTTCTGAAGTGTAAAGTGAAAGTCCGCAGATTTATTTTCAATCGAAACAATCACCTCAATTCTGTTTAAACACAGACTTCCTGAAATATCTGAATTTGTTAATCGTATTGATGAAGTTGCTTGGACTCTCAGGCGTTTTACTGTTTTATTGGATGTTTCCCTCTTCTCAAAGTATGGAACTCAGGCATACTCTAATGTTTGTGTGACTTAGTCGATCTCAAAAACGTAGACAATGGAATAGCAACGAGCTACATATAGGAACTAGAACTGAGATGAATGAATGAAATTTGGACTTCATGTTTACACCTGATCACTTTCAAGAGCTCTTCTGGATGATGTTATCACGACAAACACTTTAAATAATCCACTATAAGGGTATGTGTTTGTTCAGAACTCGAATACAACATATGTGAATGATCCATCTTTTCCGATGAAAACAATTCCACAAGCAGCGGCAGAAGACGAAAGACTTGGTGGAGCAATTCGATTTCTTTGTGTAGCAAAATTATGATTACCTTATATTCGAATCACCGTTTGCTCATACCTTCCATATGTGCTAAATCTAGCTTCCATATTGTATTTCTTTGTGTTCCACTCACGTCACCCGTGTATCTTTGCAACGCTATATCATTCGCCATCTCTGACATCAAGTGTTTTTCCCTGCAATTTGATGTTTCATGCTGACGAACATCTTTATATGCATATACTTATGACAAATCTTATCAGTACCACACGCCATGCCACTGCTGACGGCCTATTTTTTATCACATACTTAAACCTTTAATGGTTGATGAACAGTCAGTTTCTATACTTCTATTTTTATGTGTCATAGAAGACCGACGTTTACAGGATGGTACAACAAATTCATCATTTGGCTAGCTGTATCAAACAGAGTTTACATGCTACTGATCTACAGCCGGTTATTTTGAGTCACTCGAAAGCAGGTCAACGATAACTGACCAATTGTGAGAAGTGCTGTGTGCAGATGATCGCTTACTTGCTTCTTTGGCGCAAAATAAATTGGTCGATATGGCGTGTTTCCTGGAGGCCCGTGGCTGACTGTAACTCTGGTTGACTGCTGAAAAGAGAAGTCATGTTTTCTGAAAGATATCTGATGTCAGACCATTTTGCTCACAACATTTACCCTAAAAATTCATCTACGGAGATTAATGCAGTGATAGTCGAAGGTTACATTTTCATCGTAAAGTTATCACCAAATCACTAGAATAACAACAATAATAACCTGCAAATTTATTTCATAAACATTAAATTAAAACTGAGACAAAGATTATCCAAGCATTTGTGTGAATAGATGCACAAATAGATTTAAAAGGTAATGCGTTTCAGACTGTGTACCATGAATATGAACCTGTTTTGTTTCACAATAAGTGTGAATAAAACGAACTTTCGTATAGCATTGTCACATCTAATTAAGTCAGCAGATGTGCAGTCTTCCAAAATCGCTATCAAGAATGTGACAAAAACTATTGTAAGATTTGAGTTATTTGCACATAATTACCACATTCCAGTTAAGTCTGGTGAGTTATTTATTTTCATAAACAATTTATATATTTCACGGGTATTTAGAGGATAACTGAGCATTATCAGTTCACAATAGCTATACATCAAACAAGAGATTCAGGAAAAATATAAACCTAAAACTCAAATCGACTCGGTGAAACGAACTTGTCGTCAAGTCAAGTGACCAACTAAGCCTAATCACGTGTACTACTTAAATTTCTATCCAGTATATTGCATCTACCTTTCCCTTTTTCTGGCCACTAAAACCATTTACTAACTTCGTTTGATAGCAACGTAAATTTTCGTTGTTTCCAATTTATCACTGCACCCTTGAAGTAGAAAACGAATAAGACATTTCGTGTAAGACTGAGTCGTGTTTCATAAAGTATAATGTTCCATCATATGAAACCCTGTGTATGAGTGTTTAATTATAGATTTTATGTGAGGAGTACAACTTTCACATAAGACAGAGTTCTGAATTTTGCTAAACAAGCATTTTTAGAATGAAATTTGTATTATAATTAGATTTGCTATAGATCGCTTGTCAGAAGAGAATGATAAATAATAATTGAGAAATGTGAACATTGAATGCACCCGACATGAAAAGAAGGGGACAAAAATTCCATTCAAAATTTCATTATTAAAAATACGGAAAGATTTGACAATCTATTTTGCAGCTTGATGGCGATATCTTTTCAATAAGACTGAAATCATTCTCACGATAACAAATGATATTTGAAGCAACTACAAATATCTAGAAAAGTTACCTAGTATTTTCAAGCATTCTGCTGTTTCACGTGATGCTATTCTAGCAGACAGTGACTACAATTTGGATGCAGTAGGTGAATCTTGTCCTTTATGCACTCATACGCCAACTTCCTCGTATTTCAGATAAAACAGTTGGTATAAACATTAAGTCCCTTTGTAAAAACTTACGATTCTTTGCTGAAGTGACGATACAAAACTACGGCGTTATGTTTCTCTTAATATATGATCTGAAAGAAACGGATAGATTCATTTACAATATAAACATCAGTAAACTCATCAGGGGTGAAATACATACTTCCATGCATCCATACATACACCCATACTTTGGGTATTGAAGGGAGAAAATTATAAGATTAAAAAAATTGACCATTATTTTCATTATTCTTCCGTTCGCACAGAACACTGGTCAATCCGTTCCCATCTCACAGTCAATTTTGATTCCACAAAGTGATCACAATTCATTTTAGTCACATAATTCACATCGTTAAGTATACCTATTCATTTATAGGGAAAATCAGTTTTTTTTCTTGACTGAAAGTCAGTCACCTAAATGTATTGAACCCCTTTTTATGCAGCTGCTTTTCATTTGGTATTTATCACCTGAAATATGATCAGACAATGCATCAGTCATAAAGCAATGTTTATGTTCACCTCTGTATGCATATGCTCATTCACACGCTTGTGTGCAGCTAACGATATAAGGTTGGCATAGGATGACGAAGTCTTCAATATGTGAATACCTTCTGCACTCCGGTGGTTCATCCCCATGTGATTAATCCTCCACAAGACTAAATCCAACTAATTCAAATTCTTACTTTCCCTCCACCTATGCATACAAAAGCTCTAGCTATACACATAGCGAAACCTAAATTGTGTTCAAAAACAGTTTTTACACCTCTTTCTTTACTTTGTTCATAATTATGCTACTTTGTTTTATTCTCTCTTACCACTCATTTTCATTCCACTTTACCTCAACTTCCCTGTATTTATTGTTTGTCATCAATGCTGTAAACTTAGCCAACTGCTTTCAAAAACCTAATAATAGTTCACTTATTTATGAATCTTTAGAAGTTTTGTTATTCATCCATGTTCAACTTCACTCTCCCAATACGTCATGTTAGTTATATTTATTCTCATCTTACGTATTGCCTGAGTGATTTGAAGGTTCACTTCATGCCTTTTTCTGTAATATCACTGTGACTTAACAGCTTAGGAAGAAATCATTCTTCCACGAGCATAGTTCATAGTTAACACTAAATCGAGAATTGATACCTTGTTTTCATCCCTTCCTCTTTTTCATTTCACTAATACTGTAAATTTGTCAACTTGAACCATTCTTCGTTAATGCAGAACATAAAAGTATGTCTGTAATTTGAAATTTGTTGTAGCACACAATATATTAGATGACTCGGATTAGTAGCAAACAACTTGAGCGAAATTGAGTGCATTATGTAAACAATTTGTAACTTGACCCGGCACATATTATGTATGACATTTGCAACAGATAGTCATAACATTTCCTTCAAAAATATTAGGGGCAGAAAATGACATATCTCTGATAACTTTTCAGTAGCACGTCAAACTATTTTTGTATCAACTTGTACTTCTAGGATCAGTTTCACATACGAAGAATACTTCAGCTACTTCATTTGTTTATACATTTCAGAACACTGAAGTATACAAAAATCGTTTATGCAATCTGTTTCTCAGAGGGGATCTATTAGTTCCTGCAGGGAAGACCATTCACGATACAAACACTATATAGTAAACAAGTTTCTCAATCTTCACTTGTGAAGTTACTTACATTTGCCTGCTAACTAATTATGTTGGACTGGAATTTCAAGTTTCCCTTCACATATTCACTTGTACTGCATACAATTCGTCATTTTCTACAGAATGATATGATGTCATTCGGATAGGTGGTGACCAGCATTTGAAACTAATGTGTGTACTTTCTCCTAGTTTGCACTTAAATGCGTTTCAAATGAAACTACGTCAAAAGGTTACAGCCTGATGGTAAATACTTGAGATTTGTGCCTTAACTGGCGGCACAAATTCTTCGCATGTTCGTTTTTATCAAAAAATTTGGCTGAAAGAAACGGAAAGGCGCTTTTACGATCCAAGTATTGGTGAATATGCCAGGGATTTAAAAGACACCCTTTGGTTTGTGAAGAGAGAATGTTGAAGATTGGAGTGAAATGAAACAGGAATACGATTAGGAGATTCAACAATAGTTACCCTGTGCATAACAATAACAACAATATATCAAAAAATCCATTTTATTCTTCAAGACACATTCTATCCCACATTCTGGTCACAATTCATTTACCTAACATAATTCACGGTTTACACTAAACATATAATTTTTATTTTGTGTTTATCTCTCGTTCTCTTTCATTTCACTAATATTCTTTTTTTCTCAACTTGACATTTGCTTCACTAATCCAGAAGACTTTGGTATGTTTATGTCCTGAAATAGAAACCAATATCTTAAATTATTAAAGTGGTTAGCGTACATTACTCGCAGCCTGACCTGGCACAGTGCATCCTTATTATGTCTGATATGTGCAAAAAGTAGTAATAACATTAATTTATAATGATGACAAATGCGGAACCTGACATAACTCTTACACTTTTCTGTTTCACATCAAGCATTTTTTTAAATCAGCTTAAATTTATCGTACAAGTTTTACATATAACGAATACTACAGTCAGTCTATTTATTCACACGTTTCAGCATAGAACAATAACTCAGATATTCTAAGGCAAGCTGTTATTCGAAAAAGACTTAATAGCTTTTGACGAAAGGCAAATTTAAAACAGAACTACTCTCTGTTAGAAAATAAAATCAGAGATGATTCTCTGAAGAAATTTGCACGTTCTCGCTGATAACTTTAATAGTGAATGTGTTTTCTGTTTCTACTCATGTTTCTTCACTTCGAAATATAAGTGTGCTTCTCTTTGGATCCTCTTTTTATGTATATCAGTCTTTGTTAGAAATGATCCTGCATTTGACATTTCATGAACGCTCACAATTTATTATTTCGAGTAATGTTTCCTCTGGAAAACATCATCACCTATAGCAAAATTAACATTCACGAATGAAATTACTGCAACACAAAACTCAAGATCAAGTAACCCAGTTGTTTTACCTTCAACTACAGCATCTACATTCTGTGAATATTAGCTTTCGAGATCAAGAGAAACAGCCCCTTCTCTATTTTGCAGAATGTTATTTATTCAGTAAATTAAATGTCATTTTATCAGTTTTCATGCTTGGAATCACTCTGCTAAGTATTAACATAACAAGCTGAGTTGACAAATGTATATTCTCACTGTCAAACGATCTATTTTCTGTGAAGAATACTTCATTCGACCAATTATAAGAAACCACCGACGTATTCACTGAATTCTACCAACGTCAAATTCTCTCATTCAGACTCCATGAGTAAGTAGAAATGAACATCATATTCTACTGCCTGCATCCTTTAACGACATAGTAATTTCCGCTTATTTTTCATAAAAAAGATTCTTAGTGATTTACACGAGTTGATTACGTATTGTAAATAAGTTAGGCCAATATATTAGGATTTTCACTTCTTAATGTGAAGTTTATTGTCTGTTTTAGTGAAGGATATGGCAGACACAATGAAAATTTTACTCAATATGAGGTTTTTCTTGTTTCATTAAAATTAACAAAGTAGACCGCAAATGTCTTTAATATACATATATATATGAATTTCTTTTCGAATAAGTCATTCACAAGATAACGGCTGATATAGTTTCGGAACAGTATTAATTGAGGTGCTGGGATACAGTCAAACAGATCACTCTTTCGTGCTGTATAGATTAGTGTTGAACGTTAAACTTAGATATGAATTTCAGAATACAGACAAGTGAACAACATTTAACCCATCCATTCTTCCTCTCACTCTGAATATCTTTACCTCACTCACTTCAAGATAGATTTCTTTTCGATTTCCGTATAATAAAATAAAAAAGTTTATAAACGTGTCTCGGCACTTGAATCCACTAAAGTACTAGTTGATATAGCTCAAAAGAAACACTGTCCTCATCTATCTGCTGGGAGGTGTTGGAAGTGTAAAAACGTCGACTTATTTAGCTCTAAGCAAGAAGACATTTGAGTAAATTCACAGTGAAACAAGCTAATGCACTATCGTTTATCACATATGCTCAATGTCAAAAAATCACCTGAGTTTTAGTTTGAGCTACAATGCTAAGGAAAACTGAAGTGATTCCTCACACGGAAGTGTTTAATTTTTTCAACAAATAATTTGACACGATGTATTTCCAATTTACCATCGTAGGTAGGCGGATTTCTGTTGGTATGAATTGATGTGGATTTCGGAGCTGCAGGACGCCGCAGACATTTAGGTCTCCAAATGGGCAGAATGGTCGCCCAGTGTTTGATTCACTTCTATTCGGTTAGAAAACACACTTTTGAAATAAGGCATCTCTGCAACTCATATCAATCCATATGCAGCACATAATATCACCTGATTGAATTTTAATAGCAAGATATATCTTTCTTAAGCTGAAATGTTGACATTAGGCGGTCAAGAATCTCATGTTTAGCACTCACGAACAATGAGTACAGTTGCCGTTTCATTCACAAATATGGGCTCACTTGTGAAAGCGAAACGACCACTTTTAGCTAATGTTCCTTTCGAAACTCCGCTTGACTTTTCCAACTAATTCATAAAATACAACAACTAATTGAAATGGATAGTGATCTATTCACTTCTTTATGTTTTTTATTCTGAATTACTTTCAGTTATGATAAAAACGCGCGTGTTGAAAATGATCTTAACAATGATGGTGGGCTTCGTAGTACATGCCAATCTTCAAATTCGCCAGAAAACTGATCTTTTTTGTAATTTTTAGGAGGAATGTGCTAATTCTTGTACTTACTTACTTATACCATACAACTTATTCTTGATGTGCAAAAATCACGACGCTAATCTCTAAAAATGTACATAAATTATACACATACATTATATGTACACACGAATCTAAACACTACTGACTAAATATGAAACAAGGATTAAATAATCAAAAGTGTGCTGGATTATATGAGCATACGTGAGTTTGAAAATCTGTGGTATTATTTAAAGCAACACATTTCAAGCGGTGAAAAGTGTACAAACACTTCTTTCAATCCAGCTGAGGAAGGTGAGTTTGAGATACTATCAGTGAAAACATTTCAACAAGTATTAAAAGTTGTCTAGCCAACAGTGTATTTATAAGTAGCATGAATGCATATGAAAAGCCTGCAAATCAGAAAAACTCACTGAAAAGAAATGGCGTTCCATTTAAATTAGATGGCGAATTGTATCATACCGTTCAGTCTATCTGACAAGAAGAAAGCTTAACCACTAAAAGACTTGAGCACGATTTGAAGCAAGCAAAGTTATTTATAATTTTCCAAAAGATGTATACAGGTGCATGATGAATACCACTCATTCCACTTTCTGAGAAAACGAAATTGGCAAATTGGATGTTGTCGCATTTAGCATTTTTTGACGATGCCTGACATAATAAGGCTAAGGCTGTCCCTTTAATAATGAAAGTTACCTAAAGAAGACGGATTCCGATGACTTCACCAAAGTTTCAGATATTGAATACTCTTTTTACTTCATGAATCGACACATTCCAGCATAATACGATAACTGGCATGCTTTTAGGCATCAGTGAAATAATCAGGTATCGAAACTACTCTCT
This sequence comes from Trichobilharzia szidati, assembly GCA_944472155.2. Taxonomy (NCBI): domain Eukaryota; kingdom Metazoa; phylum Platyhelminthes; class Trematoda; order Strigeidida; family Schistosomatidae; genus Trichobilharzia; species Trichobilharzia szidati. The sequence continues at coordinate 22,140,642 of OX235277.1, read as the reverse complement.
TTTTAAAATGTGCGTATAACTACGACTTGACTGAAAAGATGTAGTGATCATTATAGAAAATAAACTTTCAGTAGAATTGGGTTTATACTCTCGTGGAGAATACTTGTTTTACAGAACGAATAATGTTATGCATTGAGACTGTTTTCATGCCGACAGGCTATTGAATCAATTTTTGTAAATTATACTTCTGAGGATATTCTGTCTGCATAATCTTTGATTGTTTTTATCATTCGTTGTATTGTGATTCACTTTTGCTTAATTTTAATCAGTTTCTTTGTTTTTCCTTAACTGAGAAGTACTGAGTATGTTTATATTTCGAAATATTTGCACTACATAATAAACTGTTTGATGTGGATGAATGAGGAATGCTTCCAGAGAAATGTAGCAAGTGCTCTCAGTTTCTCGCAACCTATCTCCGCACAATATGCGCACCTATTATGCTTGCCATGTTCAACATGTTGTAACAAAGTGTCATCAGAATAATATTAAATGCGTTACTTGATACATCTCTGACAACTTTCAGGTTTCATATCAAGCGTTTTCTTAGTTCTACTTGTATTTATCGAACTAGAATTGAAACCATGGATACAGTGTGTCTGATCCCAGTTGAATACAGTCTTAAAATATTTGAATCCCAGTTCCTGGCCTAATAAGTGATTTGCGATCATTCTTATCAGGTGGAGTCACTTACTCAGCGTGCAAATTGAAGAAAAGTTTATGTCCAATAGTCGCTGTTAAAGCAGTTTCGTTCTTTAAATAAATTTTCATTTCAGTATATTGCAGTTTGTCTTTTCCAGCTCATGAGTCTTCCCAGGAATTTCATTCACAAATCAAAGAAGGTTAACATAGAAACCTTATTGCTCTTGCGAAGTATTGGGATGACCTTAATTAGACTGGTATATACGCATATACGCAACCAGCAACCAGCAACCAGCATCCGTCAACACAGACGGAATTCCAAGGATGAAGAAATTGTTGCATCCTCCAATTAACAAGAGAGGCAGCAGCGTCTACACGAAGAAAGTCAAGAATGACTAATTTAAATCCGAGTTATGAAAAAGCAATCGTCCCTTCATCTGAAATTGGTATACACATCTACATACAAGGCATGAGACAAACGCTGAACATTCAAAACCGATATCAAGTCACTGTTTCTGATATGAGGCATTAACAAAAGCATTCATTAGCAGTTTGTTCCCGATTTCCTCTAACGACGCTCCCAGTTGATAGTTAAGACTCACCAGTTGTTCAGGAAAAGTTATTATCAAAGAAATACTTCATAGAACAAATGGTTATAATATTTCCCAACAAACAAGCAAAACTAAAGGAAGTACCTTTGGTAAATGTTGACAAGACAATTAAATAACTTCGTATATCAAATCTTCAAATGAAACCCGTGTTTCAGGCGATGAGTTAAGTGTCTAGATGTGACATTGAAGATAGCACATGATAAGGAAACAAGAAAATACGGGCGAATGAAGAACCGGTTTTAAACGACTGCAGACCAGTAAGTGAAATGAAGGCTTGGTAATGTTCCACTTGGAATTCAAAAGACGAATAAAAATAAAATACCCATATAAATAAAGTCAATACCACTAGGGCTATATATTCTATTGAACCTTATGAAGTTCATTTCACTATTCAGTTATCACATAAAAGTTGTTGTATGCTTTCTGATGTGTAAGCATTTCCTGTTTTCAGAGGAATTTAGTAAGTTTAATATTTCTTGGTTATAATGATTAACAGTAAATTTAAAACAAAATTGAATGTCGACAGCTGAACATGCATCATTATGAGAAAGATGTACTAATATTTTAGTATGAAACATATCGGAGTACAAATATTCCTGAACTAATAATCCAGAGGCCACTGTCGTCAGTATTTCAGTTATCTAGGATGACGTTCCTCTTCCCAAAAAGGGCGAAGACAGGTTAAAAACCTAACAGTACAGAGATAAGGTCACTGGATATTTATCTGATAAATCTGCATCTAGTTATCCAGAGTAAAATGTATTATTGATTTCAGAAGAAAACCATACGCTAATATAAACATTATTCTTACTTAAAGACAGCGCAAGAAGTATCAAATTTAAAATCAGTAACCTGCTGTAGAATGCAGTGTTTTTTCAATGCGTTGGCCATGGTTTCACCACTTGTCGATTAGTCATCTATGAAATTATTCATGTATTAATTCTGTGTAAAATACATTCATCATCATCTTCTTTGTTATTCTGAATGTGATTATTGACGGCGTTCTTTGATATGCTCTGTCACCTTAGTAAAGGATTGTAAGTCTGCATATCATTTTTTGACTGAGAATTTACTATTTGCTCAAAAATATCTCAGATTTGTAAATAGCATTATTTTATATGATAACGAATATCTTTGTGATGTAACCGATTCAAGAATAACACAGAATGAATATATGTTAACATCGGTGATCACTATTTTTTCATGGTGAGGTGAATTCACCTTCATTCTCTTAATTTTTTAAATGTGATTACTAACCGGTCTTAAAAACACACTTTATCATTTAAGTTAAGCAGGGTAAGTGAATCTTAAAGTTTCTGAACTTGAATTTCTTCGTTTGCGTCGTAGTTTCTCTTTATTAATGAATTGATATGCCCAATGGTTTCCTCTTAGTTCAGCTTATTGAATGAAGTCTAAGAATATTGTGTTTTCTAGTGAAGTGAAATCGAAATCCTCTATAACAATAACCTACGCTTTCCAAATTTAATATTATCAGTAGTGCTTTTTCTTGTTTTTAGTAAAGGAGCCAACGTTAACGAGTGAGTGAAGAGTCTGATCGTTTCATGGATACGTCCAATTTTAATTTTCACACTTACATTATTCAGATAAGCTAAACATCAACTCCAATATTTTCACTTGCGCACCACGATTTCTTTTAAAAAAGTGCTAATATTCAAAAGAATCAAAATTAGATGACAACATGAAACGTGATACCTGAACTAAGGTTAGTATTTGTAGCAACTGAAATGAATCATTCAGCAAATCAAATAATGAGGAGCTTGTAAGACGAGGTGTCGAAACGGTATGAAACACTCACCTGTGATAAAGAACCATAAATTGATGGCCTTGGGAAAAGATGAAGCATTACCTCTGAATTCAAACCCCAGTTTTTGTTTCTTTACAAGAGCAAAAGTTGTGTTTACAATTTAGACAGTGAGCGAATGTATCTAACTGGGAATGGACAAAGTTCGTTTTTACGTGATAACTCTATGAAAACCTAACTATTCTCAAGGCCCCTTGTGGCAGTTACTTAAGTCAGTTGAGATCATGCTGAATGTATGTAAGGTGAGCAGGAAAATCTATTTTCGATCAGCAGAGTGTGATGTTATGGAGTAGTTGTAGATCATGTTCTCCAATTCTGAAAACCAAAGAAGAGAAAATGTGAACAAGTGAAGGTTTTTTACAAGGCTTAAACCAAGTTTACTTCACTTCTCATATTCCATCACCATGTAGAGTGATTGTCAGAGATTTACTTTCTTTTGATAAGCAGCGAACTGGACAGAAATTTCACATTTGCGATTGAATTCAGTAATTTTCAATTTCGATTAGATAGAAGAACATTTGATAAAAACTAGAGTAGCTTGTCACAATGAATAACAGAATTTTATTTGGTACAAAACACTGCGATGTGTAATTTACTACTGACACTACTATCATTCACAATCAGTTGATGCAGAAGACAGGGTGGAAATGGTAGCGGCTATTCAGTCGAATTCTGGAACTAATGCAACAATCCAGATATCATCAAGTTTATTGATGCGGCATTAGTGATCAATGTCAAATATGTGGACCATCGAACGAATATTTTGCGACTAAATTTACATCTGGATTGACGTAGTACACACTTTCCAATACAGTAGGTAGAATGTAGTTGCTAATTAAATGTTTTGAAGCTACGGGTGCAGGGAAGCAGGATTTATTCATCTGAAAAAATACGTCTAGGAAGAACATTGCTCTCACATTAAGTGTGTCCACATGCTCAGCATTAGATGTAAAAACAAAGAACGCACACTGTTACCAGTCATCTTTCGATGGTCACATTATGGAAGTTTTGAACTCTCATTCTGATTGCATTTAATGACGATGTACAAAATCATCTCTTAATTTATGTGTATGGGTTATATTCAAATGGCAAGTGATGCTGCTTCGAACCAATCCGTCATATGATTTGGTTCAGAATAACACTGGTTCTTCATTAGTTATGAAACACTGACTTTTAGGTGTCAGCTGCGGATTTTTAGGATCACAAATCAATTCCAGTGATCAGTTTGCATTTGACAGTTTCAGAATGAATGTCATTTTCATTTTTCTGACATTGTTGGTATTCTCCTCCAGGTATCTTACACTTCTTCAATATAAATTGTGAATTGTATCGCGTACACATTCCTGCAAAAGTCATGATTAAGATTATGTCACAATAAGTTTACCCCTGATAAAGTCAAATTAAATTAAGCCAGTGCTGAGTATGATGAACAATTGAATCGTTTGTAGTATACTGCATTATATATTATATCAGTGTTAAAACGCACTGGGTGAATATTGAGATGTAAATATCGCTGTGCATCACTGTTATCGAGAATTTCTTGGTGCCTACTTAGTAGATAAAGCACAAGTAACTAGTGAAATGAGTGGGTCAATAATTGTGAATTAAATCTATTCTTTCCCTCATGACACCAAGTTTCCATGGCATTGTTGACATCCGACGGTATGAGCCCTAAGAAAAAGTAATCACTGGATTTTACGTTTGAAAACGTACAAAACTTCTGGACACCTGGCTAATGTACATTTGATTAATCTGAGCCAGCTCAGTCATCGTTTGCTGATATCATTAAATCACTTTTATCATCATGGAAAAGCGAAGCTGTTAACAAATGCGAAAAATAAATTTGGGCTAATGAATATATGAATATTGTCAGAAATCACAACAGATGTCTGAATTTCAACCAACGTTTGTCTACATTATGGGAATTTCATGGTGAGGCTTATTGACATCATCAGTTAATAGCTATTTCTTATGGCAGCCTGACTCTACTCCTTTGAGAAACACAGAAAGAGAAATAACGGAAAAGAAATGACATGGCAGGCATTAACACTTTCCACGCAAAGCAGAATTCTTTTCACATATTCGCGGTAAATATGATCACGCTCAACAAAATACGTTTCAAAATTCCAGGTACCATTACACTGCCCAATGGGAAACGTAAGTCTGACATAAAGATATATGTCATTTACTGAAGCCACGCAATCAATCTCCCTAGACAATAACATTTAAGGAAATTGAATTCGACTCCAATATCATAGTTAATAATGTGTAGATAATTATTACACATCATTGAAATACAAGATTCCATATTAATTCCTTATTGTATATATACCAGAAGTAAATAATACTACACAGTGCATTATATCGTTTCACTGTGTGGTACATTCACTTGGGAAATAATTGTACAATGACATCTTAGATGTGCTTTATAAGCTTAACACATGAAATGAAGTAAAGTAACCTCAAGATAATGTCAAACGAAAAGTATCCAAACAACCGCATAAACGTTTCCATGCATGTATGGTGTCAATTATTATATATAAGTATTGGGCAGGGAAATGATTCTACTTAAATGTAATTACATAGTTCAAAATCTCAGATTAAAAGCTGAGATTCCAGTGTTAAAGTAATATTTTCTATATACACCTACTTTTATTACAATAACTGTTGCAACTGAGTGTTCAGGTTCCCTCTAGAATGAAACAGCTCCTCAAAATACTCATATTTAAGCTCAAATAGAATTTAAAGTAGCATATGTCCTCCCGTGTGTATTTCATTGCTCTGAAATCTAATGATAATTGTTCAAGGGTTAAGACCTACTAATATATAGAAGCAAGCAGGACTAAAAGAGGAATCTGTGATCATACTTTTATATAGAGTGAACTGAATATCCATGTCAAATAGTATTCTTTTGTCTAATATACACTCACGAAAGTATAATCTGCTCAGTAATAGTTTTGTTATTTCTAGAAATAACTTGTCGCAATTAACCTGAAGCAATTGATGAGGTAGGTTGTTTCGTTACACATAATGAAAGATTTGTGTTGGACACACTAAAGATTTAGATGACGAAGTGAATATCTCTGAGTGATTTACTATTTTGGTTATCCATGTTGGTAATACCTGTCAAATTCACAAGAAGGAAGACTGTTTGATGCACTTTGACATTCCACATCAGATCCTGGATAATATTTTGACAAGTTGCGTGATATCTTCATCACTGTCTCAACAAATATTTGATAAAATGACAACAATCAAATATCGAAACAGAAAGCATTTAAGTGCATTCTTCATCGACCATATGCACATGTATCATTGAATATCACGACTCCTTCCTTGATATAAGTTAAATTAATGCCTTTTATTGTATCATAAATAACGTTTATCAGTCACAGAGTAGTGATCAAGAGTGTACATAAACAAATGGAGACTTAATTATAAATAGAAAAACCAGCGACAACAGTTCACTGGAGGATAATTTAAGTTATTGTAATGTAAAATGAATGGCGAGAAACATAAGTCTATTTACCACGTAGAATTCACACATTAATTTCTGCATTACTATGGTTACAACTAATTGCACTCATCCTTCAAAATATTCTGATTTGTCTTTTAGGTCATGGGAAGGACGCTTTTTCACAATAAAATTATCATCAACTTTTCACAAACTCATATGATAATTCATCTACACTGACATTTTCTGGTTCATTAAATGTGTGAATCTTGCGTATTCAGCTCATACTGGAATTCCTGTCTAAATTCTCTCTATAAATTTTTTATTTGTTTGTGTTAATAATGTCAAAACGAAATAAATGTGAATTATTTTAACAAGCAAATGTGCACTGTTTATCATGGAATAAGACATTCAATAAATCTCTCGCATTAAAGCTGGCTGTTATTTTGAAATCAGTTGTCAATTAATAACTTTCCTTTAGACGAAACGAAAAGCGACAATGTGAAATAAATCTCAATGATGAATTAATTTTTGCAGACGTTTTTCACGACGTTGATAACTGAAATTGAAATAATAGCAGTGATTGATTGTTGAGGGTTGAAAGGAAACGCATTCAATTCATTGAAAAATTGCAGAATTTTACTTCATTCAGAAAGAAATGAATATTTACTCACTTGTTGTTGTATACGAAATGTTGATGTTGCTTGTTATCCTGGAAAATTCTTTTTGAAATTGGAAATCTTAGTTTTTTTCAACGGCTACTAGTCAATACAATGTTTATGTATTTTAATGAACTTTGCAACCATCAGTGGGGCTTTGAATTATTTATTATTCTGTGAGGACTACAGCTTACTTATTGAGACCTTATTCTGGTGAGCCAACCATAAGTTGATTCACGTTTGCAGTTGGATACCAGTGGCAACAATTAGTGGTGCTAACTAGCCAGGACAAAGTGATCTATGAACTGTACGGCCGTTTCACTTACTAGGATCCAAGGGCATTACAACTGCTCATCTGAGGGGGCTGAATCACTTTAAACCGCCTAAATACAGGCAGGTCAGACTATGCCTTTCATGTTTATTGTCAACTGATTTGCAAACTGAGGTCTGAATATATCAGAAGTATTTCCTAAAAAGCATAAAGGCAAAGTCAGGAATGAGTATTTATGCCACCAGTATTCTGTGAGGAATAATTCGTCCATAATATTTCAGTTGTCAATTTAAATAAGTGAACTGAATCTTTTCATTCTGAGTTCCACTTTGTAACTATACTATATTTTACCCACCTCTATTTGCGATTTACAAGATATGAATAAATTCGACTACAGGCACTCAGTTGATGGTCATTCTCATACTAGGCATTTAAGTTAATACATGTATTCAGGTTTCAGTGCATGACACATGGTCTATGTGAGTTCAACTAGTACGACACTTGAAAGATTCAACAAACACTGATGACGGAGAGCTTCGAAATGTAGGTGCTTCATTGTGCACTCAAATATACAGAATTCAACAGTGATTTCGTGGATTCTAAAGTCCCATCGTCGAAGTATTAGTAAATTCAGAATTGTTTTTCGGCAAGTGAGATTGTCATGCGTAGCACAACAGCAAATATTATTGACGAAGAACAGCAGAAAACGCCAGCGAATTCTGAAATGAACATCAGAGAAGTGAAAAAAGAATTCATTTTGTTCAAAACCATTGTCGTTTCATGTCAAAATCTCGTAGTAGGTTTTCTCGATTTCACTTACTTGTAAGATGTAATGTTTAGAGGGAATAATGAGTAAAATTCAAACTTGAGATGCTGAAGAGCAAT